>JAOXJM010000012.1:83408901-83430344 GCA_026413425.1 Tringa solitaria
TTTTAATTAAGGTTCTACTTTTGTACTGTTTTTATAACTTTTTTGCCTGGAAGGAACTATAGCTCATTTATTGTCAGTTTCTTAGCGATTTTTTTTTTTTTTTTCCGATTTCAGAAGGTTATTTTTTTTTTAGAAACCACAAAGATGTGTGTTTGCATATATTGCTATTCACATTATTCAATCTGGTGGGTGTTATTATTGTCAGCTATTGATTAAATCCCTTTTGAAAGTAGTTCCTTTGGATATATTTGGTGCCGTGAATTAATCTCTAATTGTGATGCAGAGACTTGATCCTTAATATTGCTTGTTCTGTTTGGAAGACTTCGATTATCTTATTTTTCACCTATTAATTAAATTAAATAATTTAGAATTGTATGCCATCAGCAAATTTTTCTGCCTTGCTGTCTGGCCTTGTTTTTGCTGTACACTATAGCTGTAATCACTAAAACAGCTGGTGAGATATTAGATGGGCATAAGACCCTAGGAAAACTTCACCCTAAGAGAAATAATTGTTGGGTTTTTTTCTTCTGGTTTTCTGTGTGTGTTGTGTTTAGTTGCTTGTTGTTTGTTTTTCTTCCTAGGGGGTATAACTGGTTACGAAATGTGAACAGCATCTTGCCCTAGGCTGATTTTTAGGTTTGGGAATAGGATTATCATGTGTTCCCTGAGCAGCAGGGCTTCTGCTTGACAGTAGCTGACATCCTAGTAGTAAATACCAGCTCCCTTATAAGGGCAAGACTTTTTGTGGAAAAGAGGCTGAGGACGTGGTAATTTAGAGTGTATGACTTGTCTGACTAACGCACATTTAGTTTAGCTTTACAAAAATACATTTGGATATGTAAATGAAGGCTGTCTGGAGCCAACTCTAATCTGCTTTCTGGATGTTATGCAAGGTTTACTGCAGTGATAACTGAACGCTCCCACAGAAGGGTAGCAATTACCACTGCAACCCTTACATTAGATGACACATACACAAATAGAGAAATACTGGAAGAGAAAAATAAACCTAGTCTGAACAATACTCACAGATTATAACTTCTATGAGCAATGCATAATGAAGGCATCAGTGAAAATGAGGTGCTAGACCTTTAACCTAAAGGATTTCCAGTGTCTGCTTGATGAGCAGAGGACAGCTGTGGAAGACAGCAAATGTCGGGAAGTTTGGGATGCAAAAGCAAAATGCTCCACACCTAAGTGATGTTAGATTGTGTGTACTGACTCCTCTGTGCAGCCTGTGTGCTTTCCCTCTCCTCTGGCTGTACTTCTCTTGCAGGAGCAGCATGTTTCTGAACAGATTTATAGCTGAAAAATGACAGGATGGATAGGAAGCAGAGCTGCAGGAGACAGCCCATCACCCGCACCTGTGTGCTCACCTGCAATTCTTAACCTTAATTGAAGAAGATTGAGAAGGAAGAAAACAGTGGGCGTAAGGGTGTTTTAGACTCTTGTTCTGAACCAGGCTAGCTAGATATGAAGGGATCAACTGCTCTGTGTATGCTAGCAGCCTTCCAAGGAGGGCTGGGGAAAGCTCTGAGCAGAAGCTCAGAGGAGGATTCTTTGATCTGAGTAGGCTACATAGATATACCGGGTAAAAAAGAGGTTTCCTTCCTGCAAAAGTGCCAAAGATGAGTTTATTGTTCTGTCTTATGTATTAGCCGTGCTTTTGTTCAGTGTGCTGAACAACATGTTTTATTCTTCTTGCTTGTTATTGTTTGACTTCTTCCCAGATAGATATTTGAAGATCATTGCTGTGTTTTTTCAAACTTTTATATATACTTCAGGGAAGTAATTATTTTCTTGTGGTGCTAGGAACAGGAAGACACAGGGGAAAAGTGGGTGTTTCAAGTTATTCCCCGTAAAATGAAATTAAGTTTTGATTTCTGCTGAAGTTGACACATTTCATTAACTGTTTGTAAACATAATATCATGCATGAATGTAGTAGACATGAAAACAGACAACAAATTTTATTTCTAAATTTCCTCTTGTTTTTTTTTTAAAAACAGAATTTCATATTTCACAACTGAATTTAAGGTGTTATCTCTGTTAGCCAGTGGCTTTCTTTACAGTTTTTTGGTGATCTTTCTAGAAAGCTGGGGGGAAATAAGTAACAGTGGGACTGAATTAGGTTGGAATAGTCTTTCTTCAGATTTAACATGCACTTATAGCCCCTCAATTTTATGTAATTTCTAACTCTTTAACAGTAGGAGACTGGCTGTAGATTTAAGCAGTACATCTTTTTCTGGTTTCCTTCCGAGAAAAATCTAACTCTGAACTATTTACAATGACTAACTTATTTTTCTCAATATTAATTACATTCTTTTCCTTTTAATACTCTTATATTAGACAGGGAAGGTTTTGGGACATCTCGCTTGTGTTTAGCCTTTTTGCAGAAGATAAAAGCTAACCAAGTGATCCAATTAAAATGAAGAGATGAAAGGAAGATATGGTCCATTAACCAATTGGGCAATGTAAATGTTGCCAGTTCATCTAAGGAGTGCTGAGGGGTCTTGCTCACATTCACTGAGTGAACAAAGGTAGCTGCTGCATGTATAAAGGCACTGTTGCATCTAGTTTGCCATTCTGAAACGTGCAGCTCCCTCTGCAGCTTTGGTAAGTTGTGTCTGGACAACATCAATAGGTTCAGTTCATGGCCGGATGTTTTCACACAAACCACACCTTCATCAGTGGTGTACATTGATATGCTGCACTCTCAACCAGGGCAACCGAGTCATGCTTTTCCATCTGTTGTGATGTGATAACGTCTATAGAAGGATGATGTGGAGAGTTAGGAGTGGTGATAAATTTAACAATTCCTGCTAGACTTGTCAAACTTCATCTGTCAGAACTCCAATTCATGAGCCTAAAGGATTTTTTTCTTTTAAAAAAAAAAAAGCATGTATGTATTCAAACTTTGCTGCAAATTTCTGTGTTCTTGTCTGCTCATGCACATAATACTGGACACATTTGAATTATGTTGTCATGTTCTCTGATGTACAAGTTGGGCATGAAAAAATCTGTTCATACTAATTAAAAAGTGTTTTAAACAGAGCTTGATATTACAGATGGGTTTATATGAGATGACATGAGAAAAAAGCAGAGGACTTGACTTACTGACCTGAAAATGCTTTGAAGAGGCAATGTCACCTGTATAATCAGTTCTCCCATTTCATTTACATAGTTCAGTTACTTGCATACATGTATGTCTTTGGGTCATTCAAACTTTTTTCCCCTTCAAGTGTCAGCTTGTTAAGAATTAACACCATACACAGCTTTCACTTTTGTTTAAGAATTGGTCACCAGATACTTTTTAACATTTCTGAGACCTCCTCTTTCAATATGCTACCCAAAACCTTACCATTGCCCATGTGTAGCCCAGCTTTCCTTTTACATTTCAAAACATTCTTCAGCAGCTCCTTTTCATTTTCTATTGAAAAATGTAGTCAGAAACACTAGATGGTTCCCAGATGGCTTTTTTTTTTCCCAACAGAAACATAAACTGTAGCTGCTGAAGCTTTAGAACGGTTGCATCAAGAAACTCATAGTTGCAGCACTGCTTCAGAGAGACAGAGATAAATTTGAAGAGTGCAATGTCAGTCGGTGGCCAGGGCTTCCTATCATCTTCAGCCTGCATGCAGCTGGATCAGCTACTTGTTTTACATTTCTATAGGAAGTAGCCCTCCCCCTACTCTTTCAGTGATAAGCAGCAGCTTGGACCTTTCATGAGCAAAATTAATCCAAATGCTCAGATGAACTGAAAAAGCATCTGGGGTAGTCTGTGGTGGCAGAGTAGACCTCCCATCCTCTTTCTTTCTGGCCTCAGTGGAGCCTGAGCAGCTTGTCTTCATTTCCTGCTGAAACATGCAACCTGGAGCTGCAGAATGCTGCTGGGGAGCACTTCCATGGGAAATGGGAATCTGTGCAACAGGAGGGGAGAGAAGGTGTGAGGCAAAGACAAGAGGGAGGCAGGAGAAACAAAATTTAAGTACCACGTTAAATAGTCCTTTTGAGAAGGTGGTGATTTTGGTGGTTTCTCTGCTCTGAAAACTTTTATATCAACAAAGTGTTTTGTAGTTTATTTCAAGATACAAACCAAACTAAATTACTGGCTTATTCACTGTGACTCACTTCAGCCACATGTAACCAAGATTTTCCAGAGATCATTTTTGTATTCTCTCTGTAGTAAGATTTTATGTTCCCTTGTCATGATAAAGATGTCTGCTCCTCCTGTTTCTTTCTTATGTGTCCCTGTGAGTCCAACCTTTGAAACAGTTTAATTCTCCTCAGAATGAGACAGCCTCAAAGTAATGGCTAAAAATTACCCTAAATCTCATATTCTTGCTAAGTAGTTCTATTTTTCTTCAAAAACTTCTGCCAACAAAAGATAAACCCCAAAGTCTACACTCGCTTTCCCATTTCTTAAAAATAGATACCATAACTGGCTCTTTGTATAAATAGTGATTAATTCACAAGAGGTAGTACATTGTTTAAAGTATGGGTGTCATGGGTTAAAAAGACTGGAAACCATTCTTTATTGCATGATACTCTAAAAAGGTCTGCATGAATTAAATTCACTGTAGATATCAAAGTGTCTTGGCTGAAAAAAATCTTTACAGCTGTGTTTAGATAGAGTTAAAATAATACTGCCCATCTGTGTTGTGCTTTAATGTAATTTGACCAGCTAGTAAAACTGGAAGTACATTATTAGAAACATATCAGTAATACTGCACAACTCTTCCAGAAATACTGAGGAAGATTTGTTTGATAGGATACTGCATTAGGTTTTCCTCATAAAACTAAAAAAAAAAAAAATTAAAAAAATCCCCTTTGTTCCCTCAGTCTCTTTTTTAGTAGAAGATATATTTGTTTTGTGGTTGGATGTGGATACATCTTGCCTCCTCTTTTTTTTGGTGTGTTTGTTTGCTTTGTTTTCCTTCTTGGTAAGCCAGGATCCATGTCAAGATACTTAGACCCACCAAATGCTTCATAACCTGCTCTATATTGAAAAGTGCAGACTGGCATAAAACAGGATACTTATATAGTACAGTTCCTGTACAATCCTATTGTAGTTCCTTGGGCTGTGCATCAAAATCCACTCTGTCCTTCTCAGCTGCTCTGAGAGAACAAATTCACATGCTCTTGTGAATCTTTGTGAAAATGGTTGAATTGCTAGTTGTGATTTATGAAAGATAAGCTTAAGTCTGAAAATGTGCGCATGCGTGCAACTTTTGTGTGTGCTGTTTTTTCTTGTTGGTTGTTTTTTTGTTTTGGAGGGTTTTTTTGTTTGTTCCCAATTGCCTCCACCAGTTTTGTATTGTGGTTAGTTCATTTATCTGCAGAACTAGAAAGTGAGTTGGGAGGTGCAGTTTTCACATCATGCTATAAGATCTAATGCAATTGAAAACTACAAATTAAGATCCATTAAAGAAAGATTTATATATGTATTTTTTTGTGGCAGCCTTTCAGATTAAGGAGAGCTTGCTGTGTTTCCATTTGTTATTGGAATAATGGAATTCACTAGGTAGCTTAGTTGCCTAAAAAGCTAATGTACCCTTAGTAAGGGTGGCAAACAAAAAGACAGACTTCAAGAGCTGAAGCAAAATACTCCCATGTAATACAAAGGTAGTTCGGGGAAGATTATTTGTTTCTCAAGCCACTGCAGAAAAGTGCTTATACAAATGAAAGATCTTGAATGTGCCTCTAACATGAAGATTTTTCCAAGTGGCTGTAATCAATACACAGGTAAATAGGTATGCAGTGAGCATTTTAAACAATAGCTATGGACCATGTATAGTCATAACAATACATATAACTATGGAAGGCAAAGAAAATAGTGCTTCTGACTTCACTGACTAAGGCAGAAAGTAAATTCAACTAGTATCACAGTGTATGAGAATATTAAGGGTCAGCTTTTCTTATTATACGAGGGCTATTTTTAAATGAATTATCTTCATTTAAACTAGAAATTGAAAAAGATCTGCTTGATTAGTGTTATTAAAAGTTAAAATCAAGCCTCAAGACTAAGAACTAGAAACGTACTGCCACACAGGCCACCAGAGGGAAGACACTGCTTGAGGCATACTTGCTGAAAGCCTACAAATTTTTCTTTAAGAATTGCCTAGAAGTTCACAAACAGAGTAACAGCACGTAGTGAAACTTAGAAGTTTAAATGCAGTTCCGTCTGCTGTGGCTGATGAATCACAACCAATCATACTCTCATTTTTAACTTAGATGCAGTTTCTGTTCTTAAAACTGTTGTAACTTACCGTGTTCCTAACAGAGTAGCAATGCTATTTTATGTAACTGGATAAAAAAGTATCACTTTGTGATGTCAAAGATGTCTACTTATCAGGTTGTCCCTTTTGTCTTGGGAATTGTTTTCTTTCTGCAAAAGCTTTCTGCTTTTTTTCTTTTTCCCTTGATTTGTCATTTTCAGATTATCTCTTTTCAAAGAGATATTCTGTAACAGAATAAAGCCTGTTTCTGCTGATCTACTAGGAAATGGCAAGATAAATTTAAATTGGGCTGAAATACAGAGAAACGATATTATAATAAAATACAGAAGTCACAATCCTCACAAATGCTATTTCCCTCCTCCCACACAAATGGTAAGAATTGTTTCATCTGTAGGAATCTTCCCTATAACAGAATAAGAAGAATGTTACGTTTATATTTCTTTTTTCTTGTCTAAGCTGAAAAGAACTGTTCTGTTCTCAGTTTGACGTAAGAAATCAAAGATGCTAATCTATGTTTAGCTCCATGGTTTGGATTCATTTTAACTCACAGTTCTGGAACAGGCTCATAGGAGAGAATGCCCTGGAGCTGGGATCCAGTTTGGGATCTTGCGGGTATCAGGTCAACAATACCAGATTATTTTCTGGCATCCTCCATTTCTTCTTGTTTGTAATTGAAAATAACTTGTGCTCCATTATTATATGCTGTGTGAGGTTGTAGCAAGCACAGTATGGAGTGAGGAGATTGCAGTACCCGCCTATGCTATTGGTGCAGTGCTTCTTACACCCTCAGGAATTTCCAAGGGAAACTTAAGTTGACATGACCAAGTTTTACCAGTACCAGGGTTATTCCTAAATATAGTTATAGTTTTTTGTAATCTCTTTACAATGAAACACACCCTCTGTGTCCCTGAGCTGCTTTTCTGTATTTGGTGAATTCACTCAAGGAACTTGATAAATTTTAATGGGGTTGTTGTTTTTAATGAACATTCAACAGTATGGGTAAGGCTTGCATTTTTAGGACTTTAAATTTGTGCTGTTTCTGTCAGTAAAGATATACTTTAACCTGCTTGCTTTTGACACAATATTGGTTACTTGAAAAAGTGAATGATGTAGAATCTGGAGATTATTAGCAGGAAAGATGTCCTAAGCAGAAGTAAAATAAAAAACCATACCCAAATGTTTCCACTAGCACTAATTGCTAGTAAAATATTGTTGCTGGTAAAGCCTAATTTGAAATTCTGAGTACAGTAGAATTGTCTTGTTTTAGGGAAAAAGAGACAAAGTGCGTCTATAAAATTCAACTGCAAATGTTTTCCCTTGCTGCCTCATTGATTCTCAATGTCTTGCTGTGCATCCTTTATGATTAGGGGTTTACGAACCGTGCAGGTCATGACATTACTCTCAGCTTTGGTTAATTCCTCTCTGCTGAGGGCCCCGGGTGTGCTGTGTAGCAAAATCCTCGGGCTCTTCAACACTGGGGGATTTCTACATCAGCTTTGTGCATTTGTGTTATACTCTTAAGTAGAAACGTAATGGACATATCTGCTAATGAATTCACTTTTGCTTTTCTGTGTCTTTCCATTATGACGAAATTTTTGACTGCACCATAAAAATGGGTAGGGAAAGGGGAGCTGAAGACATTGGCAGCTGTTTAGATTTCTATTGGATCTTTCCACCCAGAGAAGTGTTAGGGGGAGTTAACTTTGGACTGCTCTGTGAGCTCACTGATAGAATGCTACTGCTAAAATCATCAGCAATAAAGAGGCCAAATTCACAAAACCTGTATTGTTAACAGACCATTTAAAGTTGACAGGAGCCATATTTATTTCTCTTGGCTCTACTGTTTCAGGCTGCCTGCAAAATTCAAGTTAATGACACCCTGAGATGATTTTAGGCTGTTGCTGTACAAAGCTAGTATAATCTTTAGCCTTTTACTTTCCAAGTCCCTTTCTCTTTCCACCTCTGCTGCCCTCAGCTCACAGACTTTTGCTGCCACCATGGGATACTGTTGCCCTGTTAGTTTGCATATTTATTTATTTATTAATTTTTTTGGTGACTGCTCTCTGAACTGTTTCATGGAGTTAGACTATTTTAAAAATGACCAAGCAAGGAGCCAACCTTCACTCTCCATTTTTTGGGACGGACTGTATATTCTGCGCTGCTTATTATTGAAGCCATAATAACTGTTCCTTCCTTTTCTGTGTTTTTGAATGGAAGAGATTCCTGCTAAGGAGTGATGCAGATGTGGGTAATAGTGTGCTACTTGCTCTGTTACATGCAACAACTCTATAGTCACAGGGCATGCGTGCACTGAAGGTTCATGCTTTTCTCTGTCAGGAATTTATTTAATACAGAAAATCATAATTATGGATGCTATAGTATTATAGCTTCTAAAGGCTGAAGTTAAATGCCTGTGCATTATGTAGCTTGAAATATCAGATGATGTTGGTGTAGTGGTGTGGTGTTAGTACAGTGGTGCTACCACAGATCCTCTCAGTTATTGGTTTGCCAAAAAGAAGAGGAAAGCTGTTCTAGCCTGATAACTTCTCTGTATTCCTACTTGCATTGCATCATCTGGTGCAGGTCACTTCTCACATGAGCCTGCTGCCTACATACATAAAGCTCTAATTTAATAGCCTTACTGAATTTATGAAGGGAATACTTTGAATTTGAAAATACAAGCCTAAGTGAACTGAACATTTTGAAGGTAAGGATATAGGAAAGTGAGTTCCTTCACTGAGGGGAATATCTGAGGGTTTTGGTTGAAAATGGAGAAGGTTACTGAACTTTATGGCATGTCAGTTGTTAGAACCAGAATTTGTTTTGATCAGGAACAAAAAAATAAAAAAGAAACAAAACAACTTTATATTTACTGGCAGCAGAGAGCGGCTCTTCCTGAGTAAAAATTGTGGCATATGTTGATCGTGTTGTCTCAGCACATCAAAGCACTGAGTATTAGCAGGATTGGCTCTTAGAGCTGTGTTTGGCTTTAGCAATAAAAATAACTTGTAATGAAAACTGAAGGAGAGAAACACATTGAGAAGCTGATGGCATCTTTCAGTGGAAATTCAAAGGGAAAAGGCAAGAGATTGCCTCTTCTCTCTTGAGAACCATGAGTTTTGGAGTTTCTAGGCCAACATCGACACATACTCTTGGTGAGCTAAGTAAAATGCCATGAGAGCAATATTGCTGGGTTTCTGTTTAAGCCAGCAGCAGACACAGGTGTAAGCACGCCAGATGGTGTGTTGGCAGGCAGTGCTGAGAGTGGGAAAGGCTGGTGGGAAAGAAGGCTTGGTTACTGTTGCCTGGATGGGCAGCATGGCAGAGCTCCTGCCTGACAGCTGAGCACACCAGCGGGGCAGCTGGGGCCAGCCAGCTGGAGCTGAGCCTTCCCCACCACTGGCAGGACTTTGCTGGTGGTGGACAAGCCCATGTGGTCTGACCACCACAGGCAGAGCCGGGTGCTGTTAGCAGGCTCTGTTGGAAGACCCAGACATGGCCCATGTCCTCGTCGCCCTGACACGCAGTGTCTCTGTGGGATGATGGCGCTCAGCAGGAACCATGTGAACTGGGAGCACCAGGTCATTTTGCTTCCTTGAGTAGCAGCACCATTCAGCCCCTGCTGAGACTGGCACAGCCTGGGAAAGGGATGATGCTGCCTCTCCTGGAGGTGCTCAAGCACAGCCAAATCAGTCACGATGGGCCTGGTGCTGTTTTCTCAGCCATTAACAGGGTTTTGCTATTACCAGAGGTGAACTCTGTCCTCCTTGCTGCCAAAGTTCCCAGTGGAAGCCTGCTCAGGGGGATAATCCCCCTTTTTCTCCCTACTCTTAATCCTGTCCACCAAAGTGACTGCCAGCCCCTGTTCAGCAGTTAGAGGAGATTGTATTTGCCAAGTATGGATTTTGGTGCAGTAAAAAGAAGTTGGTATCTTATGCTTTCCTTTGTTCTCTTCTGCTGTGCTGATCTGTGGGGCACTGGTCACACTGCTAATTAGAAAATTTAGTCCAAGAGTATATTCAAGCCAGAACAGAGGGGCTGTTGGCAACGCCAGCTGAGGCTGAATCTGGCTCAGACTTCTCTCCTGCCATGAAACAATTTAAATGGTTTTCTATGAGTCACTACCCGAGGTGAATCGAAGTGTACTTCTTTGAGTGTTAAAACTAATGAAGATTGGTCTCTGATAGATTTGTATCTTATGGTTACATTCTCTGATGTCTGCTGAAGTACAAACTCCAAATGAAACTTCTTGTGCAATTGAAGCACTGAAAATCTTTCTCTGTGCAGGTTTTCTGTTAAGGATGACTGCGTGTTATAGCTGTTCTTTTAGTGAAGGCACTGATTGGGCTCTCTTTTCTTTCCAGTTTCCTATTTCCATGAACCTTAAGGATATAGTGACCTTGGAGATTTTTATCCTTTTGTCTAATGTGTTTGAAATTGGCTCAGAGGTTCAAAGATAACTGGGGAATGGGATGGTGAGTTATCGCATGCAGACAGTATAATTACATGAGAGTTGCTTCTTCAGAAGCCAGGTTAAAAAGAGGTGGGAGAGGTTTCCTACAGAAAGATTGCCTGGACTGCAAGGGCTAGAGGGCTGGAGAACATGGCTGTGATCTATTCTGTATCTGGATAGAAGCTAAGCTCAAATAAACAAGATTTTTGTTTGCAGAACAGATTTGGAAAGGCAGGGGCTTATTCCTAAGGCTTTATTCACTAGATAAGGACACTCTGAATGTAATATTTAATGTACTCATGACTGTCAGTTGCAACTCAAGAAAGAGCTCTTGGACTTTTCATGACTATATTGACAGTCCTCTGGAATCCATTACCTCAGTTTGCAGCAGAAGCCAAAAAAAGTTTTAAAGTAAAAAAACAACAACAAAAAAAGTCTTGGCCATCATCAGGAAGGGTTTTAAAGACAAAATGGAGTGCATTATTTTGCTGTTGTGTAAAATTTTCATGTACTCGCATCTGGAGTACTGTGTGCAGCTTTGGCCTCCTGACCTGAAGGAGGTTGTAGTACCATTGCAGAAGGAACAGAGGGAAGGGCAACTAAAATGATGAAGCAGACTTGGAAATGGAACTTAAAGGATCTATGCTTCTTCAGTTTGGAGCAAGGGTTGAGGGTGAAGTGACTGAAGATTGCAAAATCATGAAAGGAACAGATAAGGGTTGTTGGAACTCTTGTTCATCAATACCAAAATGCAAGAATCAAGGGGCACTAGAGGAAAATGGTAGTAGATCAATTTCAAGCCCTAAGAAGAAAGTATTTTACACTGCAGCTTATAAACTTCTGGCATTTACTACTACAGGAAACTGTGGAGACGCGTAGTATCAGCAGGTTCAAGAAAGTTGCATGAATTTATGAACAACTCTATAGATGGATAGTAAAAGCACACGGGAGGTTCGTACTGTGTGTCATTCCTAATTCATGAAGTCTGGATGCTGGAGGAGGGAATAGACTGTAGAAAGTGGGCCTGTGGTATTCCTGAGAAGCATCTCTTACTGCTCTGTTGCAGAGTCAGCACTGGGCTCAATGAACCGTTGGCCTTGAAAGACTGGGACATTACTTAAGCCCTTGTAGTATCTTGAGTCTACGTGTAAGGCAAGAATTAGTTTGTGGATTGGAAGTTAGATTCTCTAATTTAATCTGGTCTGTGTCAAAGGCAAAAATCAGTTGCTCCTGAATGTCAGTCTGGCACAATTATAAAGCCAAGAGCAAACGGTGGAAACTATGTTAGGATTATTGCTTGAAGAATAGATATAGGTTTTTCTCAACCTAGCTTCGCATGTTATTCTGAGCTGCACGTTTAACTACGGATAATGATGGAACTAAGTGCAGAAGACAAATGTGGGTGACAACTTTCTTTTACAGTGAAATCTGTGAATTTGCTTAAGCATACACTGTTAACCAGATTTTCTTCTTTGACAACAAAACACCTCCTGTTTCAGCACTGTGCTGTAAGATTATTTAGTTAAATGATGAAGTATTTAGGATAGAGTGACTGGTTTGAGAGAGAAAAGAGAACTGTATTCACATGCTGGTAACCAAAATTAGCATAATGCATGTCGTGTGTGTTGTCATAACACTCTGACCTCAAAGTGAAAATGTCTGATAATCTGAAGGAAGTAAGCTATTTCTGAAGCAATTCTTGAAGTATTTTCTAAATGGTGTTGCAAGGAATAACAACAAGTTAAGAGTTCCTTTCTAAGAGAGGTGCTAAAATAAATAAATAAAATCTATGTTTTAATATGAGGTTATTTTCTCAAAGATAGCAAGAATAGCAACAGAAGAAATCTTTGTGTGTGTTACACATTGCAAGGTGTTGCTTTGACTGTCTTAAATCACGGTAATTTTTTTTTTCTTTTTTTGAATCCAAATGGGTTTTTCATCAGCTTTAATGGCCACAGAAAGCTGCATTTAAAAAAACATGAAATCCTAAAATACTTTGGAAAGTCCATTGGGTACAAGTCTGTATTGGATAGTACTTTGAAAGTGCTTTGGGCACAAGAAAACACCTTGTCTTTTTATAGAACCAGTTACATTACACGTGTGGAGCCTTTTTTCTCCTAATCAGTGAAACTTTTCATGGAGTAAGTTAAGTCTTGAAGAAACATGTTCTTTCAAAAACAGCTGTTCTTTCTGCAAATGTTAGTCCTTCAAATCTTCTTCACTATCTATCAGTTGATTTTAGTGCTGAAGTAAGCTGGCTTTATACTCAGTGTTTCTTAATGCCATGAATCATTCATTATAATGGGATTGTTACTAATGTGAATAAGGATAGAGATCAGAAAGGAAGCATATGGTTGTTGCTCTATTTTCTGGAAGAAGTAAGGTAAGGAATACAAACAAGGAGAGACTGAGATGTAGAAGTAAGAGAAAACCCAATATAAAGGATGTTTAGGAAAATAATTGGGGGGAAAGTGAGAAGAGAAATAAATGAATGATGAAAAGGGATTTTTAACATTTCTGGTGAAAGAACCTGGAAATCTAGTGGCATCATGGAGGGTAAAGTAAGTGGTTAATCTTGCCTCTGGATGACATAAAACAACATAGGACATGCAGACATGACTAATGGGCAGAGGGCCAAGAAGATTAAAGACTGGCTTCTGACTGAGAGGACTTCAGCTACAGCAGGGACAGGGCCAAGCGATAGTTCCCACTGATAGCCCACCATAAAAGTCTGCAAAAAGCAGATAGCTCCTTACTTCCCTTGAGATGCCAGGGCCATGCCAGATCCTGGCATGCCTATTACTTCCTTGATTTCCCTTAGATCCAGGTGCTTTTCATCGGCTATAGGCCATAGATCTGGTGCAAAGTGAGCAGAGATGATCAGCATGGCCAGAGGTGGCAGAGACTGGCCAGTCTGCCCCTGAGCCAGCGTGCCAGTGGTGATGAGAGGTGGAAGTCAAGGCACCTCCCCAGGGTGGCAAGTCAAGACAAAAGGATTAGTTAAATACCACTTTATTTCTGCCAAGACAAACACGTTTACTGTCGAGGCCAAACCTCTGTTGTTCTCAACGTTCACATTGGCAGTGAGAATAAATCTTCTCTATTGAGAGTCTTGTGTGACTTAGTAAAAGGGCTGTCCCTCTTCTGTTGCTGCTATAGCAGTGTGGGTGGGCATGTATGGCAAAGGGCCTCAATGGTCCATCCTAAATGGGACATAAGGATTTGATAGGACAGACATAAGTCTGTCCTTGCCATGGGGGGGGCAGGGAAAGCTGTGGACAGGTATGAGATTGCTGGTGGTTCTGGTTTGAGAGAGAAGTATGGTGGGTGCTCTGGGCTGGTTTTTGACAGGCATATGTGGGATTAGTGTGCTGCCTGCGAGGGCTCAGGACAGGATGCTGTGTAGGCCATCAAGTCCCAGGGTTTTCCTCCCCTGGGTGGGTTATTCCTGCGTGTCTTCTGCTTTCACCATGCTGGGAAGCTGTGCTAAACAGAGGAAAGAGTAGGACTGGATAAGGAGGCATAGCAGTATGGAAATAAAATTATGTTCTCTGCCTGTAGCTGACTCTAAAAAGATTTAATGGTCTCACTGAAACTGCGTCTGGCAGGCAGCAAGCAGAACTTTATTTTGGGTCCCCTAGGATGTGACAAGTTGGGGGAAAGCAACCACAAAAACGGCAGGCAGCAAAGTGAATGAAAAGCTATACAGGGACGTTGCTGTAGCAGTTTATGGAGAATAGAAGGAAAATACATACAGTCAGTAGCCACAAAAAGATGTGAAATACGTGAAGACTGAAGAGAGATAAGGAGGCTTGGAAGCACTAAGAGCAATTTTGGTTGAATGGCTTGACTGTATACCACTTTAGACTGCTCAGCTGGTAACTGAGAACAAGCAGACGAAATAGATTTTGAAATTTTAAAAGGTCTGCGTAATGGTGAAAGGAAGCAGAGAGACAGACAGACAGATGGGTAGAGGTAGGGTTAATAGGGGCTGGAATCTAAACAGCAGAGCACAATTCCAAACTGAGTAAGGAAAAATAAGTTGGAAGAGGATGAGACATTAACAGTGAGAGTAGAAAGACATAAGGATAATAATTGAGTAGCTTGACTGTACAAAGCAGATTGAATAGATAAAGTGGATTAAAATTAGCAGTGTTATAATTGATGAAGCCTCATTCAGTCAAGTTTCTAGTTCAAACTTCTGATAGCTTTAATATGCCCCTTTCCTATTCCTGATATTCTTAATAAGTATTTGGTTAGCATTTACTGCTCTGTTAATGTATGGAAAGTGGCAGAAAAAGCAAGACACTGTCTGTCTGGAAATCAAAACTCCATTTCATTTTTGTGTCTCTCTTTTGATTGCTCATTATTTTCTCTCCAGTCTTAACAGTCTTAAAACAATGGGACTTCTATTCAGATGGACCTTCGTCCTGTGAAGGTCTGCAAGCTGCCATCTGTTTTTCCGTTACAGAACAGTCTCTTGTCTCTATATGCTCCCAGGTACCTGTCAAAATGGGAATTTCAGACATGCTAAGTATGACTTCACAGTTTCCCACCACAGGGGCAGAGTATCTCTAGCTAAAATTTTTATTAAATATTAGCAATTGTGACATGGGATAGTTTTACAAGTAATGTAAACCAGTTGATTTTTTTATTTATATACTTGTACAGATCAAGTTAAATGGCAAAATTATTTCCTTCCCCACCCACTTTAAAGGTAGACACAATTTCTGTGTGAATTGTTGCATCTGGGCAGCCAGAAGAACTAAAGGCCTAATCCAAACCCCATCTATTTACAGGCTCCTGAATCCTATTGAATTCAGTTGGCTTTAAGTTGAAGTGTAAACCAAAAAGATAAAGTTTTTAAATTGTTCCTCATAATGATAATTTTTCTACTGAATATTAATCATAGTGTTGCTTTGTTCAAACATTGCATTGGCTTTGTGTGTGCTGTAGGGCAGACATGAAAAATTTTTTCATTGTTTGAATAGCTCTTATGGCTGCAACCAAAGCTTGTCCAAATTATCAATTTCTTTGGCATTAATTTTTATGGCTGTGAAGCCAATCTGAATACTGATGTTTTTGTGTAGTAAGATTCTGAATTTTGCAGAAGTCTTGTATGTCTGCTATGTATGTATCTGTTATGCAGTTATCTCAGTATAGTCACAAGGTGAAGGTTTTATGTACATGAAAATGCATACAGACTATTTTTTTTTTTTTTATCACAAAGATCAATAGTGGGTTTTAGGCAGGCAAGTGAGCCAAAACATTCTCTTGTGAGTCTTTAGGCATTCATGTCTCTGATATAGACACCATCTATCATTGTGTCCCATGTAGCATGAACACATTGGCAATATTTATCAAAGATGCATTTGAAGCAATCATAATTTCTACTTCCACTTTTGGATGAAGTCCAAACACAGAACATTAAAAATGATGAAATCACAGCTGTTATTCAGACTAAAAGTTTGAAAAATGTCTTAAATTTTATCTAAGTTATTCTCTTTGCTCACTAAGCAGTTCAAGTTTGAACAAGAGGAGGAGAAACAGAAAAAGGCAGAAAAGCTAAGAAACTAAAACATGATGTATATGTCAGTTAGTACTGACTGTTGAAATACTCTTTACTTTTGTCATTCTTCTGGGGCTTGAACTTTAAGTTTCAAAATATAATCAGTATGTATTTTAGTCTTAAAAATTGTAGAGAGCTCAGGGCATAAATTACAGAAAGAAGCATTTTTCTGTGGAAGAAATCACTAAGGAGAAAATCTAAATGAAGAATGCGCAGGACAGACAAGTAATAATCCTGACCCAGTGCATTGCATACACCACCTCAGTTCACCTTACTGTCAAGTGGGAGGGAAAAGAAAGACTACATTAGGACTTCTGCCCTCACTGTAGCCATCGTGGAAAGTGCTAGGAACAGGACTCTGGTCCATGTGGCCACATCAGGAACACCTTCTCTTTCTCCAGTCTTCACTCAACCTGGAGGAGAATTTTCAAGTCCTCTGAATTGAGTGTCCAGCACCAAGCAGGTCACTCAGTGTGTTGTAAAATGGAGCTTTAGCAAGGGAAGAGTACTATTTCTCATAGCTGACAGCAGATGTGGTGAACATGAAAGCTAAGAGATCAAATTCAGGAAAGATGATGGCAGCATATTTCTCGAGTTACCTATAAAGTAAGTAGTACAGTTATTGAACTATGAGATGCATTCAATGGGTCCTGTTTTAGGGGCTGATTAATGAAACGTATAAAGCTGGAAGGAGTATTATGGATCTCTTGTCATTGCAGTGCTGTGACATGCTGTATTGGCTTTCTGTAAGTGGCCATAAAAATAGGAGAAAATGCCCTCTGTAAAAGGAGATACTTTGCACTAATCCTCTCTGCTTTTGAAACAGTACTTGGTAAGCTTAAAGACAGCCATTTGTGCAAATGGGTTCAATTAGAAGGGTACAAAAGTAAACTCTCAGAAGAACTGAGCTTGTGCGGTTGGATACAATTTCTTAAGAGTCTCCGTAAGTTATATAGTAATTTATGACTTATATTTCTTAAAGTTGCTTTACTGATGACATTTTCAGCACCTATTTGTGCTGCAGGTAGAAAAGTTTTTGTTAGGATGCCTTGGCTCAGCTGACCTCCAACAAAAAGAAAGCAAGCTATGATGTATTACGGTTTTTAAATTCTTATTTTCTGAATTCTCTAGGCCAGAAGCTGGGCATTTTATGTGGCTCTGGAACAGTACTTCTATTTATTATATTAATGATTATTTCCTAGAAATACAACTTTGTTCAACCAAAACTACTTCAAATTATATCTGAATTAAGAAATAATTTAAATGGAAACTTTTGTGGGAGCCTTCTAGATAATGAAACTTGAAAGGGAAGAGTGTATTCGTCTATGCTTCTTTTATTCAGTGGTTATCTCATTCACCTGGGGCATGGAAGGACTGCCTGAGGTAATCTGCAGTTATGTTGGAGTGCACCAGTTAGTGGTTTCAGCAGTTTACCTTGGATAAATAAGCTAAAATTGGTGCTTTAAGTGGATCTGTTGAGGAAGTAGGGAGTGTGTTTTGGAGCTCAGCAGAAGTGTGGAGCCCAAGTTACAGGCTATGACGTACATGAAGGAACTCTGAAATTGCTGTTTAGTGGAGATTGGGAACCAGCAATCCCATCCTGCAGCTGGAGTCTTCTGGTCAGAGGCAGTGGCATCAAAATGGTGGCTCTAGTAACCTTAGAGCTGAGCAGTTCATTCACAGACTGTCATGGTAAGACGGATTTGATAAGTTATATGAGGGTGAATGTTGGTGAAATGAAACAATTCTTTGTTATTGTTGTCAGGATTTGTCAAGGTAATCACCCAGACTTTCAGTTTGAATCTGGTTGAACTGAGGTCTTTGCAGGCTGGTGCTTGTTGATGCACACACTGCATCAGTTTAATCAGATTAACTTTAGCCTCTCACCTAATCTCACAGGTGGGTATTGTGCCACAGTCTCCAAGTTGGTATTTGATGCTTGCTGGTGAGTCACCCTTTGCAGGCCTGTCCTGCCAGGTTTAATGTCCAGCTATCTGTCCTTGACTTTATAGTCTGTTTTCTCAAACTTTCTGGAATTGAGCTGGCTCATGCAGGGTTGAATTGAATGACTCACTTCTGAGGTGAATTCTCGCAATGCAGAACTGTCTTTAAGGTTCTGTTTTTCTGTAAAAAAAAAAAAAAATAATTGTGTTTTTGTAGATTTAGATCCTATGCTAGGTACTATTTTAAACAATTTATAAACAAATAACTTTTTACTCCTGGTCATTTTTTTGGTAATTGATGCTTTACAATATCTTTTATCAGTACACATATGCCTGGTGAATATTTAGAATAATAAAATATTATCATCATTACTTCATGTTTTTGTAGCCAGATTCATGTCACCTTACTGTATTACCAAAAGAATGTAAACAGAGCCCTACCTTACACTTGTAATGCTTCTGTTTGGGTGTGAGAGAAATCCTGCAAAAATTGGTAATGCCATAAATATCTCAGTTTAGAGGTATATAGCCTGCAAGACATGACAATAGATACATTTTTGCTCTGTGATGAATTTTGGCCCAATTGTGTGAATTTTTCCATTAAAACCCCATAAATAAATAACCCACGTTATAAATAATAAATTCAAGTAAGTACGTTTCCATATGATGATGTTGATTTTAGTGGCTTTTTGACATTAAGCAGCTGTGTGAATTAAAAGCGAAGTGCTCACACTCCAGCTCGCACCACTTTCTTGCCAAAGTTTTGTGTGCTTTTTAAGGGAAACCAACAAAGTAGTAATTTGCTCATGAAATAGACAATAAGCATATGTGTTTTGAGAAGGAATTTAAAAAACCCAAAATGTCTCTGTTTTAGAGCAATAGTATATAACATGATTAAAACCCCATGGAAGTTAAAGGAAAGACTTTCACAGACTTCTGCAGGCTTTTGGTGAGACCCTTGTGTTGATGGTTAGTGTGTGCAGGAGTGCAAAGGGTAAAACTATTCTTTCCTCAACATGCATAAAATGAGGACTGAAATTAAAATGCATGGTGTCATCTCAGTAACTCTGTGCTCCGGTGTCACATACACTTCCTTGTCAATAAGCAGATGTGACACATGATGCAACGTTTAAATGGTGCCACGCAACCTTAAACAGTACTCAGAACTGCATTTCCTGTTTCTCATTATATTTTAATTAAAAATTGATGGACAGTTTGTTTACATCAGGCTTTTATTCTGTTAAATGTAATGCTAGCTTATTACTATCATTAGTGAAATAGCTGGAGCAGCAAGTTGGTGATTAGTGTCAATTTCTCTTGTGACCCAAGAAACTTGATATAAATAAATTAATTTGTAATTGTCAGTTGAGGTGTTTTGCTGGGCTGGAATAGACTTCATTTTCTTTAGCTAAAACTAGATGAATAATCCCAAAACATTTTACTGTATATACCTTATGTACTTATGAACCTTATATGTATTGTAATGAGTTATCTGAACTGTGCTATATAGACAGTACATAATAAATAAATAAATCTGCAAAAATTATGCAACCCATATTTTTAGCTACAAGTCTAGGCTCAGGAACACTGCTTTTGATGTTCACTTAATTGCCCTCCTTTCCCCTGGTTACGCTGCATTTCTCTTTGTTTTTTGTTTTTTTTTTTTCTTCTCTGACCACCTAGCACATTCCTTGCTTTCATGAGCTTTGTAGCTCAGTTCTTAAATTACTGAAAGAATGGAATAAAAAGGGAAAAAAAAAACCAACCCTAAAACATAATAAAGAAAATACAATTGTAATAACAATTGGAACTGTTTTCTTGTACCTACTTCTTTTCATAATTTTGCAGGAAATAAATCCTGATCTCAATATAATGATTTAAGTGGTAGCATGAAATAACTTGAAGTGCATGAAAACCAGAGAAACCCAAATCAAATCAGAAGAAACTCTAAAAACATAGTATTATGAACTGAAAAAGAAGCATTTGTACTGGGCAGAAACAAGCAGTGATATAACTGAGAGTAGTTTATAATACAGAGTATCTTTCAACTTCCTCTAGGATGACATTCCAGACATTGCTATATGTGGAAGTATATGTATTGATTGTGTGCTAGGCTGACTAAACACCTTGTTCTGTGTAACAAAATGCACAGTAAATAATGATGAAAAGAAGATGAATTTTGAAACAGAAATCCCACTTTCAGCTTTGAAGAATTATTTTCTCAGCTAGCAAGGATTCTCACTGTGCATCAACCATAAATCTTTTAGTCATCAATAAAGTTACTTAAATAGGAAACAGTTGCCTGTCCTTCTGAGAGTAGTTTCTAAGTTACAGAAGAATAGCTTCTAACAAGCTAAGTCACCTTTACAGTTTAGTCTTCTTTATTAAGTAATGACCTGGTTCCTACAGAACTAGTTTCCAGGTACTAACAAGTTCCTTAGATATCGGAGAGGTGCTGTTAGCTGGCATATCAGGGAGCAGAACAATTCAGGAACTTTTTTCTCTGTGAAAATCTACTGTGCGTTTCTGTGGGTGTCTCTTTTCCTGCCTGTAGCTGCCCATCAAAGTAAAGATGTTCAGCCTAGAGGAAATGACGGTTGTTATTTAGATAACTGGGCTGTTGCTTAAGGGATTACAAAGCAAGCATGATAAAGCTCTGCAGGATTTTGAATTGAAAACAGGAAAAATAATTCTGTAACTCTTCACTCTGGGATTCACTCCATCCTTTTCCACGGCATCTCAGCTCAGGTTTCGTAATGGGGAATTTAACTGGTGGATATACTGAGCTCTCTCTGCAACATGAAGTTTGTGCACATGAACCATCACTTGAATTAAATTGTGCAAGATAGGTTCAGTCATGGGTTGTTAGGGCTTTTAGGGTGGGTTTTCTTTTTTTTTATCAGTAAGCTCTCCATAAATCCCAAGTGCTATTTGCACCTTTTCTAATTTGGATTTGTCATCATAGGCAATGTTTGCTTTGGTGGGCTTGCACAGCGTGCTGCCCTTTGGGGACTGGCACTGGGACTCAGTAGCTGTGCTGGCTTCTGACAGGTTCTTTGGTTCATTTAGGAGGGATGGAACAGAGTCTTTTGTAGGAAAATGTAAATACTTTAATCATCTGTTACTGCTTTTCCTTCTCTGTCCTGACGACCATTTGCTTCAAGCAAACTAAACTAGGTTACCTCCCACCTCCTGTTCAAACTGCTCATGCTAGTCTGCCCGACTGCCTGCAGCTGGTTAGAGG
>JAOXJM010000012.1:83431482-83450202 GCA_026413425.1 Tringa solitaria
CCTCACTGCCCACAGCGGCGTGGTACGGCTGACACAAACCTCCATGTCATCAACAAAATGGGTCCCTGCCCTCCAGCCGCCCCCAAGTGCTCGCTTCTCTTCTAGGCCTGAGAGCGCAGCGCTGTTGCCCTGCTGAGGCTGTCAGTAACCTGCCTCTCTTGCAGAGGCTGTTAGGACGGGGGCTTGTGAAGTTAGATCAGATGTGGCAGCATAAGCTGCAGCCTCGATTCTTACTGCAGTACAGGTGCTCCTTCCAGGTGGAACCCACACAGCGAGTTTGTATGCCACAGCTGGGGTGTATTACTCCTGTTCTAGTTTGTTTTCAACAGTTTTCTAGTTTAGGCAAACCCTAAGATGCTGCAAATGTAGGCATATTTAGTGACATCTGTGACAAACAGGTTGTTCTGAGGCCAGTGCAACAACCAACAACAACCAAAACAGCACAAGACTTTGGTCTTGTTTGCATAGGGTATGTGCAGATTGGATGTGTGTGATTTTTAGGTTAGGTATTTCAGACTGGTTCCTGTGGTTGCGCACACCTCATCTACAGGAAAAGTGACTTATTTCAAATTAGTTTAATACATTTCTGAAGAAAGCTAAGTTAGTTCTAAAAGGGCACTCTTAATCTGCAGTAGGTTTGTCCTACTGGGAATTAGTCAAACACACAGCTATTCCAGAATAAGGCAGTGTGGAAAGGATCTTATTTTTATTTCAATTAGTGTATTCAATAGAATGGATGAGGTGTCTGTGCCACTATGCATGCATCTTCTGAATTAAGCCCAAAACAACCTGATTTGTAAATGTCTGCTTTCTCCTCAGTTAATAGGAAGAGGTAATTTTCCAACCAGCCTTCTCACTTTTGAACCGTACTGTAACTGCCCCAACAGGGCAGTAGGAGATTGGTGTTGCATAGAATATTGTGTAGGTGCAGTAATTAGCATGCATGAGGAGGAAGTTATTGCTGAAGCATTTGTACTCAAGTAATCCTCCACTAGCAAATCTGATTTATAGTAACTTGGATGCCAACGATCTTCAATTATGAGAATTTTTTTCCAAACCAGTGCATGGCACATCGAAGAAAGGACTGAATTCTTCTAAAGCACATGACCTGATGAGGCCAGCAACATATCACACTGTCAGCTCTGCTTGCTCGTTTATGCTTCTGTCTGTGTTGACTTGGCTTGCTGCGGACCTAATGATGGTTGTATGGCATCATACTGTTGTCTTTGTAGTGGTTATGGTCAGGACTGAAACTGTACACAAAAAATATACCTATTCCATCCCCACCTAGTAAATGTAATAATTAATGATTCAAGAGGGAGTTTAATCTCCTGAAAGGAGGCTGTAGAGAGGTCAGTCTCTTCTCCCAAGTTGCAGGTGAATAGGACAAGAGGAAACAACCACCAGTTGCAGCAGGGGAAGTTTAGATCGGATATTAGGGCAAATTTTTATGCTGAAAGCGTTATTAAGCATTGGAACAGGCTGCCCAGGGAAGTGGTTGAGTCACCATCCCTGGCGGTATTGAAAAGACAGGTAGACATACTGCTTAGAGATACGGTTTAGTGATGTTTTTTGTCAGCAGTACGTTGATGGTTGGACTAGGTGATCTGAAAGGTCCCTTCCAACCTAGGCCGTTCTATGAGTCTGTGAATAGGTGGCTGCATCCTATCCCAATAAGACAGATGTGATATTATTAGCATGGTGCAGCTATTCACCATTTAATGATGTGTTCTGAGCACAGTCTTGGCAAACTGATTTGAGATACGGATACTTTTTTTTTTTTACTTTCTTAAAGACTCCAGAAAGTAAAAATGTAATTTCTCACATTTGAAAGTATTCTTAATCTGAAATTTAATCCTCTCTGTTCAGGTGTGTTATGCCTGGGGATTCCTAATGATCACAGCAGGAAGAGTATCTGCAGTATGTCTTTTAAAACTCATGGCTCAGTCCTGAAATTTATTTTTATTGCAGCCAGTGGTGTTCTAAACATCACTAATTTACCAAATACAACATTAACTGGAAAAATATACTTTAAGGTCTTTTTCTTCACGTAATTTACACTAAAACAGGGCTGGCACATTTCCACCCCTCAAAAAAAAACCCTTGTACAGTCAGTTGTTTCAGTGGTGTTTTATTTGTGTTATAATTTACTTTGCCTGATTTTAAGACGGACTATTTTACTGGGCATGGCTTCATAGAGAACAGTGCTGCTTGTATGAAGAAAATTGGTAACTATTGGAGAAGAGATGTGATTCATAAACATTTTAACAGCCAGTTTCAACCAAGTAGTACTTGATAAGATACTAGAAATTATATGGTATAGATCTTCAGAATCAAAGAATATCCATGCCCTTTGTAGCTTGCTGGAGTTCTATTTTTAGAGGGAATCTAAGTCCAATATAATTAGAGTCATACTTCAGAAAACATTGTTGTAAGTGCAATGTAACCGAGCTGGCCAAGGCTTTGAAGTGCATCTGCCTGGATATTCTCTCAACTGACTCCCCAAAGAAAATGACCAAAATGGCTTTTAAATCCCACAGGGATGACTTTTATTAGAATATTGCTTAGGAAGAACATAGTTTTTAAATAGAGGGGGGAAAATTGAATGGAATAGAATAGAAAAGTATTACAAATAAGGATAATTCATTAATAACTCTCACCTTGCCTGCTGTGCAGGGGAATCCTTGCTTTCAGGCTTTGATTCTATGAGCTTGCTGGGAATGTTGATTGCAGCATATTTTATGGAGCCTCTCTAGTGTTTAAAAAGACATTTTGGGCTTTTTTGTCTACATTCAAAGACCTCTGATGCTTCACAGCTCCTCTTTTGCAGACCCCAGTTGCTTAGTGTAATACTGTACCCACTTTCTTCTTTTTTTTTTTTCCTGTGAGCTGTCTCTTGGAGCCTGGAGAGCGCTGTTCCTGAATAAAGTCCATTATATCATAAAAAAATGAGCTTCCCCCCCCCACCACCTTTTTTTGCTGGGTTCCCCGAGACCAGTTACTTCTTTTAAATTAATATGTGAACAGCCTGATAGCAAAAAATCAAATTGGTAGTGGCCAGCATGGTAAAATTATTAGAATTTGAGATTTCTTTAATACAGTATGCAGCTGTAAATCCTGTGGGTTTGTTCCATTAATGTTCTAGATCTAACATATTAAAACACAGTATCAGTAGGATTTAAATTGTTTGTGGTCTGATAAGCATTCTGCACTAGGCTTTCAAATCCGAGTGGGGTTTTTTTGTCAATTTGGGTGAGCTGACATTTTTAAAAAATTATTTCTTAAGCACTTATGCTTCTGTTCAGAGTTGCACTTACAGACCCCAGTAGCCAGACAGACAAGTTAGCTCACATTTCTTCTCATACTAATTTCAAAGGAAATAAATTTGCATATGTTTGCTATCCAAGTACATTGTTCCCAAACTTCCAGATGGGTTTTGTTCCAATAGAAATTAATTCTGTTTTATTTTCTTAGGTGCATGTAATTCCTTATTGCACCAAAATCAGTATGTTTGGTTTTGGATAGTGCTTAGCCCATGCAAGTCTAGTGATTTTGGACTATCTTTGTCATGTCACATTTTCACTAAAACCAATCCCCATCATGAAAATTGAGGAGCCTTTCTACCATGATCTTCTCCTTTTTCTTATGTCTATTACATATTTGACTGTAGATTATTTTGGTATCACCTTTACTGCTTTTGTTAGTGTTTTAACACTTTCAAAGTATTTCAATTCATTGACTTTTATCTGGGATGCATGTGTTGCCAGCATTTTTATTTACCATGCAATGTCACTTGCATGCATCTTACACAAATTTGTACATTTGTAGGCAGTGTCTTTCCAGGTTCAGCTATTTTTACTTTTGATTTCTATGTTTTATTTCTGTTTTTTGGATTCTAAGTTAAGTTTCTTCAAAGCAAATGTGGATAAAATCTATGATAAATCAACTAATTATACTAGTTAATAATTAAGTTATGTTTTTAGAATAACATACAATTCAATCATACATCTCAAGATGAATTCTCAAGGCTCATCCTCAAAAACATTTATTGAGGATGATCAAGCATTATGTGTAAATTGCCTAATATCTTTTGGAGTGAAAATAGGAGATAACTATGGCCAGCTGATGTGTGGTTTGGTTTTTTTTTTTAAAAAGGTTTAAATTAACAGACTTACATTTAAAATAACAGACTAAAAGCAGGCCTTCCAGTCTGCTGTAGGTCTTCATAATCTCTTTCTTAAAATGTGTTTATACTTCTTTTCATATAACTTCCTATACTGTGTACTGAGGCATATGTATATAACCTAACAAGAAATGGAAAAACAGATTAGAGAGAAAGTGTTTGCCTTTCATTGTCCTTATATTCCAGTCAGCTTAATAAAGTCATACCAAGCTGAGTTACAGCACTGTGTGTCTTTAGCATTATTTGAGAAATCTTCATGTTGAAAACTGAAGTGGACATAGCAAGCAATATTTTTCTTAAAACTACTGCTACATTTTCAATATCGGTGAAATCTTAAGTTTGATTTGAAGGTCAAGCTTAGATTGAGGCAAGTGAGCCTATGCCCAGAGGATATGGATACTGGGGGCTGGTGGGTGGTTTTTTTGCTTTTGAGTTAATGCCCTTCCTTTCACTTTTTTGTTCCTCCTTATTGCTGTTCAAATTCCCACTGCCAGTTTCAAATGAACCATTGTTGTGTGGGGCTGTACTCTTACCAAAATACCTCATACGATAGCAATCACATTGAAACTTGAATTAATTCTTTGGTATTCAACCAATGATTGAAGGTAAGGTGAATTTCTTTCATTTTGTGGGCAATCTGGAATGTTTATTCTACATATATAGCTGCTGAGGTGTGTCATCAATTTGAATTTACTGTTCAGTTTGACTCTGTGTATTTTCATTTATCAATGAAAGCATGCCACATTCAGACATATAAATTCACTAGCATTGTTGAGCACACACAGGTATTGTCCTGACATAGCATATTAGCAGTTTATATTTTCTACTTATAAAAAATAAACATACTTATTTTAATCATATTTGAACTGTGACAGGATGACTTTCATACTGGTATATTCCTATCTAAAAAGTGGTCATCTTGATAGATGTGTATAGCGGGACTTTTTTTTCTACCATTACATGTAAGGATACATAAAACAATGTTAGGTATACTGCATTTTTCAAACTACAGATCTCTTACTGTTTTTATATTTTTATGAAGGTGTAAGCAATGTGCATTGAGGTGATATGCAACCATAATCTGACTGGGTTTTGTAATATGTTTGTTTTGTTGTAACATGATTTTCCCAGTGGGCTAAAAGTACACACATCGCATGGGATCTGTGAGTAAATGCATGTTCCGGAATCAAATATTCTCAATTGGAAACAGCCTACAACAGGTTCCAACACAGCAAGGTTGCATGACTTGGCTGACCGTGTTTGTCACAGTAAAGGGGAAAGAATGCATTATCTCTTAGAAATCTAAGTCGTGCTATACAGGAATATGTAAATGCAATATTAACTCTCTGGTTTATGTGTACAAGGAATTGACAGCTGCCTAAATCTGAGGGACTTGGTGTTGTCATCATCCTAAGAAAGCATGGGTAACCAGACACCTGATGGAAACGAGATCAACAGAGACCACCCTAACAGTCTCCTTCCTCTATCATCTTCCCATTTTCCAAAGAAAATTGAGCTAAGCTTCATTAAAAGCTCAGAGAATAATCTCCTAGAAATCTTGTAAAGGGGGTCATCAGCAAAATTAATAAAGACATTGGCAATGCACAGAGACTGTAGTAAAAGACACCTTTCGGAGCTGTTCTAATGTATAATCATTCTTTGTTAACCTCTGAGAGATTACTCAAATTAGTCTACCTTTGTCTCCGAATAGGGCTGCTCTGTCAGGTTAATTTTATAGGCTGATGATCAGTAAACGAACATTTAATTCATAGATCTCAATGAAGTTGGCTGGTTTTGTAAAATATTTTATCTCTGTTTTGTGGGTTAGGTAATTAAACCACAAAGGGTGTGAGGGAGTTGTGCAATAATTCGACAGTAGAGTTAAGAAGGGGAGGACAAAGTTCTCTTGATTCTCAAAATCATGGCTAGTGGGCTATGAATTATTTTTTATAGAAACTGTGTCCTGTGCAAAATTTATATGAACCATATGAACCATAAAGGGAAAGGGTTTTATAATAGTCCAGAATTTCCTTCTTACTCCCCCTCAATTTGTCTTATCTTCAGTCTGTGGGAATCACAGTCCTGATGAGGTTTTCAAATCCCCCGGTTTTTATTTCAATTGTGCAGCAAAACTAATGTGATTCTAATTATAAGGCCAGTTGTGCACTTTAGATTGAAAATTCAGAGTATCACATGCTTCCAGACATTATCCTGGTGGATTGCTGCAAATTTACAAAGAGAAGTTGTTTGCAGTAAATTTGATTACTCCTTCACAATAAATCCACTACACAGTTTACAGCCAACTGCTGTAAGGGTTTACCAAGCCGGTGTTCATACCTCTTTGTGTTTCACTGTTCAAGATGGAATTTCTTCCATTAGTTTGCCTAAGCCTTTTCTTGAACTCATTTGTAATATTCTAGAAAATCCTAATGTAACCAGGCTGTTTGATTACACTGTTAAAAAAGTACTTAGTTCTGTTTGCTTTGAGCCCAGTGCCCGGTATTTTTCATCTGATGAGTCTTGGCACTTATCAGCAGTGAATAGTCACTCCTTATTCACCCCTTTTTTTTCACTGCTCTTATTTATATTTTTTTTCAGATTTCTGTTGGACCCCTTTTATTCTTTTTCATCTCTGTAGTATCTAATTGTTTTCCCTTATTTTTCACACAGAGGTGTTATCATTCTTTTTTTCTTTTTTTTTTTTCTATTAAAATTCTATTTGTGAAAGAGACAGGAGCAGATAATTCTGGATTTGAGCACGTCACTGATATGTACTATGGCATAACGGTCTCTGTTTTGTTGGCTACGTATTTCCTAATGTTCTGTTATCTTTCTGGTCACCAGTGAGCATTTTGCCATTTGTTTCCAAAGAACTATCTATAGCGACTATAAGACCTCTTTCTTGAGGGCAGTAAACTCAATTATTACTGTGTGTGCAGCCAGCGTGGCTCATTACATGTATTTGTTGTCACTGAATTTCAGGTGCTATTCTATTGCCTGGTTGCTCATCATCATGAGTTACCTCTGCAGCTGCTTGCAAACTCATGAATGTTAGAGCACAAGGGAAACGTTAGATGTAAGTAAACACTTACTCTCTTAAATACAAAGATCATACGTACCATAATGTGTCTCCTTTCATGTCAGGTTTCCCACAGAGTTTTGTGGACATAGGCAGAGTTCTTCTTTGGCTCCCACTACTGCTGTGGAAGGTATTAAGTTTAGTTCAGTTCTACTTTAAGTATGGCTCTTTCTGGACATCCCTTCTGGTCAACACAGAGAGGTTCAAGACTGATGGGAGAAACTTTGACAAGCATATTTTATATATTGGCCACCAAGTAGGATATTTTGTAGCCTCTGAGAAGATCTGGGAAAGACTAGATCAATGTGCAAATTGCTGTAATCAAGACTGTGGACCTCACTGGCTCCCATCTGCCTTAATAACAAGGGGAGTAATGATACGTCAGGCACCAGAAATGAAGGTTAAATGTATCATGGTAACAAAGAAAAATGAAAACAATGGTGTATGAAGTAAATTTCTCTAATTTGAAGGGTGATGTGTCCATTGTTACTTTGGGGAAACTGATGATTTGATAATGCCAAACAAGTGTCATGTCTCACAAGCTCTCTTTGCTAAGAGAGCTTGATATTGCTACTGACTATGCTAACATCCCATTTCAGGAAATGTAAGAGATGCTTTCAAGATCATCCTGTATTTTATCAATATTGATGAAGAATACGCATTTTTTTCACAAGATGCAAACAAGCAAAATTTTGCATTTTTATTGTGGTTTTTTTGTTTGGTTGGTCTTTGAGGTTTGGGGTTGGTTATTTTTTTGATACTGCAGTTCCTTATTTTTTAAAAGCTAGTGAACACCATGTTTGTTTTCAGACTATAAGAGTTTAGACAGCTCCTCTTGACAATTTCAAATATGGCATGGAATGCTAATCTCAAATCTAGAGATCAATCTTCACAATTGTAAAACATTTTTTGTTTGTGCCACTCAGGTACAAATACTATCCAACTATATTCTGTGAATGCTCACAAATGAGCTTCAGATGCAAGTGCAAATTTTACGTGTTGTAGAGTCCTGCTGATTGCTGGGCTGGTAAACATTGAGGCCCACCTTTACAGAATGCAGCAATAAATAAAGTAGCTCGCCTGTCTTTATTATAGTTGCTCCTTGGGAGAGAGACTAGTGTTTGAAGAGAGGCTTAACATCTCCATTAGAATTTCTTCAGAAAGGAGATCCTGTCAGAAACTCTGACTCCTTTTATTGATAATTTGGGGAATTTAGTCTCAGCTATAGATTAGGTATGCAAGTAAGATGTTGAGTCAAGGGTGAGGATTTGGCCTCCAGTTACAAAATGGCTTAGTCTAGTCTTTAAAAAGAACTAAAACAACACAAAACCTTCCAATTGCAAGTGTGTGGGATCCTATACATACCTGATGTTTATTCTGGTCTTGTGGTTGTTTCCATAAAAAGACAGCACTGTCAGTGTTTTGAGTGGAATTGAAGAGAACCCAATTTTCCAGACTTGAGCGTTAATATTAAACAATATTAATTGGTATTTTTTATTAACTACAAAGTCTTGAAGTATTCCATTTTAAACTGCAAACAAGTGTTCTGCTGGGCCAACTTAAATATTTAAATGATTCTATCCCTTTTTGCCATATTAGTATCTGGAAGACCGTCAGATGTTGCTTTGGGGTTGATTAATAACTCCATACAGTGAAGTCCTAAGGCATTTCCTGGGCATCAGTTGAATACTTCCACTTCCTTGTCCATAGGAATTCCTAATGCTCTGCTCTGTTGTAATTGCTTTCCAGGCTTTTGTTTGTTTGTTTGTTTGTTTTTTTCTGGTAGAAACAAAAATCCCGTATTTGTATTTTTTTTTGTTGCGTTAGTTTTTTTTCTTAAAGCAAAATTTCACCTGTGTATTGCCCTGGTGAACATGTTCTTTCATTCTTCCAGGTGTTGAAAAAACAACTTTGTCACCACTTCAATAACCGCCTAAAAAATTCATGCAGGTGATTCCCTTAGCTTAGTGTACTTGTTTACTTAGTTAAAACTAGATATTTGCTGAGGTTCTTGCAGGATTTTGTTCATTTATTCGGTTTGCTTTGTAAAAGAAGCAGTTGAAGTCAATCATCATAATAATAGTGCTGTTAAATAAGGAGTATGGGTTTAGGCTTACAAAAATTAATTATTTTTTTTTCTCTATTTTTAATAGAAGGTATATTTAGAAAAAAAATTTAATTAAAATATAGATATATTTAATCGCAATATATAATAATGTAATTTTATTATTTTCTATTAAAGTATTTAGAACTTGCTGACAAATGAAACAAGTCTAATTATACAGCGTGTAAAATAGTAATACATTAAATACAAATAGCTACAGTAATGCCAAATCAGAAAATGACAGCAAAAGATTTTTCTTAGGGAAATTAACTATTCTGCAAGGCACGCATATTTTAATCTTGGTAATATCATAATTAAGGAATTTAAATATGCATAAATACCAAGACAAATTCTCTTTTCAGATGTATTTGTCTTAGGACTAATCTCATTTATTGGTAGCACACATGCAATTGTGTTAAAAAAGGCTCCCAAACACACAACTTGGCTACTTCCCAGCAAGCTGGGTTATCCTAGAAAAAGTTGTATGGCTTTGTAATACTATAAAGACTAATTCAACAGCAGCTAACAGGTTAAATATTATACCACTGAACCTATGTAAATATTACAAGAATGGACTCTTTTAAAATTTATAAAAATCACAGATGACAAGATATTAATCAAATAAGAAATCCCTTAAAGAAATTTATATAGTTTTGTAAACTGTAAAAGCTAAGCTCAACACACTTATCCCCAGAATCCTGATACGACACTTATTGTTCCTTATTTTTATTCATTGGGTTTCATTTCATTAGGATAGTAAGCTAACAATGAAGTGCTTAGTGTTTATAATAGGAGAAGCATGTACAGGGTCAAAGTGTGACCCCACCTGAACTAAATAAGCACTCAAAAATGAACTGATGTTCTTTATCAGTGAAACATAACTACAAGTACGTCATTACAGCATTTATTATATTAGATGTAATTTAAAAGAACCCTATGTGTAATCATTTTTTCATTAATATGTAGCTATACAGAGCTACAGACACAAAATACTTAAATAGTTCATAAACAATAAAGTGAGTTCATGGGGTCTTATCTCCTTCATATTAGAGTTTTTTACCTGACTGACTCTGATAATATGTCACAAACTCCTTTCTACAGATGATGAGGTTTCAGATCTCTTTATTCCTACCTCCTGGTAACATTATTTTATTTTGTTTATTAAGGTAGTTATTTCCTCACAGGAAACACTGAATTATTGTAATTCCTTGGAACGAACTACAGAAAAATTATGAACTGACAAATAAAACCAAAAGTGGGGTTTTTTTTGAGTTTTCATTTAGGAAGAAAGATACTCTTCTTGTTAAAATGTCTGGCAGATTTTTTTCTGTGGGTCCTAGTCCAGGAGCTGAGTCCTTGAGGTCATACCTTGAAGGCTGCATACAGTTCTGCTCCCTCTTTCTCCAAAGGAGCACTCTGCCTGCGCATCCACAGGGACAGGCTTTACCCTGTGCACTAGTTCCCTCTTCACGTCAGGGATGCTCCTGCCTTTCTGCCATTGTCTACCTTCTGCTCCGTGCAACCCGCCTGCACAGCCTTTTTGGCAATTTGCGCTCTGCTTCGCCCTAAGCCAGGTCTGCTCTGAAAGTGCTGTGCTGAGGTTAATATAATAAGCCCTTCTGACAGCACAGCACTTTTTGAATCAGAACTGCTTCTGTCCCCCTTAGCAAGATTGCCTGAAATGCTCAGAGCCAGCCCAGCTGTTTGTTAGTGTGCAAAGCTTGAGTGTAAACTTTATTTTGTTATATCAAGACCCTGTTGGAAGGGAGGAGAATTCAAAATTCAGAGTGTGGCAATTATTCAGGGTTAGCTTGTAATCACATTAATACTGCTCTTTCCATAACTGGTCTAGATTAATTGTAACGAGGTTGGTGAGCAGCAGGGCATGTGTTCTGAATAAGGTAAAGCTTCCCACCTCCTTGCTTAGTAAAGGAAGGGTATCGTAGAGAGCTATAAAATCAGGACTGGCACAAAGAACCTGAGTATGAAATAATTTAATCACTGTTTCTCAAAATGGAGGGACTCAAGTCAGCCAGTGGAATTAATGCATTTAAAACTAAATTAAGTACTTTTTCACACAATGTACCATTATGTTGTGAATTCATTCTCCCTGCAACCTTGTGAGGGCTAGAAATATAAATGGATTTCTAAAGCAATTCTGCGAAATCATAAATAATATCTCAATTGGTGATTAAAAAGCCACATCTGGTCTGGATGCAGACTCCATCCCAGGCCCATGTCAGACTACTGGGACATACAGATATACATGGACCTTTTCTTAAAGCAATCTCCAAACACCTTCAGCTGGCCACTTTTGGAGGAGAGGATCTAGGCTCAGCAGACCGGTGTCTCAGTATTGTAGTTGTCCTTGTGCTCCCCAAGTCCTTTGCTGCTCTGGCCTCTGACAACACGGTCCCCGAACGTGTCTCTCTGCCTGCTGCTGGCAGGGACCCAGATGAACACCACGCAGCAGCAAATAAGATGTAGGGCTAGACCTGCCTGTCAGGTGTTGAGAGGTGCAATAAAACCAGAGCCTGGCTGGTCACTCAGCTGTTCAGCCTTGTAAGCTGAACCTTCAGAGAGAAGCTTTAGTGAGGTGTTAAGAGAGATCAGCAATGAGGAGGATGGCATTTGATTTAATCCTCAAATGCTGATGGTTTCATTTACGTGTTGGTGACCTGGCACATTGCTGTCCTGTGCTAGACTGGGAATTACAATGCCATTTCTTGTGTGCTTGGAACAGTATAAAACAAATTAGTCACTGCAAACTACTCATTTGCCATCTATGAATATAAGTAGCACATAACTGGAAAAATAAATTCATTGTGTATAATGTATATTCCAGCTGCCTTTATTCCTCTAAACATATAGACAGTATTGACAGACGACTGTGAATACTAGGTGAGTGCAATTTTAGTGTTTGTGGAATAAAACTTAGAAAAAGAAAAGGTAAACATTAATAACAAAGCATATGTTTATACTAAGAGACATGTGGACTCAGAATTGTATGCTTTAAAATTTCTGGGGAGGGAAGCTCAATGTAAACTGTGAGTGCTCTCTCATACATTAACGTAACAATCTAAAGACAAAAAGCCATGATATGCCACCAGCTCTCTCTACTTAGCTCTCTCTACTTATACTAGGAAGGAATGGGTTAAAAATTGATAATACTGAGTGACTTATCAATAGCAGATATCATTTGTATATTCAAGGTGTGCATATTCAAAACTAGGATGTTCAAGATAGACCTTGCCTTGATTTCAAAGCATGCTTAGGTGCTTTTGAAATCTTCAGTAGACACCTTTGATTGTAGATACCTTGGAAAAATGGGGTCATAACACATTTGCAAATGAAAATTTCTTTGTGGGAGTTTTTCTTTACTGTGCATTATTTCTTTTAGCTTATGTAATATTTTAAGTGTCTAGAAATATGTTGTAAACATTATAAAGCATAATTAATATTAGCCCTGTGAGCTTATTTTCATAATTAGAGAAAAGACTAAAAAGAGGATTTAGGTGAACCAGGGACATTGGAGTCCATCACTGTGATCTAAAGACCTCTGCTTGGTGGTAAGGTAATCCTACAAACATCTCAGTTGACTAACTCTGACTGAAGAAGTGACAATTCTGCTGATGCTGGAATACTGTGTTGGTCTTAGAGCCAGAGCTGCTTTTGTCCAGGCAGCAAGATCCCTGCCTCCCTGCCCTGTTGGGACTGGGACACCGAAGAGAGTGATGTCTCTCCTGGTGTGACTTCTGAGCTTGCCAAATGCATGGATGGCATTGGGCCCCTCACAAGCTCTATCTGGAAGGTGCCATGGTGCATGTGTTTGTCAGCACCTAGCACCTACCTGACAGCTTACTGGTAACAGGAGATTACCAGTAACTTATTGGGGATAGCACCTAACCATAAAACAGGGAGCAAAAGCTCTGCTCCTCTCTTCAGCTTGAGGATACTCCCCAACTCCAGGGCTGCCACATGCACTGAATGGCAGCATTTTCCACTTCTGACAGGCTGGGCCACTGGAGGGCGAAGAATTAAAAAATCTCCCCTAACTATACCAGAAGGCATGGGGTGCCGTAGTCCAGTGTTTCAGGTAGTTGGTTGAGCAATGTGGATCTTTGGACTCCAGCCGCAGTGCATGGGATTCTTTCTGTTTCTAGACATATGCATTTTATTTTAAGAGTCATTGGATAAAGGCCTCTCAAAGTTCCTTAGACATTTGACGCAGGCATGGAAGTGAAATTTGGAAATATATGTAAAAAGAATTAGAGTTGCTCTTTGTAATGTCTAATGCTTGGAAAAGTATGTGTAATACATAGTCTTACCATCAAATTTCAAGTTTATTGCACAGGAATATGTTTTCATTTGATTTTCTGTTTTGCTAATCATTAACTATTAATCTGTAGCTTATGGCACTTATACAGTGGAGTCATATCACTGATACAAAACCTACAGTCCTCATTTTGCAGCAACACGCGTCCTTGCTCAGCAGTGGATACAGAGGCCATGGTAGTTAGAGAAAATGATGGCAGAAACACATAGAAAGTCTGCTGTCCCAATGTATATATTTGTAGTGATGTCTAGGGCAATAAAATAGTGGTAGGGCCCCATGAAATGTAGATACATGCACGCCTTTGTTTATGATTTCAGGAAACCTGGAGCTTATCTTCATTCTGGCCTTAGTCTTTCCAGCTGTTGGCCACCTGGATATAAACCAATACAACTGTGTCTGATATCACATATACTTACATATTTGTATAAGGACATCTTAGGCAAGTATAAAGATCCATTAGATCTAATCTTGTCTATGCCTGGTTAGTTGACATATTTACTTAGCTTTTCCAGAGAAAGCAAAAGTGTGATTCAAACACACAAAATGATGCTTTTTAAGTTTTACGCTTCTAATAACATGGTATTGGACTTCTGTTGGTTGAATAGTTCTAAATAAAAGCAGAATGAAAGGTGACCCCATAAAGAAAAGGTCTGAGACATCAAAAGACACTCTTGTAAGCAATAGAGGATACTGTTGAAGGAAAAATTATATTACACTCAGAAAGACAAGGCATCTTTGAGAGAAACAAAAACAAATACAATGGAAAACAATGAACTGAAAATGTTAGAAGAAGTTTAAAGTGAAAAGTGTACTAAAGGTAGCAGAGAAAACACTTATGCAATAGCCTTTTTTTTTCCTTTCCCTTTGATTCTATTTAGGAAAATAAAAGGAGTTGAGACCAAAGCTGAAGTAGGTTTCACACTATCCTTTTTGAAAACGGAGAGGGTTTGAAGACTGAAGATGGGGTTGAAGACCAAAGAAAATTAAGCCAGTAAAAGAAACTAATAGAGAAGAGAACATACATAAAATGGAATAATGATGAAAGGGTTGGGTTTTTTTCTTTGATATTTGAGAAGAATGTTTAGGATTTTTAAATAAGCTACATAACTCGCAGTAAGAACAGTAGTAAGCCTCAGTAATAGAGCTTCCCCATTGTTTTGAAAGGACATTGTGAAAGCAATCCAGTTCCTTGACTCGCATTATAAATCTCTACTCAGAAGTACATACATGGCCTACCAATGATTGCTTATTCATAGAATGAGGACAAAAAAAGGTGATTCGTGGCTGAGGTTATGTTATTGGAGAGAAACAAGGAGATGGCAAACATCAGGTCTGGCCAATACAGTGGTGGTTTTCCGGGGTCTCTGTGTGTTGACTTCTTACAGAAAGTTGATGAGGATGGATGGAATATGCTTTTCAGGAGGTTTACATTAATAGAAACGGGGAAAAACTGAGCTTGGACTATTCATTGTTTAAAGGCTTCCAGTCAGTTTGTCCTTGAATGAATGCTTAATTTGAAGTGTGCTTAGAACTAACATCTAGGGGAGAAAAGTTAGAGCAGAGAAAAGGTTACTGGGAAAGCAGTCAGAGAACAGAGCAAAGAGACATGGCACTTTAGGGAGTTTGTTGGAACTGGAGAATAAATGCAAAACATAGTGCAGTCCTAAATAAGTCTTTATGAAAACACACAAGAAGCTGACAAGACTTTATTCCTTGACTTTTCATTCCTTTGAAAATGACTTTTCATTTCTTTGAAAAGTTTTTTCTTTACTGAGGTGCACGGTCTAAGAATTGGAGATAGTGCTTATTAATTGAAATGGGACTCTCTGACTGGGTATAATGTGGGCTTGTGTTTTGTTTTCTTTTGTAAGGATTGTTGGATACTGCAAGAGGTTGTGCAGAGGGGCTTCTGAGTCTATGATCCTGGAGGTTTTCAAAACCCTGAGATACCTGATGTGAATTCAATGTTAACCTTGCTGCATGAAGGAGGTTAGACCCCCTGAGGTCCCTTCCAACCTGAAAGACTCTGTGAGTCAGTTGAGTCTTCTCTGTTTTCTTTACCAGCCAGGAGGAGAATAGGATGGCCCCATAGTTGTGTCCACACTGAACCTTGTATATGGAACTTTAAACGCTGCCAAAAACAAACAAACAAAAAAATCAAGGGAAAAAATGGGTACACTCCTTTTCCCAGTAGTTCTTATTATTGTTGGTTTTCACACGTAAAATAAATGCAGAATTAAAGAGTATTTATTTCTTAGGGTTGTTTTAGCTGAATCATAAACGCACTGCAGTCCAGAGTTTTTCTTTGGATAGCTTCTCTGTAAAGGCCTGTTACAGCAGCCTAACAAAATCAAATTACAGCAATTATTATAAACTTTAATAGCAGATTTGTGGCAGTGCTGGTTACACTTCTGGCTGGCAATACCGCTGCTGGGGAGAACTGTCCCATCTGTCCAGTGACTGTTTTCTTTCATGAGATATCAACAATGCTGCGTCACAGTACAGAACCTGGCAGGCACAAATGCACTTGAGAAGCTGTTAAGGATGATAATTGAGTAGATAATCAGATACCTATAACAAGATCATGTAGAGTATTGTAGATATGGTGACCCTGATTTAAGAGGATTCTTTGATAATCCATATCCTTGGTGGCATGTCCATGGAGCAACAATCAGAAGATAATACTGTCTCCTGCAAAAATCTTAGAAAGGGATTAATAGAAACTAATGTATGTGTTCTTTGCTGTGTTGTGGATAAGGACTCTGAGACTGTCACATGAAAAATGTCTCAGCTGTTAAACCTGAAGCCGATTTTTCTAAAGAGCTGAGTAATTCACTGGGTGCTTTCCATTTCAAAATGTGGGTTAGTGAAATCACATACTCTCTGGAATTAGTCCTCAGTGTGTAAAAAGGTTCTGTTCTTTATGGCAGGTTAACGTACATGAACAACTGGGCTGAGAAAGGAGGGTAAATGTAGGTCCATAATGGTTTCGTAAATTTTATTGCAGATACAGCATCTCGACAGTTTACTGTTGAACACTGTACCAGGAGTAGTGCCTAATTGCATGGTGGGTTTTGTTGAGCACTGGTCCAGGAATGACCCCATATTTGTCCTGGGACAGTTTCAAAAGTTTTTCCTCACTCTTTCCATCAATTCCCTGAAAAAGTATATCCACAGTTTGTAGCTTCTTTTTTGTCTGTTTGCCTTACCCTCACCTTTATTTCCCTGACTAAAGCCACCACTTTGTATTTACTGTTGTTAGTGAAAGCATCAATGTATTTTTCAGTGGAAACCTAGAAGATTTCTTACCAAAAATCCTATTTTTCTTCTAGAAAAGGTTTTGATGCAGTTTTTGTCTTTCTTTAAAGCATCCAGTATTGATTGGCTACTGGTGCATGCGTCATGCTTGGTTCTGTAGAGGAATATCTCCAGGCAAAACCTATGTTCCTTTATAATGGAAAAGTTGTCTAACAACAGTCAAATTTCAGATGAAACTTTTGCAATTCCTTTTTGGGAATGAGAGAAGAGTGTGATTATGGGTCAGAGGCAGAAATCAAGAATGGCAGGCTCAAAAAGCAGTCTTTTTATTAAGGAAGAGGAAAAAATGTCTTCCGTTTTACTAAAACTACAGATATTTCTCCTTCCCTCACTAAAATATTGCTAGTAAATCCAGGATTATTGTACTGAACATGCAAAACTACACCCACTGTGTACAAGATCCTCTGCCTGTGATGTGTTCTGTTTTGATAAGGTCAAGGTTACTTAGAGACAAGAGAGTAGAGGGAATGACTGTTAAAAAAGGAAATCTGCAAGCAGTTCTGCATTTCTCATCATAGTTTTTTTCCCCTCTTCTTGTCTAGGAAATGTAGTTGCAACGACAGATGCTGATCTAGCTTTTGACACAACTTTTAGTTTGCTGCTAGACTGAATGTTGTGGATTTCTTAATATGTGGTGAGTTCCCCCTCCCCTCAGGTTATTTGACAGTTTCTTTTGGCAAAAGGAAGCACTTCAACTAGACTGAACTTTGGGATGTGTCAAAATGTAAAGCCTTGGGGGGGAATTTTGCATGTTTATGTTGCTTTTGCAAACATGGGCAATGCCAGATGTGTGAAATGTCCCCTTCTGCCTGAGGGCGGGCAGGAAACTGCACCCTGTCTTCCCATGCTTGGCTAGGCTAATCCACGTTTGTGATTGCCAAGTGTGATTACTGCAATGCATTACACCGAAAAATCGAATTGCTAGCCAAGTCAATAGACCTAAAGGGCCAAATGGAAGTTTCCAGAGAGGTCTCTGGGCATATTGCAATGCAAACTAAGAATGCTAGGTCCAGTGTTAACAAGAGACATGTCTATCCCATAGCAACTTCATGGCTTTTGCATGAGTAATCTTCCACAAATCTAAAAAAACCCTAAAACTAAACCAAAAAATCTAGGTCTGTTAAATAGATTCTAAGATGTCACAAATTTGAAGAAAATTGTTAGGTATTTTCATGCTATGTAAAATTCAGCAAGGAACTGTAGCATTCACCGCATTTGCTTTGTAGTTCTATTACTCATGGAACCCTGTGAATATTCTTCCAGCGCCGATAAGGTTGACTGGCCCTCTACTGGGCCATGTTGTTTCTTGGTTGGTGGATTCACCAGCTGAGCAGTGTAGGTGAAACCCAGAGGTGTGGATGTCTTTTTAGTCTCTTACATATAATGCGGTTTCTTCCTGACACACCCTGTGCAGTCAGTCTGCTACAGCCCCCAGCTGTTCCTGTATTCCATGTCAGGCAACAGTAGGCTATGTCCTCATATGCATCACTGGGCTTTACTGTCATGCCTTGATAAGCTTGATATTTTTAACTATCTGAAGTTTTATTTATTAAGAGAATAGCAAACATACATATATAACAAGTGGTGTTCCCCAGGGGTCAGTACTGGGTCCTGTCCTCTTCAATGTATTAATCACTTACCTGTTCGAAGGGATGGAATGTACCCTCAGCAAGTTTGCTGATGACACAAAACTAGGAGGG
>JAOXJM010000012.1:83474353-83543995 GCA_026413425.1 Tringa solitaria
GGTCCGGGTGGCGGCGGGGTGCCGGCAGGGGGAGCTGGCGGAGCGGCGGCGGGGGCGGGGGGGGGGAGCGCTGCCGGCGGTGGGAGCCCGACTCGGGCATTGCCCGGCTCCACCCCCGAAAGTCCACCGAGCCTCGGGGAACCGGCGGGCGTTCTCCCCGCCGACGGGGAGAGCAGTTTGCCGGGGAAAAGAAAAACCGCGGGGCCCGGCGGTCGTATCTCCAACGCGGCTGAAACCCGGACTGTCCCGCGTCCCCCCCGTCTCCGTCTCCCCCGCCCCGCTCCTGCCCCCGGGGTCGCACCGGCGGGAGGGTTTTTTCTCGCCCGGGAGCGTGAGGTGCGTGATGGTCGCCGAGCCCTGGCTGCGGGAGGGCAGCCGGTGGCTCCGGGAACGTTCCGGAGGGGTTTTGTCAGACTTCAGCAAGTGAAGTTTGCGCTTCTGGTGAGAGCAGAGGAGAAGCGGCACGAAGGGCACCGGCAGTTGGCTGAGAAACCTGGGGTTCTCGGTGGGATATTCTTGCGGTGCGATTTGAAGTCCCAGTGTACGTTTGTTGCGGCTGGTATTTAACTGGACTGGCCTCGGTCTGCGGTGTAACTGTGTTTTGGCATTTTCCGAAGAGCGGAGTTTGAGTTACCGTTCCGCAGCGACGCAGAAGGAAACACCTCGGTCTGTTGCACCGATCCATCTTTTTGTGAGGATTGCTTACCGGCTAAATGACAGCTGTTAGGCTTTGCCGTATCGTGATTCTGTGATTCCAGCTGCTAAATGTGCACGCTGGATTGACGCAGCTCTAATCTGTTTGGGATTATTCCTGGGGGGGCAGCAGGGTTGGGGGGAGCTGTCAGTGCCGTCCAGTTCCTTCAGCAAACTGGTCTATGGGCAGGAGAGGTCTGTGCGTGTGTGCACACACACCCTGGCAACGATGGTTAGAATGTGCAAGATTACAGTTGAGAAACTGCTGTAATCCTAAAACTCAAAAGTCTTGGTAAAGTTATTGTAATAGCAAGCTCCGCAGACCTAAAAGTAGCGTATTTGATGAGCGTATTTTCTGAAAGTTGACTAAATGCTCTTAGTTTGAAGCTTTGTGTGAAAGGCTGGTATGATGCTAGCCCAGCTAGAGTGCTGTAAAAATAGAGTTGTTCATAATGGAAATTGCACTCAAAGCTTAGTTTTAGCCGTTTCAGCATCTTCTAGTTGTTATGTGAGTAAGACTCTGACTCAGTTTAGCAAAGTTTGACTTACTAAGAATTACTGAACTTAGTGATGTCTATATATAACGCATACTCAATCAGAAGTGTATTGCCACCTCGAAAGGTTGAGGTACGGCCTTAGGTACTTGGCTTAAAGTAGTGAAAGATTTTGGTAGACCTGTATTTTGTGCTGTGTTCCCACCCTCTCTCCAGCAGATACTGATAACTTAATTTTATTATGTTTACTAATGGCTTCATCTAATTTTCTCATTTTAATGCTGAACAGCTGTGAGGAGTCCTGCTGAGAGCTGAGACTTTGCTCTGGAGGGTGGCAGTTTACTTTTCTGTTTGAGAGGTTGTTTTGAACTAAGTAGTGTAAACACTTGCTTTCAAGTTGTATTGCTTATTCCTTAGGATGTTGTAACAGTTTTGTTGTGGTTGAGAAAGCTGAAGGCATTAATATCTGTAGCATCTCATTTCTTTTAATCTTTAACCAGTGCTGTTTTCTTAAAATACTTACAGGTGGTAGGAGTGCTCGTGCACTTTGTAATGATCCATAAACTTTGGTTATATCAGGTTGGTTGTACTCATTTCCTGTTGGGCAGAGATGCAAAGGGTGGTAACTATGTATTGCTGCTGTTTTCAGAAGAGAAAGAGTTGTGTGGGGTGTGTGTGTGTTGGTTTTTTTCCTTGCCCCCCCCCCCCAGCTACTTAGGGAAACCACGTGGATTCTAACTTCTGTTGATGTAGTCTTGTACAAATACAATGTAGTCTTATATAAATACAGTCTTACATAAGTACATTCAGTTTTCACTGAATGAAGTTCATTACTTTCCAGTGAGTAAACTGTATGTTACGAGCCATAAGCTGCAGAAATACAACACAAGCCTCCTGCGAACTTCAGTTTAGTGTTCGAGGTTGTGTGAAGGAATTCAGCCAAGGGAGCAGCTGAGCTCCTGGGACGAGCTGGAGCAGACCCCTTTCTGCACTCTGGTCTGCGAGGGCTGTGTTGGCTGTGGGTTATTGCCGTGCTGTAGGACACGTAAGTGGATAGTTGATAGTACTATCAGTTGATAGTAGGTGTGTACTACCAGTACTATCGGTTGATAGTGGGAGGGAGGGGGTGTGTAATCCAATACCGTGTCATTTAACATAAAGCAGTATCTGGTATTTAGTTAACATGTCGTGATGATGACTGACTTCTGAATATCGATGATGCATGATTTGGCTTTAGATGTAATATCTGGTTTATATAATTTTGATATGATCTTGATGTTTGGTAATACACGTTCTAAAGTTACGGCAGCTCCCGAGATGAATTGGTGTTACTGCTGCTGCTGTAATTATAGGAAGCAGCACTGAGGAACTTCTAATTTTCCTAACATCGTTTTATGGAGTTGTGTAATGGGACTTATTTTCGGTGCTGAGTTTTCTCCAAATTGTTGTTAATCAGTCCGTTTCTCTTCATTATCATCCTTTTATCCTCTTTGGCATGTGTATACATTCCTCATCGGAAACAGTTTTAAGTTACAGACTATGCATTTGCTCTTTCCTAAAGCTGCAACTGATTTAAAAAAAAAAAAAAAAAGAGTTGTTTTTGTCAAACACTGTAAACATTTTTCAAACCGACCCTTTTGAGCTATATTTGTCAGTTGGTCGCAGTCGGCTAGTTTTCAGGCTGCAGCATTGCAGCTGTGACTTGTGAAAGACAGGTGGCACCCTGCTATCTGCAATTCTTCCACGAACCTGGGGAATCTCACAGCTTGAACTCAGCAGTTGAGATGCGGTTTGCTGTTAAATCTGCTGTGAGAACAGCAAACTGTATCCAAAAAAGGTCGGGGCTTTTATTTTAGTTTGCTTTTTAAATGTGTCCCGTTATTTAAGAAGTTTGCCAGGTTGCATCCTAAGTATAGCACATTTGCTTAACATTTGTCAGGAAAGTAGCAAATGTAAACCAAGCTAATGACCCCAAAACTGCAGTCTAATTAGTGACTTGTTCTTGGTTTAATGAGAATGTATGTTCCAAAGTATAAAGCGTGTAAATCTCTTGTCATTTAGTGGGTTTGTTCATGCATCTCTTCTCAAATGTGTGTCTTCCCTGCGGTGCTTTGACGCAATCCGATTGTCTGCTGTATAAATCAACTCTTTATACTTATTTTTGTAGAAATACATTAATAAAATAAATTTCTGTTTGGAAACTTTTTTGGAAGAAATCCGTACTTGTGTCCCAGTGGTATGTTAGAAAGTCGGGCAACTTCACAAGGGAGCTGATGCTTGTTGGTGATAGTAACTGAAAGCTGGGATTGGTATGAAGTCTGCACTGAAACCTTTGCAGGTGAAATTCTTGAGTTTAACTCAACCTTTGAAAAGATAAGTTTTAAGAGTTATCTCTTCAAAAGCTTTGAATGATTTGTTTTAGAAAAATTTTAAATACTGAGTAGGATGTCAGATGCACTATAATTTCCAAACCGATCTCTAATTAGCTTGTCTGTGTTACAAAATTTCTTGTGTAATAGAAAGATAATAAAGATTTTCATTCCTTTTCCAATTTTTAAAAGCAGGATATATCCCTTAGTTCCAATATACCTTATAATTGTTGGATATTTATTTCCGACAGAACTGGTCAACCTTTCATGGCTACCAACCCTTGGAACAGAAATTACTGTTTCATGTGGAGGGTGTTGATTGAGTAGCTCTTTGGCATATAATCAGCTGATTTTGAACTCCTTGCTAGATGAAGAGCAACGTGCAACCACTTAGCAGTATTTGTTTGGTTTAGGAGAAGCTTACAGAAAATGTAACTTTTAGGATGCTGAAATGCAGCCCGTTGCTGTCCTCTCTCTGTAACGTTGGGGATGGATTCTTAGGCTTTACTAAAGACATATGATGAATGAATTAGAGCCTATGTGATGGCAGTAGGATTGGCTTATAATGTGAATTGGGTGGCCTGAAGAGATGGGCCATGCTGCAACTTGTGAGGTTTTCTCACCTTCTTTTCCTTACCCCTTCTCCAAACTTCAAAATTGAACTGCCGCCTTTGCTGCTGCCTTCCTTCTCTGAATTGCCAGTCTAGGTGGAAACCCAGAACATTATTGAAATGTGCTTTCTGGTTAGACTTGGGCCTAACTGAGCGTCAAGAATGCTTAATGCAAAGTTAACTATATATATAGCCTCTGTAGCTAGAGAGAGATCGCTTGAACAGTTCTGGCCTTATTCTTCTGACCCACAGTAAGACTGTTGCAGAATCACTTGTTTCTATTGCTGAAGAACCCCAAAGAGACCCTGGCAGGTCCTTCAAAAAGTAGAAGTACGGGTGGGCTGGTACATTACTTAATTTGAGCCACCAAATGTTGGTGGCCTCCTCTGTTATGACTTGTTTGCTTTCTTTTTGTGAACTTACAGTAGGGTTGTATGGTTGTTTTATTAGATTTTCTTACAAAAAAACAGTGTGTGTGTGTGATTTTAATTTTTATCTGGCTTCTCATGCTCCAGTGCATGCTTTTCCTTGCTCACTTTTTCTATCTAAGGAATGATATTGAAATGCTTAGTAAGAATGTCTGGAAGGTAGTAAATGCATGAAATTGCTACTAACATCTGATGTTATATTACCCATTACTGCAACATGGGACTCATAGCTCAGCCATAAGATGGGATTTCAGCTTTGGAAGGGAAGAGAGAGGACTGTCCCCTGATAGTGCTCTTCAAGGCGTATCAGCCTGGAGTAGGCCAAGAGTTTAATGACTCTTATGAGTCTGATGAACTAGCTGTGATGCTGAAGTAGCTAAAGACAATGTTGTCTCCTACACCTGTTTCTGATACTGCAAAGCCACATTCTGACTCTCACTTCATAAAATATTAATAAAGAGAAGCTTCTGTTAGAGGACAGGAGTTAAGATTTTTATTTTATTTTGTGACCTGGAAACTGCTGTGTGCTGTGTTCCCTGAAGGAAGGCAGATATAGGTAGAGGGTACTTTGCCATCAGAGAGTGTTGTAGGTTTTTGTCCTCCGTGGCAATTCTGGGTCAGTCAGCTGTCTAGGAGGTCCTTTTAGTTGTGCCAGTGTAACTTTTCACTTGGAGTCATACTGTAGGGAACTGATCCTCTTAAACATACTTTTTATCTTGTAAGTACCCATGGCCACCGATCCCAGTAAGGCCCCATAGGCACTAGTCTCAGTGTAACTGCAGGTGTGCAATGAGTATTATCAGGTGAGGAAGGAGGGGAGAGGAGGATTGCATATGCAGACAAATATTCCAATAGTACCTCGAATAACAACAAAATTTTAGACTGGCAGAAGAGCTCTGGCGGATTTTTCCTTAATGGTTGAAAGTATGTTCATACAGCTTTTTGTTATGTTGGTTTTATAAGAGGCAGCAGGCTCTCTTGTGGAGATTGCAAGTAGACTGAGGCACAGACATATGCCCATCTTCACCCGCAGTCTACACTCCTCTGCTGAGGACTGAGGTACCTGAAAGGTGACGCCTCATTGCATTGCCCTTTAGTGTGTCAGGAAGTGGGGAAATTCAGTGTAATAACCTGTTAAAAACTGGAGCTCAGTCTTCCAGAGCTTTTCTGTCAGACCTTACTCTATTGAAAAATGATAATGGATTCTGATACATGCTGTTGGAATTGATAGTATAAAATGACATAAGTGTTCTACATTCATTTGCTAAAAGCATGAGTTCACGTGTACAGTTCCAGAGACGTGGGAGAGGTGAAGAAGTTGATGTTTGTGGGGAGAAAAGCTTCTCTTGATGAATGTGGGTATGAGTCTTAAAATGCTGTTACCCAAGGCCCTGGAGACTTGTACAAGTGACGTAATTCTGTCGTAAAGCTTGGTCAGAGTCTACAGACTTATCTGCATTGTTCAAGAGAGTTGCAAGATTTTCCAATTTATCTTCTATTCCTTCCGTACCTGAAGCATTAGATAAGTCTTTAATATTGAAGACAAACCAGTGCAGCTTGAGCATCATCATTTTACTGCTGATTACAGAAAAAAAGGTGTATCTAGCAAAAACAGCAAAAAGAGAGATCTGGGCTCTACATGTGAATCAGTTTTCTTTTTGCTGTTGTTGTCTGTTGTTTTAAATTAATTAATGGTCTGGGTGGAGGGACTTATTTTCTTCCTCCAGTATTCTTTCTATAAGTGAGTTTGCAACTAGTTTTTATTAGAAAATTCCATTTTTGCTCACTTATCTATAACTGGCAGGGAAAATGGTTTTGCAAATTTATTTAATCTGAAGGCCAAAAAGATCAGTATCAGGGTTTAAAGAAAAATAGCCTTGAAGTAGAGGTAAACACTTAATTCTGATATTTAACTTGAGTCTTTGTATTTGTCTTTCAAACCTGTAATCATGAAGTGCTCTTAAAATAACCTGAGCAAATGTGTTATTTTCCTATGAGTACCCATATGAACCCGTTGCCTGTAGTTGGCTGCCTGCCTCTTGGGAAAACACACGTTAGTCTTTTTATAGGGTGACTGTTGACTAAGCTTGTCCTTCAGCTGTAGAGATCCTATGTTGTAATTGTTTTATTTCCAGAAGGTCAAAAACAAGAACTAGTTTGTTGCAGAGGCATATCACTAACATTTTAATAAGAGAAAAAATAAGAATTGCATAACTGGAAAGGTAGGGAGCTCCTTTTCTTCGCGAGGAACGATTCATGTGCTTAACTTACCTTTTTGGTCTACTGTGAATTGTTTATAGAAATCAGGCCTGGTTCATAATTGCATGCATTTGTTAATTTTGTAGATTGGGTATTCCTAATGACAAAGTCCTTTAAAAGAGATTTATTTATTTTCTATGCTACTCTCATCAACCTTGACCTTTTTTATAAGCCCCAAATTGTTAACAATGTCAAATTTTGAAAATGGCATTTGAAATGAGCAGAGCAGTTGATACCACACTCATTCCCAGCTCTCTGCGTACTCTGAGCCATAGATCAGGTATAGAGAACTCAATTACAGGTGAAACCTGAAGATCTATAGGTTTCTGGTTTTAACTGGCACCAAGCCAAGTGCTTGTCTCCCCTTGCCACTTTCTGCATTGTGTTGCTTTATGGCATGTTTGAGTCCCTTGTTTCCTTCTTGCTTCTTTGGCAACTAACTAAAACTTTCTAAGCCTTGTAAGAAATTACACCAAAGCGTTGAATGTTCTTCCACATAAAAAGTTATTTTCCATAAATCAATCTTTATATGAAGAACCGTGTTTCTGTGAGTGTTTGTATTAATATCTATAGCTAGTTGAGAACTGGGATGATCAATCATAGGAAAAAACTGTCTTCGCTGTCCTGGATATGATTCATGTTGTCTTTTAGGTACTTCTAATGTTACCCTGCATCCCAAAACATTAAAAGAAAAAAATCCCTTTGACTTCATGACAGCATTTGGGTTGACTTCCATCATTGTATAACTAGTCCTACAATCATTAGGCTTATGTGAACTGGAGCGCTTATAGGAGCCTTACTTTTGTGACTGAGTCATAAGGATTTGAGTTCACAAGACTTAACATTGTTCAATTTTACATGTCATATCGTGGCTGAAAAGAGTTTGGAATTGCTCTTGTAGGCAGCTGATCAGGGAGGAAGAGATGAGCAAATGCACCTGATGTCTTCATTCTTAGCAATGGCGACTGGTATATAAATGGCTAGTATCTTCTGAAACATTGTTTCATTTAGCTTCTTTTTGCAGCAATAGTTCCTAAGATCTTCTCACCATTTTAACAGCATTTAGGTGGATAACAGTGTTCCATATCCGTTGTATCAGTTTTCCAGTCAGTTTTTCTGGTAGTAGACCTGGCCATTCAAAAATGAGTGTAAGTTTAGCATCTTTGCCCCAAGGTATCTGTGGACAAAATCTCTGTTCACACAGAGAAGTGATAGAATCATAGCATGGTTGGGTTGGAAGGGACCTTAAAGGTCAATGAGTTCCAGCCCCCCTGCCATGGGCAGGGGCACCTCCCACTAGACCAGGTTCCTCAAAGCCCCATCCAGCCTGGCCTTGAGCACTTCCAGGGATGGGATATTCGCAGGTCCATACTTGTTTATTTGGTGTGATCGCTCTCAGAGCATTCTATTACAGCTCAGCATGTGAAGGCAAGGATGCGAGTCACTCCGCACAGAACCATCGAAATGGTGGGATTTTTGGTGTCTTATGCACTGTGACATGAAGTAAGCTGGAGACTGCCTTCCTCTAGCATGTCTGTTGACTAAAAGCTGCCTGTATCCTGCATGTGATATATTCTCAAGGTTCTCAAACACCAAAGGAAGATCAAATATAATGCGTCTGTAAAGTAAAACTAGAGTGTTGACTGATGCTTTAGTAATGTGTGACAAACGTATTAGAATTAAATGTAGACTATGCTAGGCAAAACTCATTGGAGCAATAGCTTCTGTGTAGGGATTGTTGGGTCGGGCTCAGTGACCAAAATTATTCTAGTTAGATGACTGGATGATAGTAATGCTCCCTCCCGACAGTAAACCCTATGTATAATTTAAAAGCTTTATATTAATGATAAAATGCATCTGTGACATTTGTAGTTTCTTAAAGAACTCTTTGCAGACAGCATTTTTAAATGTTTCTTGGTTTACTGCATGCATGGTCAAAATTAAAATTACCCTTTAGTTCCTCTGTATATTTATAGGGGTGCATGGGTGTGTGTGTATGTTTTTTTTCCCTATATACATACGCAGATATGCATTCACACACACGTTTTTACAGTCTCTTGAGTTTGTCAAACAGTGTTACTGGCTAGATCATCTGCTCCCTTTGTTTGTCTAGCCAAAATACTGCTGTAGCATCCCAGACAAACGAAACGATAGTGGAAGGACAGAGAGGCCTCTCTGCTGGGAAGAATTTATCGGCTTCAGTCCAGTGGTTAGCGCAGGAGACCATGCCAAAAGACAAAGTGAATTGAAATAGAGATCACGACAATGTTCTGATAGTTGGTAGTTTTATTTTGAGCTCTGAAGAGCTCATCTCTTTGAAGAGCAAAGAAATGTTGACATCAAATATTGATTGTGTGTAATATCTAAAATTCAGAAACTTATCTTTATTCTGGCAAGCTGCACTGCAGGGAAGAATGGAGCAACCTTTGCTTCGGAGTGAAAAAAAAAATTGAATAAAAGAAATATAATTTAAATTAATCCTTCATGATGCCCATATTGGGATTTTTTTAAAGGCAGAGGTCATAATGTGATTTGACTAGATTCAGAACATACGACTGAATTTGTAGAATTTCAGTAAATTATGAAGTTATGTTAATTTAGATGGACCAGAAACCTGGGCAAGCTAATTGGACTATAGTAATAAGAATGGACATGGAAATTTGAGTTTTTAATATACTTTTCTTTTCTGAAAGCTGACGAACACTTTCTAAGTGCAGGTGTTTCTCCATAGTTTACCACTGATTTGATGATATACATCGCTTGCACTCTTCCTGCAGGCTGTGATTAAGTCCATGTGTTGTGTAGAAGTACAGTTGCTATGTTTTAGTTTCTAAATTCTTCTGGTTATTTTCCCTTCTGTTCCCTCAAACTGCAGCTGTAGTTCCAAAAATGTGATCAATAGGTTTTAATATGTTATTTGTGATAACGTACAGTAGTATGTTGCTTTTGTAGGATACTCAATTAAAGATTAGGTTGCTTAACACTAGTGAAGGGGGGTGGAATATTGAGGGTTTAACATTAGCTCTGCTTCATGATCCAAACAAATTTGGGAATAAATGTTCTACAGGGTTTGTCATCTACCTTTTTAGTATAGCAATGCTAATAAAACAAGCTCTTATGTTCTGTTGAGTTCCTTTTGCTCTGTTTACATCTTAAAGGTAAAAATCAGAGTAACCCTTGATTTACTGTTTAGTAATTTGACTTAATTCTGCTAGATCTGTCGTGTGCAGGATGATTCCTAAGGTATAGGGCGGGCCAGGATACTCCTGCATTGTGCTAATAGTTTATATTTGTGTAAATGTATTGCTGAACAATTGATTCTTTAGATACTCAAGTGATTCTTTTGTGCATATAAATAAAAAAGGTGTGAATGGCAGTGATGGTGTAGTTTTGTGATCCCTCTCCAACAAATCCACCAAGAATGAGAGCCTGTTGTGAATTTTGTATCTAGGTGGAATTTCTGTTTTTTGCTTTCACTTTCTAGTAAGTCAGCCAAGACAGTGATTCCAGCAGGTAAAATTGTTTCTGTCTTCTGTGAGCAAGCCACGTGCAAACTCAGCCTTCAGTTAGCCGTCAGAAGGTGCGCTGAGTGTCATGTTATCTCTGTTGCATCTAAGACTAGATATTAGGAAGAAGTTTTTTACAGTGAGGGTAATGAAACACTGGCACGGTGTTGCCCAGAGAGGTGATAGATGCGCCATCCCTGGAAACGTTCCAGGCCAGGCTGGATGGGGCTCTGAGCAACCTGGTCTAGTTGAAGATGCCCCTGCTCATTGCAGGGGGGTTGGACTAGACAACTTTTAAAGGTCCTTTTCAACCCAAACTATTCTATAATTCTAAGACATGCAGGTCACCTTTCCTGCCTGGGCTGAATGCAGTTGCCAGACTCTGAGCAAGAAAGGGGTCTTTGGGCTGGCAGGAGCCTGCTGGCACCCATGTGGCTAGCTGTGGAGTTTTTTTCTTGCTGCTTTGTGTCCTGAAGCTCAGTACAGAGAAAAGCAGCTGCTCTTGTGTGGGTGGGTGATTCTATATTTTCTGTTTTTAATGCCTCATTCAAGGAGTAAAGATAATGAGTTAGGTAATGGACAAGAGGGGAAAAACAGATAGTAGAAATAAGAGGTGGGAGAGGATGTTTTGGATGAGTGGGAATGGAAAGCTTCAAAGGAAACCAGAGCCCGTGTGTCATAGAACAATGTGGTGGGAGCTAGTAGACTGGATATGGGCAATTGTGAAATTGTGAAAACCTTTCCACCTTCTCTCCACCACTGCGCACCCAACATCCCTCTTCGGTTGACAGGGTTACCCTCTCTGACTCACCTTGGCTGTTCACAGGATCTGACTCCTCTTGGGACTAGATCAAGGAACGCGGTTTCAGCTGACTGTGTCCACTGCTGCTTCACTACTTTTCTTAAGTACTTAAAGTCTACACGTAGCTAATAAAACGCTTAATATAGAGTTTCTCACACATGTAACTGCATGAAACTTGGTGGCTGTGTTAGTGTAAATAATTGGCAGGCAGAAGGAGTTGCTATATAATATGAATTACAGAAATTGAATCTCAGGTTAGAAAACTGGGTCAGGATAATTGGAGTGATGTTACCATCTCTGAGAATGGACACTGTTTTCATTTGTGTTGAAGGTGTGTGGATCTACAGGGCTTTCAGCTGTTCTCCAGGTACAAACTTTCCATGCAGTTTTTTTTTGTTATTTGATTTGTGAATTATGATGAGCTTTGCAGAAGAATTCTACTATGGGTGATATGATAGTATGGATGTGTTATGAAAATAAAAAAGTTAATTTTTCAAACTTATACAGTGCATACTGAGTACGTGCTCTAATTTATGGGGTGGCTTTGCTTATCTCTTGAATTCCAGAAGTAGAAGTAAGTGTGAAATTGCAACAAACCTGTTTTAACACTTGGAGAGACATCTTTGGTTTGGTGTGGTTCCTTCATACCCCGGAGCCAGACTCTTTACTCTTCACTTTTTCTTTTTAAAAAAACCAACAACCAAAAAAACAAACAAACAAAAAAACCCAAAATAAAAATGGGGGGATGCAAAAAAATAAGTGCAGTGGTTTTTACTGAAGCAATCAAAAAGCCAGTCCTCTTGGTTGTCTGAGAACTTCTAATCAGCCGAAGACCTATGAAGCTTTATGGTTCAGTTTGGTGTGGGAGCACAGATCAAATAGGTTGGAATAGCATGGTGGACTTCTGCCTGAGTTCCATTAATTATGGTGAGCGTGGAATACAAAATGATTGCTTAAATTACCTGTAATACAAAGTGTACTTGGAGACAATAGTAAGAATTTCAATATAGTGTCTTTATTCCACTGTCAGCACATCCAGACCTTTTTTCCCCCTGTATCTTTAAATATCTTCTTGAAAATCCTTCAAAGATAGTTTTATTAACTTAACGTAGTGCAGATGTTGCTAGCTGTGAGGAATAAGTCACAATGACTTGTAGTTTTGTGTCAAAACTATCATTAAAAGGCTTAGAACAAAGGGAGCAATTAATGAACAGTCTTCACTGTGAACAAATGTCAGAGGCTCCTCCAGGGCTAAGCTGCTTCTGTGCCATATTCATTAATTGCTCTTTTGAACAAAGTTGGTGATGATGACTGGGTTTAATTAAGCATACCTGAGAAAATCCAAAAAACAAATCAGAAGTATAAGAATGAAAAATTTGCATTTAATTTGATAAATAAAGACTTTTTCCTTCTCGGGGGGGTTTATGCTCCATGTAACTGTTTCTGGCTGACATTTCCTCCTAACTGTTGGGATTGTCTTCATTGAATATTGTGGCAGAAGGTATGTCTTATTGTTTGCTTCAGGATGCATGCCAAATACAGTGCTCACATGTAAATCTCTATGATTAAAAATGTATTAAAATCTGTTATAATGGAAGACAGCTCTCGCAACAGTCTCAGTCTGCCTATTGAAATGTGGCAGGTAAAGGAAGAAATCTTGAATTCTAATCACTAAAGCTCGTTCCAAACTTTTGGACCCTCTACCATGGTTGAAAACATCGCCTTGGGAAAACCATACAGCAGCTCTCTACTAAAAACTCTTCTGTAAAACTCATTTGTCCATTATACTCAGAGACTTAGAGGTCTAAATTCGAAAGATGATGATGGTGGTCCCCAACATCCATGCTGTTATGTGGAATACAGTAATACATTTATCACCATGTTTGTTTCTTACATTTTTGATTCTATTTTGCCACTCCATAAGACAGAGGCAGGTGTGATCAGTATAGTATAGGCACCCATAGAGTCTCCCTCAAAGGTGAAGTCTATTTCTGTATGATTTTTCTGTGCATTGAACTGAAAGTTGCAATAATATATGTAAAATGGTGTTATTTTGGGTTCTGATGAGAAGGACTTTGGAGGAAGGAAGACTAATACACACCACAGCTGACCTAATTATGCTTTGGTTTTATTCATAAGTTCTATTGTGTAAAGTCAATCAGAATATGAAGAAGAGTTTTGTGAAAGAACTTTGTAATAGTTTGCGGTTTTGAGCCAAGTGGTAACTGGAAGCTTTAATAGCCTTACAGTACAGTACCACTTTACAAGTGGAGACGTGCCATTGGATGGACATATCACAACTTAATAAAAATAGCATATCCTATAGTGGGCATTCATCCAGAAATCTAAAATTAGCTTTGTATCCTGGATATAATACTGCAGGTGGTCACAAGCACTAAATAGTATTCAGCACCCTCTGTTGTTCAAGCAGGTCTTAACATATTTATTTTAAACATTTTATGGTTTTATGCGCGGCTGACTTACTGCTATTACTGTTGTTCTTTGTGCGGCATCAAAATGTGCAATGTGTTTCATAGGTATTAAAATAAACTCTTGGCCAGAGACATGTAACATGGCCCCGCATGAATAGAAGTCAGTGGCACAATTCCAGCTGTCATCAGCTGGGAGTATAAGTGGATCCTGACTTATTTCTGATAATATATATAAACACACAGTCAGTTGGTGGGATTGAGAGTGATTTATTTCACATTATACTATTTTACTTGCAGCATTCCAATAGAGGTTGGCCAAATAAGCTTGAGGAAAGTGCTATCCCTTGTATTAGGGGAACATAAAGCTTGAAGAAAAACAGAACTTGGGTATTATGGTTTGATTAATTGCTTGAATATTTATGCAAGTTACAGTAGATTCTGATTAGTTGAGTGGGAAAATTCTGTACTGACTTTTTCTTTCCGTTATCCTCTTCTGCCCCTTCCTGGAAAAATAGAGGGACAAAGGCTTTTTCATGACTATGGGCATTCTTTAAAACCCATTGGAATGACCTGTAGAAATAAGACAGGATTTTCTTATGACTTATTTATTGAGTATAGGTGTTAGTTCCTGTGTTTGTTTTCAGAGGGTGGTAACAAGAGCATGTGTTTCTCTCTCTCTCTCTCTCTCAATATTTAAGTCTGTGTGTGTGTGGAGGGTGATGCGAAAGACAACAGAACTGTTTGTATATGTAAATACTCTCTTAGGAAAAACATCTAGAACAAAAAAGGTTTCCTTTATTTGATATCTTTTTGACTATATGTGATCATATTTTCTTTTTTTCTTTAATTCAAACAGAGTAATCTAATTTTTTTTGAGATTATCAGTAAAAAGACTGGCTTCTGGCTTTTAGAAACGTGATTTTTAAGTAAGGTGAGAGACTTCTGTTTCATGTTTTCAGATCTGTCTGCAGATCTTTATTGCATTGCTCATACATTTTTTAAAGCATGGATTCTTCTAATACTTTGTCATATGGAATAGTTTTGATAATTTTAACAACTTCTTGGGACATAAAAAATATAATTCTTCATCCTTAATTTAAATGATGTTTAATATTTTTATTTGGTATCACTCCGAAGAATTTAGGTAATGCTGGGATGAAGAGGTTGAGTTTTTAGATGTAACATTCACTGTTACAGTAAAGAGAAAGCTATTCACTTGTACAGAAGTGGTGATACAACAGGTATAGTGGATGAGGCAACAGGATAATTTGTCCAGAGTCACAACAGAGGCTTTTCCTGTTTATTTTCCATAGCAGGTTAGTGGCAATCTTCAAAATAGTAATGGGATCTGAGTGACACTTCTGCTTTGAAAGATGAGGGGGAAAAATACGCATATTAAAAGTTTAAAAAAGGTATCTTAAACTGATCATGTTTTTTCTCTCTCCTAGCATTATGAGAGAGTTTTTCAGAAGGTGCTGAAGAACAGGATGCTGTTATCTTTTTTCCTTTTTTTGCCTTCACAAAGCAATCCTTAGGGAAGGGGAAGGGGATTTGGAAGTGGAGTGGTGGCCAGCACTTGTGCAGTAGCCTACGCTTTCCACCACGCGCTAAAGGGATGAGCTAGGAAGAACAAATTCTCTGGTTCCTCTTCATCTGTGAAATACTAAATTTCAAATGGTTTGTGTCTTCATGGAAATGGAAGTACTACAGCTCAGTAAACATAAACCCCGTGGCCTAAGCAAGTCTGGATTTTTATTTTAGTTATGCCATTGCTATCGTGGGAACACTAAGTAAGTGGTTTCAGGAAGAAAAGCAGGTTTTTGCCCACCAAAATAAACCTGACCTTAACAGGGCTGTAGTATGGTATGGTGCCACAAGGCTCTTCATTTCTTATTTGCATCTTGGAGCTGACGTTAGAGCCGTACTGCCATGGAAGTGAGTGGCATTACAAGAGCATCAGCCACAATGAGACTTAGCGCATTAGCTTGAAGCAGAAATGAGTTCTGCAGATCTGGTTTACTTTCCAAGTGAAATTTATGCGTGTGTGTTTCTCCTCCTTCAGCTGCAGGGAAGGAGTAAACGCAAGCACCAGAAAGAACCTTCTGAGAAAGTATATAGTACAGGATGAATTTTGCTAAAGCTGAATTCCCTGTCATGGGATCTTGTGATGTTTTAGTTATTCTCATAGCATGATACCTATAGTAAGGCATATAAATAAAGAAATAGCATATAACGGTTTAAAAAAACACAGGCCTATAATGCTTTTCTCCTGTTTAGGGGGAGAAATTAATTTGTATGTGCTGCTTGCAAAACCTTTGTAAAAGATTACAGATGGCTTCAGTGGAAGGTGCTGTATAGGTAAATTGGTCAATTATAGCCAAGTTTAGTGAACTTATTTATTTATTTTAGGTAAGCACTTAGGAGCTACTAATAGATTGATAAACCCTAGACCATCATTAGGATTTCTTTTCTTTATCTGGACGGCAACATAAATAGTTGAAAAACACAGTTAAAATAGGAAAATTCAGAAGAGCTTTGGTTTCTCCAGTCTTTCTTTTTCAAAAAGTTCTGATTGTTTTCTAAGACTTGCTAAAAACCAACCCCCCAAAAAACTCCCAAAACAGCTATGACAAAACCCCTCAAAACAACACCACTACTCTCCCCTCCCTGAAAATGACCAATTCAAATACAACGATTGATCTGGCCCACCCGGAGGGCTGGTGAAAACTCCTGTAGGCAGAGCTCATTTCTGGTCTCTCTGCTTCCTCCTAGCCCTCAGCTGCTGTGCTGCTTGGTAAAACCATCCCACAAGAGCAAAGTGTTCTTGATTCATCTCTCTGAACGAGCCCTGTCTGTGGCTGGGGTGATTCATCTCTTTTTATAAAAAAGGATTTAAACTTCACAGAAATAAACGATTCCCATATTGTTGGCAGCTTTAACACTAATTTTAGACAAAGTTGCTTCAGATATGGGGGGAAAAGTCCTCCATTTTGCTTGTTTAGGTGAGAACTGGAGCCTTGCATGAGAAATGGAAAACATGACTAATTCTTTACAATGTGACATTTTAGGACAGATTGACAAACAGCTTGAATGACATTTGAAAATGCAAGATGTTGTAAGAACTCACTGCCTTAGCTAAATGTAAACACTGCTGAGAGAAAAGCAAGCTTTTATTTAAAAAAGAAAAAAGTTGGGGAAGAGAAGAGTAAGAGATACTTTAAGCTATTTCCTTGTATGATTAACACCTGAACTGTCTTCTGAAAACGGCATGTCTTTCTGCTTTTATAATTTCAGGGTGGTTATTGACTGAGCAGCAGGGTCCTTTTTTTCTTTATCTGATGCCTCACTGAGTTCTTTGCAGTCTCCTGACTCTGTTAGGAAGCTAAAATTGGAATTTTAGCTATCAGACATAGAAATCATTAACAACATTTATTGACTTCTAAACACTCTTCCGTTATCTTTATGCTGTCAGATCACTCTTATCCACTTTCTGCAAGACATAATTGAAAACAATGAAATTTCTCAACTTCTGTGGACAGGTAACAGACTGGAGAAGATTTTTATCCGAGAAAACATCACTCAAGATGAAGGTATAAGAAGCTGCATCTGCTAGCAGTAAGACCAGCTTTAACAAAGAAATCTTCTCTAAAAAGACTGTGTGTTTCTTCTAGTTTGTCCTTCACGTTAAACCAAGAGACGTTTTGCAGAGGTCAAATAAGAAAGTTGTAATGGAAGTGACACAGAAATCCATTAACACTGACTTCAGATTCTTAAATTTCAGTATCTATGGCTTCATTGCATAGCAAAGTTCATGTTTTATGGTAACAATTATTGCTCTGCTTTTGATTCTTGAAAATTGATTTATATATGAAATTCCTTCAAAAGAGTAGGTGCTCAATGGCAAACTGCTTTAGGGTGAGGAAGTAAGAGGAATTAAATGCAACTTGAAAGTAGTGGTCCTACTTACCAAAGAGTATTCCCCATCAGGAGTAATAATATCCTGTCATACTAAGAAATGAAGAAAGGGTAAAGAGTAGATAATTAAAATGAAAAAGCAGAGAATTCTTTTAATAGACCAGAAAGTAGGACACAAAAAAAACTAAAAAGGAAGCATACCGTGAAAATGTAAACTCTTTTTGTAATACATTAGTTATTAAATTTAAATTTCTTATATTTCCCTTTGTATTTGGAACCAGAGCAACATACATATACATCTTGCTGGAAATGTATGATTATATTTCCTTAGAAACATGCAAGTTTCTTTGCATATTAAATACAGTGAGGGAGTTCATAAATTGGTAGATTAGAGAGAAGTAAGTTAAAAGAAGATTTAGATGGTTACAGTTATTTTATATTGACTTTTACAGTCTGGGGGTTCTAAGTTCTCCCGTGTTTCAGAGTACATAGTGTGAAAAGTGGGATTGGTGACAAAAATCTGCTTTCTAACACTGTGTAAGAGGATTGCTTAGAACAAACCTTTGGTGTTTTTGTTATGGATTAAATCTGTTCTGAGGCTGAGATGGCTGGAGCTTTCTTTTTTTCTCCCTTTAAGTTAGGTATTGATAAACAAAATGCTGCCCCTATTTGCTAAGCTTTGTTTCTTTTTGTTGCCTTTATGTGCTTTTGGTTTTGTAAATTATCCCTCCTTGGAAAATTTACCAGCTGATAACATCTCCTTCTTAGATGTTCTGTGCCAGCAGACATTGGGAGATTAAAATGCTCATCAGGTCTCTGTATGTGGATTGTATTATTCTGTGTTGATCTCAAAACTGTATTTATTAGTATACTTTCTGGGTAAAGATTGTGTCATGCTGCCAAAGGAGTATAATCCTCCATGCGACCTATTGTGTTTTGTTGAATTTAAGCAGGTTTTACAAAGTTTCTATCAGGTTACAGAGCTGTGTGTATGCGTAGGATAGTTGCTAAAAATTTATGTGAGAAGGAAGGTCAAGATGAATGGTCAGGAAGTAGCAGGGTGTTAGGAGATGGGCTTGGAGTGAGTTCAGAGCAACGAGTCTGATCAGGATGTGTGGGAAACAGCTACGTTGTTCTCAGTCATTAGATGCGGAAGGCTGGTATTAATTTGTCGGGAGGGACGCGATGAAAACTGAAACTTGGATAGCTGTCTGAAGGTTTGAAAGCAGTCTTTGATGTATTGTGAAATATGTGGCCAGTGACATTTTCTAAAACAGAGGATGGCATGCTGTCAGCTCCACTTTACATAAGGACTCCTAATTTTTTTCTCTTTTATTTCAGTAATTCTGTGATAACAATAACATCAGATGATGATGCTATGGCATACACCAGGAAGGTGATGCAGATGTCCTGCAAATGGCACCCAAGGCTATGGTGTGGCACTGCCTGGGTATAGTGGACCATCTTGCAGCCAAGGCTAAAGCCAGCCTCTGGGCAGGAGCCCACCTGGGAGTTCGCAGTGAGCATGTGGCTTGGTAAATAGCTCTGAGGCACAGTCCTGTTGCATCACTTTAAAAGGAATTAAAGCGATCATCAGGTCATGCCCAGAGTGATACTCCCTCCGGTTCTCCTTGGGCAGGGGTTTGCCATGAGCTTTGCCAAAGCACATCTGTGCTTACTGACCATCCAATGTCTGTCTGTGACTTCTGTGGTACTTGTCTCCGTCACTGAACGTGCACAGGACACAGAGGTAGCCGTAGGCTCACTCAAAGTATTGTGCATTTAAGTCTTCTACTGAAAGTACACTAAACTCAAATCTTTATGGCGCTCCTGACAATTAAATAAAAAACCCAAATGCCTCAGCCCTGATAATTCAACTTGCTGCATTCACACTAGTCGTTTTAGTTACATTTACACTAATCATTTTGGTTGTACGAGAGAGGGAAGGAAGACTTGCCCTGACATGAAGTGCCAAGTGCAGCCTGACAGCAGGCTGCAGAAGGTTTTCTCGAGGGATGCTGGACTTGCAGTTTGCAGAAATCCTTGTTGGGAGGGGCAGAGTGCTGCTTGGTTTTGAATAGTAAATCTGCAAATGCTTGCTGAGACTTTTACCTGGTGACTGTAGTTGCTGCTGGCCTCTTTAAAACGTACAGAGCATGTTTGCTGTACCGTGGTGATTAGAAAATATTAATTTCATTACACACGAAAGTCCCTAATGAAAGCCTCTAATGAAAGGGTGACCATTTTCTGCCACTGTTAATTTCTTAACTTTTTGCAAATGTAATTGCTGCTATGATTACAGAATGCCAAATTGAATTTGGGGACAGACACAATATTCTTTTACCACTAGTCTAGTCAAATAATTTTTAATGAGACAAAGAGCTAGTTGATCACCCAAATTGGTTTGTTTACTTCAGTAGCTTAACTGCATTAAAATCAAAGAGCTTGCATGGGCAGGGGGTAATCTGTGTTATTATGGGACACCATTAATCACCCCCTTCACTGAGGGCAACAGTTTTGAAAAGTGACTTGTAGATGATTGAATAACTTTACTCTCTACACCATTAATAGTTCCCAGCAGGCTGCTAGTGCGCAATCAGAAACATCTGTGCATTTGAAAATTTCCACTTTCCCAAACAGACATATTTTACGAAGAAAAAAAGAAAAGAAATAAAAAGAATTCATTTTTGCATGAGTAGCCTTTTGGAAAAAAGGACTAACTGGACATGTTTCTACTTTAACTCTTGTATGCGATAATATAATCTGAGTTTATCTTTAGATCTTTATGCTCTTGATACAATTAGAAGGGTTTTTTTTGTTTTTTACATGTTTCAGTTGTTTAGGCTCCATGGGATTTTTTTGACATTTGATATCTAGTAGTGAAAGAAAATGTGTTCTGCTTGCCAAATAACTCATGGATGTTTGTGTTTTAACCGTGCATATAAAGTAAATGTAGCCACTTGCCCATAGACACTGCAGAATGTGCATTACTTATTCAAAGTTGACCGTTCCAGCTCTTTTGGAAAACAACAGAACCGAGAACAAAATTTGTTTCCCCAGGCTATCCTATTTCTTCTAACTTGGTCTTTTAGATGAGCATTTAAATACAGAGGTAAAGAGTGCTGGGCAGTGACTACACTTCCCCTCTCTATTGTAAGTGTTTCTCAGTGCCAATTTGGTTGCTGACCCAGGTGGGTGCTGGATATTTCTTGTTACCATTACAGAATCACTGAGTGTGAGTTGCTTGGTACTGGTGGAGATTGCTTGGTCAACCAGCCTTGCTCGAACCATGTGTTTTTGCATTTAGTGTCTTTTAGCACGTGAGGACTTTCAGTACTTGCCCTAAATATCCTGTAGAGAATTAACCCAAGACTAGCATCTTGAACGCATGAGATTGATAGTGCTGTTTCACATTTTTCACTCTTTTTATCTCAACTAAGATAGATATTTAAAAAAAAAAAAAAAGACAAAAAAAAAAGACACCCCCAGGAACCCCGAAGGAAGAAAGAGTACCTCCTTCATTGGTCAAAGATAATTGGTTCTGTACCAAACACGCGTTTTATGTTATCTGTGGGCAAGGGTATGACAGGCTTAATCAGATTCATGAAGCAGTGAAAATTGACTGTGTAATTGAAAGGTGAAAGGTTTGCATCCATTAATCAGATTGGTACTGGGGTAAGATAAAGATATCCTTGAGTCAGAAGTCTTAACAGTTAATAATAAAAAAGAGAGCAAGATGAATTGTGTGTTTTCTCTAACAGTTACATAGAATGGGACTCCTAGGTAAGTATCTGTTCTTCCAGAATACATTAAAAAAATAATTGTTGTCTAGTTGGAGAATAGGATATCTAAAGTTTCTGTGAAATACTTCTTTGATGAAGCTAACTTTGATCTTAAAAGATGGGGCTTCTTTTCTTATTTCAGCATTGTTACTGGAGATGGGAAATATTACATGAATTCAGAGTTCCCACTTCACTTTCAGGTGGGAAGAGGGATTTTTTGTGCTGTCTCAAATAACTTGACCAGCTACTGAGATGAGAGACCCTTTGACTTTAATTTGCCACCTAGAGGTCTCACATTCCTGAAAATCCTTTTAATCAGTTCTTTGTGAGCTTCCAATCTGTTTAACTTCTGTGGCCTGTGGTTTTAAACGTAAGCAAATGTACTTGTCCCTGGTGTCCTGGAGTACCTATGGAGTGATGCCTATTTCCGGGCATTCACAAGTTTTGAACTCCTCAAATGTATTCTGGCCTGTCATCTGAACTGGTCATCCCTATTGTTGGTAAGAAAACTGTGGAAAAAAATGTGGCTGGCAGAGGGATCATGATGTCCCATGTACAAATGCTTCCCTGCAAAATTCCTGTAGCCAGGGGATTTTGAGCAGCTACAGTAACAGTAAGGTGGCGAGGATTGTTTGCAAAATCCCTGTGCCAGAAATGGATTTCATATTTGGCCATACTGATGGTATGCTTTCCATTAGCCAAACTATTTGTATACATATATATTTGTAATAAGCAAGACAGGGTCTTTGTGTGTCAAGACCAGAAAAATGAGTTTTTCATCCCATCTAAGGAGAATCGATAACAGGAGGATCATTAGCTGCTGGCACTTGTCCTGGAACATAAACTGCAGATGCTATTAAAAGAATATGGCTGTAGATTAAACCTCTCTTTAGCATGAGCATCCAGTAGATCATCATGAGGACACAACATAAATCAAATTTAGGTTTTAGAATGCTTTTCCTTAAAAAAAAAAAAAAAAACAAAAGATGTGAAGAAATCATATTTGGCCTGTGTGATATTTTTCTTTTATATATATATATTTCTGCTCTACTGCTTGTGGGTAGTGTTGGATTATTCAGATGCAAATGGTTTTTAATTTAAGATTCATAGTTTCATTTCTTCTATTTATTTTTCATTATTGGTGACTGAAATGTAGTTATCTGTTCTTTCTCTTCTCTGCTGTAACTGTCAAGACTGGTGCCTGGTTCTGCTGAGGGATTTAGTGATACAAAGCTGGACTTCAACTGCCAGTGTTTTTGGTAGGCAAACAGCAAATGGTGGTGCCAACTCATCGTAACAAACTGAGGTGAGATCTGTGCAGACACTGGTAGACAGGCCCCTTTGGATACTGTGTTCACTCTGCACTTACGCACACACGGTTGCTGTTTTATGTCAGCTCTGAGGTTATCGAGCAAAATTTTTCATCGCCGCTTCTGAGCAGGCACACTCTTGGGGGCTGCTGGGTGGGCAGGTCTGCCCGTGCCAGCCCCTCCACCTCCTGCACAGTGTGCTCCGGATGAACCTCTGGCTCCCTGGGAATGAGACCTTGTGGATCAGCTGCGGGAAACTGTTGGGATTGTGCAGTGGGAGACTGCATTACCTGAAACATGCTCCCCTTGCATCTACAGATTCGGTCTTACAGATGCTCGGTACTGGAGCTTAGGTCTCTAGAGACCATCATAACTGAAGCTAAGCAAAGTCAAGCAGTATTTACAACAGGTAATAAAAATAAACAACATTTCTCATCCTAGGTATCTTCATTGCTCTAATGGTTTTGGATTGAAGCTGTAATCTAATCCTCTCAACTGTCAGCTTCCTTTGTTTATACTTGGCTTCTCTTCTGAATTATGGAGTCCCACCTTCCTGTGCTTGCAGCAAAGTGTTTCTTGTTGGGTTTTTTTTTTATTTTTTATTATTTCTTTTAAGTTTGTAATCAAGAAGCATGATCATTTGTTGTTTTCTTGCCTAAGTTTCTTCTGCATCTACTTTTATTGAAACCAAGTGTCAATAACAAAATTCTGTTTTCCTGTTTTTGTAGAGAAACCTGGACTCCCAAAGAGCGGGGGGGGGGGATAGGTTGTTGAGCAAAACCAAGTCTGGATATTCAAAAAAGAAAAAAAAATAAAATCCCCAAACTCATACCTTAAGAAATTGCTAAACAATCCTACCTACCTGTATTTTCTAGCATCATTCCTATGGTGTTCCAAATCCTTTGTCTTCACTTCTTTCTGGCTTAGGTGTGGCAGCAAAAGCTGTTTGCAATCTTGCACTGTGGCCCATGGCATGGAAGTGGGCCAAATTCAACAGTTTCTACTGTCTCTGCAGAGCTCTACATTATAGTGATGTTTTTTAAAAAATAGCTTTGTGGTAATACATGAGCCAGGTTCTGATAAAACAAAGCGCCAGGAGGAACATTGGTTCTGGAAATAGTCCCCTTGAAGGACCAATTGAGGATTAAGTTGCCAATCTGTGACTTCTAAGAATAATTAATTAGTAGGAGTTGCCTTATAATAAAATATGATCAACTAGATGAGAGAGAGAGAGAAAGGTCAATTTTGGATCTATTTGGAAATGACAAAAAACTTTCTTCTTGCATACTTATCCATTGCTATTATAATTTTTTTTAATAGTTTGGTCTTATTCTGAAATACTTGCATGCGTAATTATTTTCAGAGATTCCATTGGGTTTATTGTGTGCATTACATTTACAATATAGCTCTGAAGAGTGTAACTGTTCCTAAATTATTACACAACTATTTTGTGCTTTTCATCTTCAGATGTGAATTTTTAGTGCTGAGTATTAAATACAAATAATTATATTTAAAGCAAAATGTATGGTTGGTCAATAAATCAAGGTATTAAGGAAGGAGTTTTGGGTAATCTGAGTTCACATATCTTACAAAAATATCATGATTACCTTTATATGAAAAAAATGGATATTTCTGTCTACTAAGAGAAAAAGTAACTTCTAATCAAAACTACAGTGGGATAAATTATTTAATAAATTAGGCAGGCTTATTTTGCTGTAGATCAGTTAGATACGACGTAGCTTCACAAATAAAAGTACAACTTTCCTAGGTGTGTGGGTATGAAATAGCACTAGGGATGTCTCCAGTGTTTACTTCACCCTTACTGACACAAAGGTCTTGGCTGGAAACTATTCCATAATAACAATGACCAGGTTTTGTTTTTTTTTTTTTATTTGGTTGTACAGTTAGCACAAAAATCACAAAGAGCGTTCAACAGGTAACAGTGGAATTGTTCTGGAACCTAAATATTCTGGTATAATAAATGTAACACCTTTCAGTGTCATGTTAAGCGTAGGGAGGTTCTCACAGCGTGCGTGGGTGTCTGGGGTGGTCTGACCTGGACTGCCTGCAGCGTGAGCCAGTGATCTGCACTTGTGATGTGGGGTCTTGTGCAGGTGAGCTCGGTCTTGCAACCACCATTGGTCAGCTGTTGTGTAGTAAAGGGACTGATGATAGCACCCCTTTTCCATTGGGAAGTTGAGTCCTGGTTTTGGGCTTATCCATGGAGATGTCTATGTGAGTTTCCCAGCAAAAAAGAAGTGACTGTTTCTGGCAACGCTTGAAGCATTGTCTGTTTCCAGTCATGTAAATTGTGTGTGAGCTGCAGAACAAGCTCAGATGTGATGTAAAAATGAAAAAAATTAGAGTGAGTTTAATATTTTCTGCTTTGGTAAAGAGCAGGTGGTGGAAATGACACACCTAGCTATTTTGTGCCATTCAGAATTGCACTGTTATCATCTGTTTTGCATTAGAAACTGTGAACGATACTAGTAAAAGAAGTGAATAAGAGAAACTAGCATCAAAGCTAACTACTTTCCCATATTTTAAGGTAGAGATGAAAAGTCCACTGACCTTTTTCATGCTTGCAAGCATAATTACAGCTTGAATAGTATCATTATAGAAAACAGATTTTCAGCCTTGGGATACTTGGGATTGTGGAAGATAGACTTTCAGAATAAAAACAACATGCTCAAGCACTTTTTCAGTTTTTCTAAGAATATGCAATAATTATTTCTTAATTTCAAGACTTTGGAATAAATCAGATAAAACTCTTTTCTGCTCTGATCAATTGGTTGTTGTCTGCTCTTCATATTTAGCTGTGTACAAGGGAAGATATCGAGAGGAGCCTTTCTTTTTCTCAAGGGCTTTGAAGGGTGGTGTTCTTTATTTCTGAGGGGGCTAGAAAAAGAGTGTTGCTCAGCTTCAAGCTTTGGCTGCCATCTCTTTCAGCATGTATGGAAGTATTCCCCAGCGTCAGTGAACAGACGTGAAATCTGTGAGATGAAGGCTGCTTTTTAACAAACGTAATCTTAGTATTGATTTGTGCTCACATTAAATTAAATTTTGATTATAAGTTCTTTGTTTGCAAAGTACAAAACATAATTTGTTGCTAAACAAATTATGAACTATGTAGGCTTTTTTTTTGCAACACGGCATGTATGATTCTCTATTTATTTAGATATCAAATACCATCTGTGTTCTTTATTATAATACTGCAGTTTTAGCAGTTAGTGCTACGTTGCTAGAGCTGTACTACATATGTTAATAATTTCTCTACTAGTTGGCATTGATCTCTTGTTTCATGCTGTTCTGAAATTTGGGGCTCTGTTGCTTATCTCTAAATTACTGATCCCTCAGCCATGGAATATGTTTCAGGTTGTTTTGGTACTATGTAGATGTAAGCTTCAAATATTTGAAACTCAGCACTGCCTTGTGTGTTGATTTATTTATTCTATAAATACAACACAACTTACGTGAGATGTTGCAAATGTCTTCTGTGTTTGAATGAGTTGCACTGTCTCCTGCACTGTCTTGCTGGGATTTACCTTTCCTGGAATAATTACTGTGGGTTTATACTTTGCAATCCTTACGCAAGTATCTTCTGGATGAATTCGTTTATTTTTCAGAGTCCTTTGTTCACAGGATTTATCTGAGAGAGTATATTTAGCTCTTTGAACAGGAGGATGTCTCATGGATTACACACCAATGGTTTCCTCTGACCAAGAAAGAAATTATACTGAATGCGAAGAGAGTGGCAATCATCTCTGTTCTACTCTGACTTGACTATAAAGTCAGTTGGAGCTAACTGTATTAGTGTAATTCAGCTCTCTTGCAAATTCATCTGAACTGGTCAGAAAAGTAGGGAAAGATAACTCTGCAGGAAAGTATCTGAATTGTTCAGTCACACTACTATAACGTTGAAGATGATGGCAATTTAAGGGTGCTCCCTTAATTTGGGACTACCCTATTTCCATGTTGTTTGGCCCAGCTGCACTGAATGCATTCTGGCATTTAAAAAAATAAATAACAGAACAACAACAAAATAACTCCCAACCTTGTATGATCAGAAGCACAGAGATACTACTTCTTCCTTGGTGTCCCGTAGTGCATCTTGTTATCATGTTCTGAATGTGCCCACACAGCACTTGAAGGCAGAAGTAAGCTTGTTCTGTTTGTGGTCCAAGCTGGCTGGCTGGGAGCCAGCTCCCATCTGAAAGCAATGCAAGGTTTCAGTTCAGTGCAGTGCCAGACTTAAGTTAACACAACTCTGCTATGTCTACAAGTCTTATTTTTTCCCCGCGGGTTTGTTGGACAGCTTGGAGATCATGAGGTGTAAGCTGTTCTGCAAAAGATGACATAGCTGTGCTCTCTGTCACATATGTCTTTTGTTTCTTCGGCTTCAAGCAATGAATTGAGATTCTTGGTTAGAAACTTAAAGGCTGTTCGCTTTTTACTTCTCTACCTACAATGCCCAAACCCATTTGTTGTTTGGAACTTTTAACAACATTTAATGTGGTGGTGTGTTTTTTTGTTGGGGTTTTTTGGTATTCAATTGCTGGTTTTGTTACTGCAGCACTTCAAAAAGTGGGTTATGGAAGAAAACTAAAGTTAAGAATTTGCAAGTTAGAAGATTTGTAGCTAACTTTAAAACTGGAAAATCTAACCCTATATACCCTGCTGCTTCACAACAGTTTAATTCACATCCCACTTGCAAGCTAGGCACCCAGAAAACAAGGGTGGTGCCTGTGGGAAGTTAGCATTAAGTGACTTGTTAATTATAGCCGAGTAGGGAGATAGTACTGCCTCCAAGCTTTAGCTGGAAACGTCAGCTCCATCGTGCTCTCCCTTATAACCCTCAGTGTTATCAAAGTGAGAACCTATCTGTAGATGACCTCTCCCTCCCCATGCCTCTCTAGATGCAGAGAAGTGTGGAGCAGAAGCAGGGCTGAACGTGGGAGATGTTGGAAAAGGACAGAGCAGCAGCAACAGGCTGGTGAGTGAAGCTGATGAGCCTGAGCACATAATGAAACCAAGTCCGAGCAAGCATCAGGTGATGGGCCACTAGTGGCTGAGAAACAAGGAGTTTGTAGCAGGAATTTGAAGTACTTGTGGTCAGCCTGAGCTCTGCAAGGGTCACTGTTCAAACATGTTTTCCTGCCCTGCAAGAAAGTTTTGGTTCTGTTGATTGGCTGCTCTGTTTCCGTGTTTATCGTAAAGGACCACTTGTTGCAGGATCTTAATTGGTGTCAGGCCACTGAATTCCTTTGACCCTTTAAAAGAAGCTAAAGTGACATTTTTTTTATACTTTTTTTTTTTACCCCTCTATATGAGAGTCATGGTATTCTTGAGAATACAAACAGAATTCTTTATTTTATCAGCAACACTATCTCTCTGCTGGTTTCAGAAGCTTGGAAGTGATCTTTAGCTGAAATTAAAGGTCGATCCTTTTGAAAGAAGGGGTTATGAAGTCACAAAGGTGCATTAATCAGACCTGCTTGCTGTCAAGCAGGTTCTGTGCTCCCTGGATAATCAGAAACCTTGCCTGCTGCTTTGTCATTTAGAAAATGCACTGACAGCTATAGAGGGGCGAATCTATTTTTTTTTTTTCTAAAGATGCCTCTAGATAGCTCTTGTGATTTCTTAACGTCGGTTAGCTGGGGCTGAAAACCACAGATTAATGGGCAATGTTCTCTGTAGCAAGGAAATCTGATCCCAGTTGCAAGATTGAAGTGTGACCTGCTCCTATTTAGCACCAGACCTTTATTTCAATATCTGTAGAAATTTGGTTAAAGGGGCTTGACGTAGTCAGCCATTAAAATGTGGGGTTTTTTTTAACACTTGCTCCAAAATTTGCTAACAGTTTCTTTTTCTAAATGTGCAAGGCTGTGATTTACAGCCCCTGCTCTCCTGCCCTGGGTGTCGCTGTCAGGACCTATGACTGCTCCAGCACGTGGGTGAGTTGGCAGGTGTAGTAGCAGTGCCTTGACTGTCTTTTTATTCCACAAGAGTCTCTTGTCTGCTAAAAGTGATGTTGACTGTCAGTTTCATTATCTAAACAACTTATTTTTGGGTGGGTGGCTACAACCTTAGCACCTTTAACTGTGGATTTTGAAAAATGTATTATTATTGTTGTTATTATTTATTTTAAAGAAATCTTTACCTGAGATGAGAGGTTGCTGTCTAGTTATTCTTTTAATTTGTTACCTAAATTTAATGGTTTGATTACTTGAGCCTTCATTTATTTTATTTTTTTTTAAATTTTCATATTTGTTTTAATTTTTTAATTTCTGTTTTGTTGTTTTTGTGGGAGGAGGAATAGAGCTGATGTATGTGCGGGATCAGCCTCTTGCTTATCTTTGGTTAAAAACTGTGTGCACTCCTGGGGGAGTTTCAGATTTAGCAGTTTGTTCTGTTTGGTTTGAAGGTCTGATGTTGACCATGATAATTATGTGTATAACTTCCTCCTGCTCTTCACATTGAAGAAGAAGATGAGCTATGGATTTTGATTCTTCAGCTTTCATTGGGACTGGATGAGAGGGCAAAGAAATTGAAGATTACGTGTTCCTGCGCTATTGTTTTCCTCTCATTCATCTTTGTGACTAATTTTTTCAAACTTTGGTATATATAGCAGTACCAAGACTAAGTTTTCAATTGTCCTGACTTCTGATTCAAACTTCCTAAAAAAGTTTTTGAGTGAAACCGTTACTAATCTTATCTTTCAGAATTTGAAGATTTTATTTATTTGTTTATTTTTAGCTTGAATGTAATGAGTGTTGCCATCTGTTGCACACCTGTAGAATTTGTTATGTCTCTTTCATTGGAGATTATGAAACACATTTTATGGGTGGGGAAGAGAGGAAGCAGTGGAGGAGTGCATTTTCCTGCCACCTGGAAGGTGGAAATATGTACTCTTCCCCAATTCAGGGGACCTCATTGCCCAATATTTTTCACCTGATATTTTAATGTATTATAGACATAGGGCTCTCTTACCATTCTTCATCTACTGTTTTTAATAATTGCAGGGCCAGTGTCTCAGTCTGATTTGAAAGATTTAATCAGAAATTGGCAGTTACAGTAGAGATGCTCCTTCCTGTCTGTCTGCTGAAAGCTTGTCCTCACATGTATGTTGAGTGTACAGTTTGCCAGGTTTGATGCTGGTTTGAAATGGCCCTCGCTGTCGCAGAGTATTGCTAATCTGTCTGTGACACTTCAAATTTTTATTTACTTTCCAAAATACTCAGTCAATGTCAGATTTTGATCAAAAATCAGTCTGAATTTCAGTTCAAGACAAGTACCTTACATTTTTTCAGCCTCTAGTCTCCTCTCTAAGCTTCACAAGAAGTTTCAGAATCTACAAATCTCCTTAGATCATACTATTTATAATTTTATTATTATTAGTCGTATTTTGTACAAAATTTTAAGCACTGCAAAGAGTAAAGGGCAATACAGATATGACAGAAAATATATGTGATACAATCACACAATGTGTATGTAGTTGATGATTATATGACCACTAAATGAAAACAGAGGAAAATATGAAGAGTAGGTAATAAAGGATTATTTTAAACACTAACAGGAAGCTAACTTATCAGGATGGAAAATCATACATAACTTTAGAGACTGTTTTAAGGAGGGTTTTGGAGTCTCTGCAGAATGAACGTGAATACATATTCCATGCCAGAGGAATGTTCTAATGTTCTCCTGGTGCCAAGTTATTTTTTTTGTCATACTAGCTGTTTTTTTTTTTTTAATTTTTAAAATCATCTTTATCTAGATAAGGTTAAAAAAAACAACAAAAACCTCTTGAGTACATGGTTTTCAATTTGTTTTTACTGACTCTGTTTGACAGCCCTGTCTTGTCTTGGTTTTGAAACCCTGATATTTTCTAGTCATATCATTGCACTAAATAACATATTTAGGCTTACTGTAAGATTTAGGATCAAAGGAGAAATTTAAAAGAGGCCAGTTTTCCTGTGTTACTCTTGTACTTGTGAAACTCTGTTCTTTTTCCTCGCTTCTCTGTCTCTCTGCAAAAAGTGAATAAATCCCACCTTTATTATCTAAATCTTTTTTCAATCCAGCAGACCAGCTGTATGCACTAGAAAAAAGGCATAATGTGTGTTTGTGTGAAAAGTGTGTGATATGGGTCATTATCAGTGATTAGATGTGTAGAGCAGTCTACTCTTACATGAGTTATTGGAGGATTTGATAGGGAAACCAATTTGCTGCTGTGTGAACCAGCTTTGGGATAGACCAGAACGTGGCCAGTGAATTTTAGGACTTTTTGCTTAGGAGAGAAAGAGCAGAGGCTGGAAGTCATCAGAGTCATAGACTGGTTTGGGGTGGAAGGGACGTTTAAAGACAACTTTTCTACCCGCCCTGCCATGGGCAGGGACACTTTCTGCTAGATCAGGTTGCTCAAGCCCCATCCAACCTGGCCTTGAACACTTCCAGGGATGGGGCATCTACCACCTCTTTGGGCAGCCTGTTCCTGTGTCATCACCCTCAGAGTAAAGAATTTTTTATCTATGGGCAATCTAAGTCTTTCAGTTTAAAACCATTGCCCCTTGTCCTGTCACTACAGACCTTGGTAAAAATTGTCTCTCCATCTTTCTTATAAGCCTCCTTTCTGTATGGAAAGGCCAAAATGTTGGTTTCCAATACAACTGCTATATGGGTTTTGCTATGCAGGTCATAAGATTATTTTTTTGTTTGTTTCTTGCCAATGCAGACCAGTAACTGTATCCTGCCTCTTCTGCTTCTTAAGCTCGCCCCAGTCTTGCCCTCACTGTGCCTTGGTTTTGCTCATCTAGCCAGCCCATCTTGCCTTTGCAGACTTTCTGTGTCATGTCTATTCTCTCTGCTGGCCAGTCGTGACCTCCTGTCCTGAAGCCTTGATGTCCTGCCTCCTTACAGTCCTTCCCTCCTTTCTGCTCCAGCTAATCCCAAACTCATTTCCGTGGATCATCTGATTTTTATTCTTTTTTTTCTTTCAGTAATACAATGTCTTTCAGTTTTTTTCACAGTCAACCTTTTTTCAAAGTCCAACCTTTCAATCCAACCTTTCAATTTCTGTTCCATCTCTGCTTTCTTGTCAAAGTTTGTTTTGTCCTTCTCCTCTCCTTCCATTTATCTCAGGCCTAACAGACCAGAAGATCCTCATTATTATTTCCCCACCCTTGTGTTTTTTCCCTCCTAAGCTTTATGTGGCTCTGATGGTCTCTTCGACCAGCCAGAAGAATAAACCCCAGTAGTTCTCTTCTCGTGCCTTTTTTTCAGGAGATGCTGTCTCAACCGAGCCATTTCCCTCCCTCTAAACAGCTTCCTACCCCTCTCTTTTTCTTACTTTCTTACTGAGTAGAATCTTTTGATCCTTGGGTGTCTTGGGAGAGTCACTGCTTGTGCAGAAGCATCTCTGCCTTCCTGTCTTAGTTTCCTCCTCAGTGCAGCTGGATCTATGGTCTGGCTTCCACCAGCTCCTTATCTGAGCCAGCGTGCTCTGCAACATCCATGTTGAAGGCTGTGATTTATAATATATGTATTTGTCTTATGGCATTTGACTAGGCCTAAAGAGAGAGATATGTGGAGAAAGCATAGATCTTAGCTGAAATGCAATATGCTGCTATTCTCCAAACATACTGTGTTTATGGTCCAGGATAATTCAGCTAAAATGATCTGGAAACTTTCAGAAATAAGTGTGGCATTTAATAGTTATACTTCTTATTTTCTGAAGCAGTAGTAAGCTTGCACCCTTTCGCTTTTGATAGGTGAACCAACTAGGGCTTCAGGGACCAGAAGGGCTAGTCTCTGAAAGGAAAAGATCTCACTGAATTTGGACTGTATTTATTCAAAGAGATGGGCCATACACCTGGTTGACGACAGCTTTTCCAAAGGAGCCAGAGTTTGTCTAGGAAAGACTTCCCCCCTGTTGCACTGACAGGGGTAAAGAGTCAACATGGTAGATACCACTCAAGATCATTCTGGACATTTTTGTTTTTACCAGCGAATGATGAGGGATCAGCTTGTAGCACAAGGCCTGGAACGTGGCCAGGACCGTGGAGATTCCTAGACAAGTTACTTATGTGACTGCAATGCTATCCTGCTTTTTCTCCTCCTTAACAACTACAGAGCGGAGGTGACATGCTTCCTATTAATAGTGTGCTGTAGCGGTGGTACGTAAAGGAGATAAGTAGCATTTGAGCTCCCATCACTCAACACAGTTATTCAATGCAAAATGTCAAAATATGTGACTAACAAATGGTGGAAAGTCTCTGTGAAGAATGTCAATTGGTTTTCTGTTTTCTCATTTCCACTTAAAAGTTACTAATAATATTCCAGACTGAAAGCTCTGTAAATGGTAGTAATTTTTCAGTGTGTTTACTAGAGAACTCCATGATAGTATCTGTTTAATAACTCTCAGTCAACATTCAATCTTAGGTGCTGAAGTTTAACCCTGTAACAATTTGACTAAGGTGGAAGATTATTATCTCTGGCCTGTGTGCCAGAGCAGAAGGAAACTGAAATGGCAGAACTGTAAAAACATTGCATCAGAATTTCTCTTTGCTTTTACACAAACATACTAAGGTCGGATGGTGTTGCGAATGTTAGCCTCTATTGAGTACCTAGTAATTTTGTGGAAATAGATATTGCTTTTCCTTCTCCAGCCTGACTTAAGATGCAACTTGACAAGATGCCTCCAAGATTATCTGTGTGCTTGCTGCCGCTGCAAGGGCAGTCCTAGTTCTGGCTGTGTCCTGTGTTGTCCTCTCTTTAACAGACTTGCTTAGCTAGTGACCCGACTCATCCAAAAATTGACGAAGTTTTCTGCTGCTCAGGGGGATGAACTGGCTTGCAAAGTATTGTGGTGAACTCTAAAGAGTGGACAAAGTGAGGGTGAGGGGGGAGTGGGTCCTTCTGTTCTGGCAGCAGTAAGCACTTCACTTAGCTCAGCTACCTTGGTTGATTATACAGCAAATTTAGGTAGAGTTCTGAGCTGCGCTAGAAAGACTCTTGGTGCCCTGTCCTTCCTCTGTTGCCTTCAGCAGTGGAGTGTCTGAGAGAATAGTCTTCAGAATGGTTTAGCTTGAGCAGGACCCTCTATTTTCTATAGCCTTGGTCCAGGCAGTGACTATACTGTTCAGCTGAAAGTTTCCTAAACTGTTCAGCCTGCAGTTGCTGTGAGAGGCCGCAGTCCAAATGGGTGAAGACAGGATCTTATCGCGTGAGGTGTCAGATGGCCTTGGTGGGTGGCAGCGACATCCCACCAGCTCTGCTGGTGCAGAGCACAGGCAGGGGAAAGAGAGGATGGATAAAGAGGAACATGGGGAGGGGGTATAAAGAAAATGGTGAGTAAGAAGAGGAATAGTGTAGCAATAAACTCTTGCGTGCTTTGTCTGTTGCTTTAATATTTTATGAAGACAATGTGGTAAAATACAAATGATAAGAAAATATAATTATTCTGATTCCCAAACCTGTCTTGTGTGCAATGCCTGAAGGATACTCCTTCGTATTTCATTGAAATCATTTTGGTTGATCATCTGTAAGAAGTCACCTCAGTGTGAGGGCCACATTAGCTGTGGGACAGCTGAGAGGAGCACCCTGCACTGCCGCTCCTCCAGCCCCATGTTGGGTAGGAGGGAATGTGAGAGTCGCTCCAGCCTGTCTGACCTTGCTGTTTGCTTGTTCTGTGGACCAGTGTGGGAGCTGGGAAGTTGGGATTGCTTTCCTTTCTCCTTCTGGGGTTGGTTTGTACATCCATTGGTTGTAACAGGGAGCAACCCATTATGCTCACAGTCTGAGGAGTGTTAGAGTATGCAGGTGGTGTGGGTTGTGGTTGTGGAGCTGAGGGGAAGGGTGTGTATTTTTAAACACAGTAAAACAGGATGTGAGGTGAGAGGATCTGGTATGTACCAGTCTGACCTGAACAAAGATTTGAGCTACTGCTGTTGGCTTTTGGGGAGCCATTTCTCATGGAAGCCTTCTGTGAGGGCTTGCATCTACATTGCTGTTACTTGCTTCAGCTATGCCGCTCAGGACTATCTCTTTATTATTACTGTTTTAGCTTGCAATTTGAAGAAACCTTGGATCACAGACATTGGATTATTCTCCAGTGAAACTAAAGAAAAAGTTGCTATCTACTAATGGATGTTCACTCCAAAAGACTAGAGTAGAAATAGAATGAAGTGAAACACTCCAAAATGTATATAGTATAGTCGCGGGCAATGTGTTCTTTATTATTGGGGAAAAGTTCTGTCCAGAACAATAGCCTTTGAATATTTCTTGTTGACTCATTAATTTTCAGTGGCTTAATGCCCTTCTCATTTCAAGGGTATGCAGCTATAGTTACAGATGAGTTACAGGTAAACCTTAGACTAGGGAGGAGCCTGTGGAAGAGCTGCTGGTAGAGAAGGTCCATTTCTGTGTGAAATGCTGATTCCAAGTGGATCCATGGGGATCGGCAGCTTTCTGCAGCCTGAGCTTGATGATAAGGTGATTGAGTCCTGTGCCAGACAGTGACAGTGTCACCATGTTAGCCTGTGTTTATACCAGCATTACAGTTTTGACTTCTGTTGCTATAATTATTATTCACTCTTGAGCCAATTGCTATTGCACCAGGTGGCGAAAATGATCACGCTATGATGCTGCTTTGCCTTGTGTGAAAGTTCTCAGCATCCAGCAGCACCCATGAAAAAAAATGTAGTCCACTTACTACTGAGCACTTCTGGAGATTTGGCTGCTTTATTGAAGTACTTTGATGAGAGCGAAGTTCAAAAAAATCTAATTAGATTTTTTGTGCATGCTGTATCATATGAACTTGCAGTAAAGCTGAGCTTGATCTGTAGCATTGTGGAAACTCATGTCAGCTGTTCTGAGTGTACACACACACACACACACGAGCAAGACCTGGCCTTAGTTTAATTACCATGTGCACATGCATACACATACTATTATTTTTTTTCTCTTTGTATTTCATTTGGAATCCAGCAAACATGGAAAAAGCATGGAAGAGACTTTGTTCCTGGTTGAAATGCCTTCAATCTTTAGAGTGTGTAAATGGATGGACAGCAAAAAAAGTTAATTTGATTGTTGTCCCACCTCCTTCCTCAAACAATTGACAGAAAGAGCCTGCTCATTTTCTGATGTCACGGCTGACTGCAAGAGGGAAGACAAGTTGCAGTCCTGCCAATGGTGCTTTAGTACATTGTATCAAAATCGTGAAACAAAGTGGTTAGTTTAAAATTCCATGTAGATTGCTTCTTGGCATATATGGTTACTGGAAGTCTATTTTAGTAATTCCTGGCGTTCCACATGTGTGATGGTATTTTGGGTTGGGAGGTATGTTTTAGTCTAAAGTGGTTTGGGCTGGACTGGCCACTGAAACGAATGACAGACAAATAGCAATCCCATCTGTATTTGATTATAGCAAGAAAGATACAGAGGAAACAATTCTTTGCTCTGGGCTGGTTGGTCAGTCACTTTGAGGTTTTCTACTTTGCCTTCCTTTAGGAGAAGCATAGGCTTCCACTTTAATGACGATTTTGTAAAAAATATAAATGTTTGAGGATGCATCTCTACTTGTAAGTGAGTGTGCCCAGGACCACTCTCTCACACTGAAGCCAAATGGCACAAGACGTCCTGCACTGATACTGTTAAACTTTCCAGATTTCGGAAAGGGGACCGTATACGTGGAATATTTCCTGGGTACTGCTGGCCTCTGGAGCATGTGTAGGAGGCGTTGGGATGAATGATAGCTAGCTGGGGTGGGAAGCTGTGCTGGGGGTCATTCTAAAAAACATTACAGATAATGAAATTTCCAGTGCCTGGGAATATTTATTGGTACTATTTAATCAGCTTGTGCAGATGTAGCCTCAGTGGCTTCTAATCGAACACATGCATCTACATAAAAATGTTTGGGAGAAATGATAATTATATTCTGATGGCAATCAAATTGCAACTTGCACTGATGGCACTTTTATGTAATGAGGTACTACTTGTGGATGAATTAATTTGTGCCCCATGCCGACCTTTTAGCTGTCTGGTTTTAGGTCCATTTTTTAAACGTATTGGTTTGGTGTGTGCAGGTGTGGCATTTGTGCTCTGCAAAATCTTCCAATGGAACTGGGTTCGAGGTGTGACTGAATTCTCTGACAAATGTTGGTGTTGCCTTTAAATGAAACCATGCTGGAGCCCGTAGTTAGACCGGCATCATTCTAAATAATTAGTCAGGAGGTGTACACTGTGTGTTTACACAAGGTAATCTTCTGGATATGTTTGACAGGGTTGTTTAACCTATTTGTGTGAAAATTAAAATTCAGTTTCAGAAGAACCGGGGAGAAGTTGATGGTGGCCGGTGCTCTTAGTTGTACTCTGAGACTGATTCACTTTTCAGACTGCCTTCAGAGCTGCTTTGGAACAGTTTCTGCAACAGCATTTAAAGATAAAATTGATTAAGGCTTCTATAAAAAAATGTGTGCTGTAACAAGTTTCTCTGCTTAATTGAGCACAGTCCAAGTAGGTATGCATTTTAACCAGTAATTTAATATATTGAGTGTTTATATCTCCACTGACTCTCTCTGAAGGGCAGTCATGGGAGCAGAGCATGGTCACTAAGCTCTGCCTCCAGGGACCACAGTTGCACATTTTGGAGTTGTCTCCAGGCCACCCTTGCAATCAATATTTACTGTAATTACAAATGAAATGAGGGAGTCTTTAAGTGGTGGGTGCGTTTAATAACATATTATAATAGCAGAGCAATGAATTGAGGATTAATCAAAACTTTTTAAATTGGTGCTGAATTGATTTAATGATTTGCATTGGGCTTAGTGCTGTATGCCTGTTGACAATAATTTACTTAAAAAATTGCATTCCAATTTCCTCTTAATTGCACATCGTATGCTTCAGGGTGACAGTGAAGATATTAAAATATCAGTAACAGATGTGATGTTTGCTAATGGAGCATCACATCCCATATATTTTCCTCATCCTGTTATTTATTTATCTGCAGATGAAGCCTTTGCCTCTTAAAAAGAGAAAATCCGCTTCTTCCTATGAAGTTTCTCGTTTTTTCCAGAGGACTGAAAAGGTCATCTTTGCCTCGTAAATCAGTAAGTGAAGAATAGGCAAGTGTAACTGTTATGTACCGTAATGTTATTGTTACTGTTATTAATTCTCAGTCTGGCCTTCAGAATTTTAGATGTGCGACACAGCGTTTGGCGTCTGAGCTAAAGATGCCTGAAGGTAATGCTTTTGCAGTCATGTTCTGTAGGAAATGCTTTATATTCTATATTCTGTTTCTATTCTATATTCTGCCATGGATTCCAGATGTGGCCAGGTAAACTTGCCCTTGTCCTAGGTTAACTCTAGGGAAATTCTGTTTCCACAGGTACAGTTCTTTTTATATTGAACAGAAATGATGGCATGCCCAGACCTATATGTTCTGTATCCTGACTTCCTATGTTGCTGCTGATACCCTTGCTCTGCCTCCTCTTAATTGCTCTGTGCAGACACTGTCTCTTGTGTGTGCCATGGGATGATACAGCACCTGAAGGAAGTCAGAGTTCTTGAGGTTTCTCTAAGAGCAGCTGGACCAGATGACCTCCAGAGGTCCCTGTCAACCTCACCCTTCTGTGATGTTTTTGCCAGTGTGGTTACCCCCTAAGTAGAAGGGGTAGAGTTACTGCACTGGTAAGGCCCTCCTAATGTAGACGTGACCTGTAAGAACTTTGCTCATGGTTTGCTGTACTGTACCTTTTCTGTCTGTATTGCCTTTCAGTAGCAGCCTTCTCCCAGCAAGGATTTAGGCACAGAGTGAGGATACTGTATGGAAAGTTGTATTCTGGTTGTCGGTACATTCACTGAGCTGACATTCAACAGAGCTTCTTGTACTTACAGTCTGGAATTTTTGTGACCACTAGGATGCAAGAGAGCTTAAAAAAATAAAAATACAGAGGTGCCTGCAGGTGATAAACATTGAGGGATTCTTATTCTGTGTGCATTAATGTAGTTTTGATGGTGGAAATAGTATTTCTGATTTATTTTTTTTTCAGCTGTGTGGCAAGTGTAATCCATTTATGTGAACACCAATAGCTTTTGTTTATAGCTGATAATACTGTTCTAAAAAAAGCTTGCTATCTTCTGTCAAAATAAACCAACAGAAATATCTGTTTAGTAGTTTTCATTTTGACAAATCAACAAAATTTGACTTAATTGGAATTAAGTGCTTTTCAGCCCTATCCTCCTGCATGGGATAAACTTCAGTAGATGGGCCTTGCCAAAATGAACTGTTGATTGTTCTTGCCTTTTGTAGTGCCCTTAAGGTCCTAAGTAAAATTGGTTCTAAACCAACCAGCTATTTTTGGAAGTGAACATTGAAAATAAAAACTTATAGGTAGTAGTTACGATGAGACCTTAAAATAGAGTTTGTTGTAGAAGCAAACTGTCCTTGAGAGTCCAGCTGCTTTTCTTGTAAAGCCCTCTGCAGACTTCTCTGGGTGTGGGGAATGAATGAGTTGTGAATGTTTCATGTTTGTGTCCTTGATGCCTGGCTGGGTGTAATGCTGTCTGGAAGAATAATGAGAGGGGCCACAATTCTTCCCCCCCTACTCTTGACCCCTCTTCAGCCTGCCAGCACGGGGGCTAGCCACATCTGCAAATTGTATCCCACTGGTGAACGACTCCAGGGCAGATGGAAAGGAGGTGCAAGGAAGGGACCTGACAGCAGTTACTCCTTTTTCCTTGACTGCGATGCCTATCACTTTATTTTTATAATCAGCCTCTGGTTTGTGCTGCATGCAACATTCACATGCCTGTTGTTTTGTGGACTGGACTGTTCAGTGCAAACTTGTGTCATGGTAAGCACGAAGCTCGGGGCTGAGCAAGGGACTTGTGTAGTCATTCAAAAACATGGTATGGCTGTGCAATATACACAGAGACAGGAGAAAAGCATATTTTGTCCTCTTTTAGAACATCCAGGAATCTTTGGTCTAGCTGACTTTAAAGAAATAGTTTTCTAATGAAAATGTTCAGTTCAAATTACTGTATTTCTGAATTTTATAGATGTTTGTTGATATGCGCTTTTTTGTTTTGTTTTTTTTTTTCAAAAAAAACTCATCAGAAGTAAATCAACTCTCAGTTGTGTCATGCACTTGAGTCCTAATGTGTATAGCACTTGTGCTCACGTATTCACAAAATAAATCACCTAAATTAACTGTTGAAACCTGATTTGGGAGAAGTCTTGGTTATGAAATGCTGTGGTAACCACCCAGTCATTTCATTCTCTTTGGAAATCAAGAACAAATACTGGTCTTTTTGTAGAATACAATCAATATAGTGTTTTTCTTCATCCTTGCTTAACTATTTACTTACAAATTTTTATCATACAAAGACTGGGTATAGTCTATATTTTGACTGGGTAGTCAAAATATAACCCTATTCAGACATTTTCAAATATGAATATGTTTTCTAGTCTTCTACCTGTTTTTATAAAAAAGCATGTTAAGATGAATAAAGTAATTTTTGAGGGAAAAGTGAAAAAAAAGAGAACAGCTTTCAACCCCCCCAAGTCCTTTTATATGAATGTCATTCGCTCACTTGCCTGCCTTCCCTAGATAAGGTAGGGGGAAGAGCGAGAAAAAAGAGAGAAAAACTTCATGGGTTGAGATAAAGACTGCTTACTTTCCTCTTCTGTTACTACTCTATTAATAATAGTAATAATATTAGTAAAAGAATATACAAAATAAAATGATACCATACCACCTGATGATTGATAGCCCAGCCCATCCCAAGCAGTGTTCATGGATTCCTGTCTCCCAACCAGCCCCCATTGATGTGCTGAGCATCAGTATATCATCAGTATATCCATCACGATATGGAATATTCCTTTGGCCAGCTTGTCCTGTCTATGCTCCCTCTAGGCTTCTATGGGAAGCTGAAAAAGTCCTTGACTAAATATAAATGTACTTAGCAATAACTAAACCAATATGTGTTATCAACATTATTCTCCTACTGAATCCAAAACACAGCAGCTACTAGGAAGACAGCTCTCTCACAGCTGAAACCAGGCCACATTTTCATTGACTTGTTTGTAACACCATGTGTCCAAAACTGCCCCTTAACACAAAAGTAATCTTATTTTGCAGCCTTCAAGGGGAAAGCTATTTGTAATAGTGAAATATTAAAAAAAAAAAAAGGGCAGAATGGGAATGTGACAGTAATAATGTATTGAGGTAATATTTTGTTGGAGAAATGAATAAAGAAATACATGATTGGATGTGACTGATTACAAGATCAATCTGGTGTATCTAGAAGTGTCTGCTTGGAGCAGGAAGATTTTGAGGTTTTGTTCCTTTTTTTCTTTGTGGTTCATAGAGAAGGTATTTTAATCCCCCAAATAGGCAAACTGCTTCTAAAATAGAATTAAGTCATATTATGTTAAAGGAGTAACTTGTACATTCATCCTGACTTCATAGGGCTAAAAAATAGAAAAGGTTAAGCTTAAGACTTTCATGAAGCATGTTAGTGAAACAGATGAAAAGATCAATCATTTAGAAATAACCAAAATGGTTATATCTCCTGGTATAAAAGTTTAGGATTTTCTTTGGCATGTGTATTTATTATTCACTATTAATCATTAACATACACTTTGAAAGCACAGGCAGACTTCTATCTTGAGCGTTTGTGAATCAAGGCGTACAAATATAGGTTTTTCCAAAAAGTGAAAGAAAAATAAAAATAATTAAGGCAAATGTTCAGAGAGGAGCTGAGTAATCAAATTTGGCTTCAGTTGTGTTACAGCTGTCTCAGGACCTGTTGTATAACTCCTTTGTGTAATAAATTATTGTTTAATATGTTTAAATTTTATGTCTTCTCTAATCATAATATTTGAGCACTAGTGGATAAGCACTTGTTAATAAAATCAAAATAGTTGTAAAGACGCTTCTCAGTAACAGCTTTAGTAATAGTGAGTCACGCTGAGGTGCAAAATATTAGTTCTGCAGGTACAAAGTCCTGGGTAGGACCACGCTGTAGCGGGTACGTGTGACTGACATGCACACAGATATTCCCAGGCTGGTTTCTGTATATCTATTTCGGGGGCTGATAGGTTGGAAACACTGGTGACTTGAGCTTTCACCCCTAGTTTAGATTTGTAGGGATGTGATCAGATTCATGCCTGCCCTGCTGTTGATACCTATGCTAACCAACGTAGAGCTAAATTGGTATGTCTGCAGCATAGAGGAACTCTGAAAATTCAGTGAAATGCTGCCATAATCAAGCCGACCAGTGGTTTCCACTGGCAAGTGGTTTGCAGCAGTATAGGAGAAAGGAATGTTTTTTTCTGAACTATTTACGAGAAGTTCCCCAATAACCGTAGCCAGAGAATTGTGTGGGCATTTCCTTGTGTAAACAAGCCCTGCCCTCAGCTTGAAGACGGTAAGTGTGAAGCCTTTTGCTACGCTACTGAGACTTTGGCCGCAGCGTGCTGCAGATAAGGAGCTCTGTTTATCCCCACATTGTACGTTTACCTTATGAATTTCAAGTCCTTTACAGCTTAATTTATGGGTATTTAGGGAATGAGGAATGGCAGCATTTGGTTTATAATTCAAACTGCAATGATTTCTCTATTGCTTGTCAGTTGTGTATGTTCAAGTAAAAGAGACCAGAAAGGTGGTGTTGGCAGGAGCTTGGAATAGCCTTACTATACCCAGGGTAATAAGTGGTAAAGGTACAAATGAGATTAGAAGGACTGAGCCAATGATTAAAGAGTTCTGATTAAAAAAAAAAAACTGAAGGAGTTTGTTTTATAGAATCAGGTTAAACTTTTGGTTTCCCAGCAGGTGACGTTTTGGGTCTAAAGTAGTATTGTGTTGCACAGAATGTAAATACTCTTTTCCTGGCACACAAAATACTTGTGTGCCTACTCTGTGGCTTGTAGGAAACTTATTTGACCAGAAACTTGTAGTTTGCTCTCTACTTATCTGTAGAAACAAGAACATCTTTAAACATTAGTAATTTTGAGGAAATTTAATGAGAAAAGTAGGAAAATATTTCTAAAAACTTGTATTTGAAGATGTGGAATTTTCTGCATGAAAAAATCCACCATAGACTTGGCACACACAGACACAAATATTTTAACTTTCTGTTTTGATTCTTCTTAATGGGTATTTCTCAACTCCCAAAGTATTTTTTGCTTTCCAGTTTCCTCTAAGGGCATGAGTATTCTTTTAATCATGAGCTGGCTGCTCATGGCGTTCCCTAAAACACTTGCTCGGCTGCTTCTCACTCAGGATCAATAACTTCACAGATAATGAAACTAACCACCTCCTAAAGATAGATGTCATTTTCTATATGCTTTACACTCCCACCCTTCCACTCATCCTTTTCAACAGCCTCTGCTTATGTTAATCTGCCGAGTTGAATATTAATATATCAGTGCCAGAATGCCTGGCCTGAGCCAGTGAATGATCCTGTGCAAACAGCTGCACTACAGGCATCGTAACTTCATCGCTTGAAATGCAGGGACCTATTTATTTATCCTAAATATAACTAACAGCAATGGAAATGCATTTTTAAAAAATTACACTTACATATCAGCCCAGCCGCTGTTGTTATGATAGTTTGCTTGAAATTATTGTTTCAAAACTTATGAACTAATTTTAAGACTTTGTAACTAACATACGCTGATGATATTTTTTTTACCTTTAGATACAATATTGGGTTTGTGATATATATTAAAGCACAACTACATGACTGCCACAAGTGCATAGCCTTGAACAGCTAAACTGATCTGAAGTGTATAATTCTTGATACGGAACACGACATTGTTCTGCAGCAAAAGACATTAAGCTGGTGTAAAAAGTGTTGTCTTCACTTAAAAAAATGTGCATTAACGTTTAATGGTTTTGATCTAATTCAGCACAGTTAGTGCGCTTGTTAAAGACATTTATCAATCTTCCAGAATTGTGTTTTCAGCTTCCCTGGAATAAGTCATATTTTGTGTGTAGATACTTCCAGTGAAAGATGAAGCAGATATATTCCTTCTTAAGGCAATTCCTGTGTTTTTTGTGGTTTTTATTTCACAAAATTTAAATTTGTTGTCTCATGTTGCCTCAAACAAATATAGGACCTAGATCCAGACTTTCTCTGTTAAAGATTTAGAGATGTTAAGAACAGGGATTAGATAAATCTCTAAAGAGTTTATCTATAAAATGCAGATTATAGGCCTTTTGGTTATGTTTTGGAAGAGTATACATAGTAATATATTTGCAAAAGGTTAAGAAAGATCAAAGAAAGTTTGATGTGCAGAACCCAGATATAAACTGGTGAGCGAATAAACATTTCTTTCCTTTGGTGTGAGAACTCTCTGCTTTCAGTCAGTGATTGCTAATCGGTGACATTTCATTTTTGTATAACTTGTGATGCCCAAGATTTCTGGAGGAAAAAAATTGCATAATGTTGAGATTATACTTAAGAGGCATTTATATACTTACAACTTTGCATCCTTATATAAGAGAAGACTGATGCTTCTAAAGTACCCTGAAACATAATAGCCTTTATCGGTGAAGCCACAAGTTTGTTTAGTGCTTGTAAAAGATAGGATACTACTAGGATAATACTTTCCAAGGTCAGTATCTCTCCTGAAGGAAATCCTACTTGGTTTCTCTGTAAAAACTCTCTTTTAAAATGAATCAGAATGGTTAATATATGGGCCACAATGAAAGACCTGGTAGCTCTTGAGTTGTTTTCTTGGTACTTGGAAGAAAAAATTACCAATAAGTCTGAGTATAAATTAACAAGAAATTATGATTTAGAAAATAGTAGGAAGATCTTTTTGATAATTTCAGTATGTATCTTGATATGTGTAAACAAGTTAGTATTTTTTATATATGTATAGCTGTCCCAAAAACCCATTCAGCAACCAATCACCAAATTAAAAGGAAAACATGTTTAAAATGTTTAATAACCATGTGTTCCTATTTGCCTGCTGCATCTTTTTTAATAATAAACCCCTTTTTTAATATTGCAGAATACTGAAACCAATACAAAACTAATTTGTGTAAATTTCCCCATGAATACATATTAGAACATTCAAATGTAATGCAACTATTTTTATATTATATAGTTGCAGAAAATTAACTTATTCTATTCAATTAAATTCATATCTTACAGTCATTTGGACCTAAGCTTGTGGCGGGAGGTGGGGGAGTGAGTTGGGGCAGGTGAGGAAGGGAACCAGTTTTCTCTGTAGCAACTGCCCTAGTTTGCTCATCTAATTCATTATTCTGCCCTCTCAGTTTTCTGGAAAACCATCTTTTAGTAAAACGTTAGTAACATAATAACTTTTTAGACACCTTCTTGCTTAAAGTACTAAAATGTTAGCACTATCCTAATGGACTTAATTGAAACAATTGAAAAGTTTCTAATTAGTAAGCAACCTAAATGCAAGTGCTGGCAGGTTTTTAATAAACTTGTAAGTAAAATCCAATAAAATATTCTTGTGATTCTCAATATCATGCATATTAAAGGAAAAAAGTATATTAAAAATAAAATTATTAACTTAAAATCTTTCTTATATATCTATTAATTTTACAAATCCAATATCTACTGAATTCCTATGTTATAACCCTGCCATTACTCTGTCAGTACCCACTTGTGGCAAATTATATGCAGACAAAGACTTCTTTCCTGACACCACTAGGTTTCAGCATGGTAGTGTAAGCATGTTGTTATGGGGGAAAGCATTTGGTCAGAGCAGGGATTCCCAAGCTCGTCTCAGGTAGGCTTGGCTCTTGTTGCTGACCCCTCTCCAAAACAGCTGCTGCTGTCTTCTGATCCACCTTCTCCCATCTTGGCTGGTTTATTGGGCTGGCGTCCCTTCCCCTGCCTATACTCTTGCTGCTGTGCATCATGTACCCCAAAATCATTTACTCAGCAGAGTTTATTGGCATAGTGCTCCACTGCATTCTTCATCTTGCATTTAAATTTGACACAGTTTTGTTCTGAAACCTCCAGCATACTGGTCATACCAGTAGGGTAATACTGGTAATAATGGTAACAAATAATAAATACCAGCATACTGGTATGACCAGTATGCAGTAGCAGTTGCAGCAGTTGAGTCCAACTGAAAGCAGCCCTAGGGCTAGAACAGAATTACTACATTTGATGAGTCAAGAAGTGGAGGGGGAAAAACATGACTGGTAGTATCTTGTTTTCCCCCTCCATTTTTTCTTCACCCCTTATTTTTTGACCTCACTTAAGTTAGTGATTTTTTTTCCTACAGACTTTTGTGACAGCATATACATTAGGATTAAGTACTTAAACAGTAAAATTATTGCAATTAATATGAGCTTCATAGGTCACCCTTTTCTAGTTCCTAGCTCTATGCAGGAGTTTGGTTTTCCCCCCGATTCCCTATTTTAAAACCTCGTCAGCTGTTGCTGTTGTGAGTAGTTCCAACTGTTTATATATAAAGTATATGTATTTTACCCACTTTGGGGCCCTGTAGCATTCAAGTGATTATAGATAAAGTGCTTAATTTTCCCCTTATTATGGATGAACTGCTTCTTTAAGGGGTAAATTTAACCAGTTTGGACATGTAAATGATAGTATAACATTTTTCAGATTACATTGCCAGTTACTCAATACCTTTCTCCATGAAGTTTCCTTAACTAATGGAAATGCTTTTCTTAGTAATGGAGAAACTAAAGAAAACTATTATTAATTCAGATGATGATGACTCAGGCTAGCAAAAGTAAATTTACTTAAAAAGGTAGTGCCACTAAGATACCTGGCTTGAGTTACAGATAGGACTAAACTAAACTAGTCTTTCTGATGCAGGAATTTTAGCTTACCCTCTTGTGTCAGAAATGATGGGTGAGTCTCGGCATTTCCACTCTCCCTTCCTGTGCCAGGCAGCAGATGTTCCTGCATTGAAAGGGCTCAGTAGCATGTTAACAATCTACCAAGTTTTTTTGGCAGCTAAGTAAAATCACTTCATAGTGGGTCACTGGAGAAGGCTTCTATGAGCCTTCTAGGAGTTGCTTACTAATTTGATTGGGAATCCTTTTGGGACAGCTGATTTGTCAGAGGGCACGGTTGCCTGTAACAGAAATGAAAGGGCTCTTTTATTGAAATCAAATCTTTATTTAATTTGAAAATGATAGAAATTATGATAGTGGATGCTGGATATTGATAGTGGTAGGGTATGAATTCTCAGGGGAAGAAGGGAAAAATATTGCCGTTTGATTAAAAAAACCCAAGAATTTTTAAATAAAGTATTATTCTGAAAATATGGAAGGTAGGCTGCAAACAAAGGGCCTATTTTGGGGGGATCTAATGAGTTTAAAATAGTTGCAGATGGTATATGTTACTTTGAGTCTCTGACTTGTTTTTGCTGTCTTATAGCTGCAATTTTTCTAGAAAGAACTAGGGAATTTTTTTTTTAAGTGTGTAGGTTTGGATTTGTCCTTTAAAAGCCAGCACCATTTGCAATATTGTTTGCCAAAACTCTGAGAGCTTAAATCAACAGAGAAACCTGAAATTATGTTCTTGTTTGATAATGTGACGCTGCAGCTCTGTGCCTTTGCACTAAATACGGAGGATGAACCACAGGGGTGTACACCAACACTTGAGAGTGTTACAGTGTGCTTTCAGCATTGGTTTCAGCTGGTCTAAGGATATTTCTGATGGATGTGTGGCGAGTTCACCTTGACCGGCCGCCAGATGCCCACCCAGCTGCTCTCTCCTGCCCCACTGGGGTTTGTCCCAGGGCCGCGGGGGCACCTCTGTGGGGGCGCCTGGAGCCCTTCCTCCTGCTCTCCCCTCAGGGCTGGCAGGGCTGTCTCTCACCGGGTTGCCCTCATCCCTGGCTGCTGGGCAGCATTTTGCCCTGTCTGACCCAGGCTTTCCCTGTGGCTGAGGGGCTCAGCTGTGCCCTGCGGTGGGGCCGTTGGAGCCGGCTGTGTCCAGCACGGGGCAGCCCCAGACCCTCACCACAGCGGCCCACCCGTGTGGCCCCGACCTTCTCCTGCACTGGCTGAGGCGATTACGACACTGTTGTTGGTAATTCACTTCAACTCATTGTCCCTAGTGGCTTGTTTTATTCATCTCCAGAACTGGGGAAGAGCAGAAGCAGAAAGAGAAGGTGTAGGTTTTGGCTGGCTTAGTCCCTGATCTGGCTGACCTCATGGCGTTGTGAGTGATGGCGCCTGGGCAGGCCAGGGGGCCCTGGTGGCAGCTCAGAATCGGAGCATTTGCGCCTGTGGCAAGGGCTGCTTCCACAGGCCCTGCCAGGGCTGGGGGTGCTTGCCCCCCAAGGTTGTTGGTCTCCCCATCTCCACACGTAAGGTCACTGTTCTCCAGCTAGGAAATTTTACACCTAGAGGATCTCCTTGGATGAGTTTTGAGTCTTGTTTGACCCGTGTTGCTTGAGTTGGCAGTGATTTTTGTGTCGTGTTCACCTTGCGTGGTAGTGATGAGCCGCTTTTGGAGGCATTGCACACACTTACTGAACGTCTCTCCGCTAGATTCTAGATTCTGAATTTCTAAATACGCCTTCAGGAAGACCAAAAGATTTCACAAATGTAGTCAAAAGGGTTGATCCTGTTTGTCTTGCAGAGGTAATGCTGGGTTAAGTCTTTGAAGAATGCTTGTCACTATCAGGCTGTGTGCTTGCATAGATGTAATCTTTTGTTTGCCTGTGTTTGGCCTGAAAGCATATCCCAGTTGTCACTACAAAGTGTTATTCTGTCATAAGCACATAATTATTTTAGAACTGAATATCTGAATATAAGGTTTGTGTTGCATTTTAAACAAGGGGACATGCAGATATGTCCTTGTTGTTGCAGTGTGAATTATGCACATATAGGTGCATATAGGTCCATATAGGTGCTTTTCTTCTTTCTACATCCATTAATCCAGATTGCCATTAACATGAACAGAAGCTTAAGTGAGATCTGCTTTGGAGGGGGTTCAGTTTTGGAATGAGAGCCCAGCGCGGCAGTGGCAATGCTTTTCTTTCTTTGCCCACTGTCTGGATTGTTTTTATCTTTCATCACTGGATCATGGTGTCAGGGCCATAAAAACTGCCTAGAGCAAGAAGAGTCTTACTTCATGTAAAATGATATATGGGTGTTGAAATTGTGGCATAGTTCTGGTAATACAGACCTCTGAAAAGGATTTTGTTTTAATGTGCTCAAAGAATAATATATGTTTAAATGATTAAACTCTAGTTAAAGAAAAAAAAAACAAACAGAAAATTAGAACTAATTTTTTAAGAAACAGCATTTGCAATGTGATGGATATTTTCATGACAACACTTTTGAGACCAAGTCTGTGATTTGTTTGAAGCTTATTGATCAGTGTGAAAATTTGCTGTGAAAGCCTTCTGTGTTTGTAAAGTTAATTTTTCAGGGCATGAAGTTCAGACTTTGCAAGTTTAAATATTTAGTGTTGAAGATGGAAGCAAATGCCCTTCTTATGAAAAATGTTGTAACTCAAATTATAAGCACAGTGAATTATTCCAGCATTCATATGAGTGATTTTTATTCTATTTATGTGATTAATTAGGGCTCGTTATGTTCCAGTGAACTGCAGGATGCTAAAATGAAGACAAAATATTTTATGTTTATTGATTTAAGTCAATTATTTAAATATATTGGATTAATTGAAGCAAGAAATTATGGATATCCTGCAAGCATAATAATTTAGTTGATCACATAGTTTTGATCTGTTAGTCTTCAGAATGTGTTTGTATATTTGTTAAATTGTTAACGACTTGTTCAGATGTCTGCATGCTTTCACATTCTTTGGAATAATGAAATTACTGCATATTGAGGTGGGAAAACAAAGCTCTTCCAAACCTTGTCAAATGCAAGTGCAAAGTTAGAAATTGGAGCTGCTTAGTGAATTATGCATACACAGGCTCATCAGAAGTTTTGTCAAACATGTAAAAATTTAGGGACGATGGCGGATGATTACTTAAAATTAATTTTGAAAATCATTCCGCAACTGTAGACCTTAGCCTCTAACTGGAAATGCAAGGTCCTACAGTCACTCAAAGTGATACTATAATAACCATTTCAACAATTCTGAGCTTGCATGCTCAACAGAATCCTAGTATTGTGAAAGTGGAAAAATCAGTTTCAAGGTGCCTGTTGATCTGTGTAAACCTTTTGATTTGTTTCACCATACCTGTGAGAGTTTTTGGTATGTGGTTTGTTTTTTTTTTCCTTAGACTACTTCAATGTGTCCATTGTTATCGTAGCTTTTTTTTTTTTGCATGTGAAATGTTTTTCATCAAAAAGTTTATACTGTAGCTCAGAGTGTCAGTTTTGTGGCTGGGAAAATCTGGATAAATATATATAGTTATCATTGTGAGGATAAAAATTTTAAGGTAACTAAGATGACTTCATTTAGAGTTAGTTGATCTGGGGGTGGATTGACTGGAGTCTAAACATGAGCTAGCTGTGTGCCCTGACAACGCTGAAGGCCCACAGCATCCTGGGGTATGTCAATGGGAATCTAGTAGGTGGAGGGAAGTGGTTATTCGTCATTATTTGGCACTTGTTAGACCATTTGTAGAATAGTGTATTTGGTTTTGGTCCTTCTAGTAAAAGGAGAATGTTGATAAACATGAATGAATTCGGTGGACAGCCAACAAGGTGGTCAGGGGACTGAAGACACAAGGGAGAGAAGAGATGGAAAGAGCTGTGCTTGTTCAACGTGCAGAAGAGGTGGTGTGAGGAGGCTGAGTAGCAGATGCACAGTGAAAGAATAAGAGATAAATCCAAAACTGAAGCATGGAATATCCATGCTACAGCTACTGTGCAAGGCCTGTAAACTGCTGAGAAAAGATTGGTGTGGAGCTAAGAGAAGTTGTTAGAGCAAATTTGCAGATAGAATTCCTGTTGTTGAGGTTTTACAGTATGCGGATATTGTGGAAAACTGACGGAAATGTTCATGTTCAGAATGTATTTTGCTTATAATATATAGTTATTTATAAAGTAGCGTTATCTGATTACTGCAAGGCTTTATAGAAACTACATCCAAATTTCACTCCACCCTGAAGAGTGTTCTCTAAGGCAAAGAATGAAATTTCCTTTAAATGGCATACACATGCATATTTGAATTATTCTGGTTTATTTGCATTTGTGTCCTTCCTAGGTTTCTTGTGTGTTTCCACTTCTGGTAATTAACCATATTCCATCTTGAAATAAAATAGTTCTCGGTGCCTGACTACTCCTGATCGTGGGCTGCTTTGCTTTTTTTCCTCCTGCCTGACTTAAGATAGAAGGTGGCGTTTTTGTTTTCACTCCAGTATTTTTGTTTGTTTTGATAGATTACTTGTTAAAACTCTTTGCTGTCACACCAGCATCTTCGTGGGCCAGGTCTTTCAGAATCCTGGGGTGAAAGCTACCATGTTTCTTCAGTTAAAGTTAATTTTACCCTTAAAGGTTTGCTTTCTCTGTGGACAGTCTGATTTCGAGGTCTGTACTCTCGTATCAATCATGGTTTTTTACCGCTTGTTTGGTGCAATTCTTTTTTGTCTGGTAATAAGAAAAAGGAATGGCTTCAAATCTAGGATCCCATGCAGATTAATCAGTATTATTACTATATATTTCACTGTTCCCCTTCTATTTACATGGCTAAAGGAGAGTAAGAGGAAGAAAACCCTGTATGCCTGTTCACTGCAGATGCTTACAACACGTGGTAATAGGGTCCCTGCAGAATAGGAGGCAGCAGGTGGTGGGAAGCAACTGTGACAGGAAAAGGGCAACACTGGCAAAAATTAGGAGTGGAAAGGGAGATGAGTTGTTTGGAAGTGGAAAGGAGAAAACTGCTGGTTGAAGCCTGGTGTTGGTGGCTTGAAAGCTTCAGTTATGTATTCGCAAGAGTTATGCACTCTTAGCTGGGCATCATTGAGAAACAGTAGGACGGAATCATCATCATTTAGTAGAACAGATGCTGAAGCTCAATTCCAGAGGCAGTACCACATTGCCTTCCTCATGAGAGTTGAGGAGAAGAGTTTAAAAAGCCAAAAGTATGCCCTAAAACAGATGTGTGCTTTGTTGTATGTTGTTCTGTTTATTCAGCCCTCCACCTACCTTGCTTTTTGTCTTACGTCAAAGTTAGTTTTCTGTTATGGTCATGGGATTTTGTGTTGGATCCATATAACGTACTTTCTAGATGCCTGGACAGTAATTAATAATGGGAATATTATTGCTGTGACTTACTAAATGTTTGCCGCATTTCATTTCTTTGCTGACATTTCAGTGTTGTCAAAGTGCAAGTGTGTTGTGCTCCCAGTATAGATTCACTAGTATGAATCTGTGGATGATTGTTTTCAAACCTCTTGACCCAGAATTCACACTTAAACCCTGTATCTTCTAGAATCCTTATTAGAAAAGAAAAACTTTAGATATGGAACATCTCTTATTCTGAGATGCAAGGAATTACTATATAGTTTCATATGGTATCAAGTCTTTTTTTTTTTTTTTTTCTTTACATACATTTGAGATTGGAAGTGTTTCCTTGCTCTTCTAGCAAAGGGGATTCAATAAAAAAAAAAACCCACAACTGTTACTGGTCTGACTTAATACCAAAACTTTACACTGAGGGCTAATTTAGTAGGTAATAAAACCAGTAGATTAATTTAAAATAGGAGGAGAATTTAAAAAAAAATGATATGTTCATTAAGTTACGGAAGCATTTCTTTGACTAAAGCTGCTTGCTTATGCGTATAGAAGTAAGTGCTTAGAAGTCTGGGGTTTTTTTCAGGTGCAGAGACAAAAATGTCCTTTTTTCACATTAGTTGTCCAAATGCTTTCTCTCAGAAAATGGGGACATGTGGCTAGGTGATTAGATATGTATGTGGCATAAACATACTTTGTCGAAAAAGCTGGGTTAGCTAGGGATGCAATGATGCCTTAAATAATGTTTACTTAAAAGCAAGAAAAAACAAAAACCAAACCAAAAAAACCCTAAAGCACTACAGAGGAAATGATGTATTGACAGTTTAAAATGAACAAACATTCACCCCCCCCACCCCAGAATTAGGAATCTACTGGATTAAAATAAATAGTTCTGAGGTGGGATTTTTGGTTTACTCTGGAAAAGATGGGGGGAAGGATGTGGGTTTCTTTGGCAGTTTTTTTTTTTGGGGAGGGGGGAGTGGTGAGCGTTTACTGTTGTAATTTCAGAGGGGTGTGTGTGTGTATATATATATGATCAATATTGCTTTAGTATTCATTGATTTCTCTCAGAAGTGAGTTTGACAGATTCTGGTCTCTGTAATGAAGATGAAATCTTTTTTTTAAAATGATCTTTACAAAGATTGGTTTTCAAAACATGAAGGATTACTGTTGGGATGACTAACATTAAAAGTAAATAAACATAAACTTCTGTTTTTTACATGAAATTCCAGTTTAAATATCAAACGACTTAATTATAAGGACACAACTTCATTATGAGTTGTACAAGTGAGGGCCATGACTGGGCTGGGTTCCCTCATCTTTTTTATTTTCCTTTTATCCATTTGCTAAGGCCAGTTCAGTTATCAGATAGAAGCAGATTGTTTGCTTTAGAATGGCTAATTTTGGCTTTTGTCCGAATTAGCAGAGCCAATCTGAATACATTTCATGAAAGGAATAAGAGAAAATTGAGTATTCAGCTTGTGAAGGCCGGTTGTGGGTGCGCTCCAGAGAGTTTAGTTTGTTTGACTCACTGGAGAAGAGATCTAAAAGGAATTTGAGTTGGACGGTATTGTAAGGAATTTAGAATTTATGGTAGAGAATTAAGTGGTTTACATGGACCGTGAGACATGTACCGATTCCCTGGAGAGAGAAAGACCAGAACTGAAGCATTCAGAACACTGGAAAAAAACCCATGACTTTAGACTGCCAGGGTGGTAATGGCTGGTCACACAGCGGTTTCTGAATAAAATAAAGCTGTTAGTAAATGATGTGCGTGGTAATTCAGTATAGTGTTCTAGTTACACAGTTGCATCTTTCTACCTCTCTTGCAGATTAGAGGGGACTGTTGAACATTAGTGGTAGCAAGATGCACCTCATATGCATGCTAATGGATTATAACTTTTTATAGGTGCAATTTGTACCTGTCTCTCAGTGGATTCGGAAAGTGGTGCACGAGGAACAGATCGTTAAACACCAGTAGCCAAGCTTCGCTAATTAGCACATCTTCAAGTGCCAGTTCTCTTTTGTCCACTGAGGGAGAATGTAAATTATGCTTATTTTCTGCTTCAGTCTTTTGGGCTTCTTGTGCTATGTATCTCTTTGACTGGAAGGTAGAGGCTGCAAATTTGTAGTTTTCAATTCTCATGATTAATTGAAGAACATGCGTGGTTTATTAAAAAGCAGGGATGCTGCCAAAAAGGATCTAATTGGTTAAATAAATAACCCTAAGCTTTTATTGCTAAAAGTGATTTTTATTGAATTATTAATGCTATATCACCCTCCAAATCAGTAGCTGTTAATGACTGATTTGCCTGAGGCTATTAATATTTTTCCAATCAGTGCTAAATTGCTATGATGATTTCTTGTGCTAACTTGTAGCTTACCTTATTTGTTCACTTGGTAAAATGGTGTTGATTGTAAGAAAACACTGAAAAATAGCATCCAAATTTCAGCTGGTTTTAGTTTTTGTTTTGCTTCTGAAGAAATATTTGATTCTGTTCATAACAGCGATTATGAAGAATGTGTTTAGATAGGGGAAACAAAAAAGAGGAAATATTTTTTGAAAACTGTTTGGCATAAGTGGAATTCAAAAGCAGGTAAACATCTTTAGACCGTTTGCTGTGAAAAAGGAGGAGTAATTGGAGCATTATATGATTTCATGGTGATAGGTAGTATTTCCATATATGAACAGAGGTGTTGAAAGAACTGCTGCACCTTAGCATGGAATGGTTGTGAGCAAGTGCCCCGGGGAAAACAAAACAAAACAAAAAAAGAAATTGGCTCTGGCCTATGCAAGGAGCTAAAGGTCTTAAAAAAAAGGTTTCAGTTCTGTTTCTTTATACCTGTTTCATTCTGGGAAACAAACAAAGTCAGACTGCTTTTGTGTACAGGAGTAAGATAGGTAATCATCTAGTATCAGAGGATTATCATGAATGCTCATGAAAACATAGGTATTAAATAAAAATGCTTTTAAAACCAGAAAAATATTTGATGTTATTGAATATTAGTAAGGATATTACCATGTCTGTATTTAAGCTAATGTTGTTGTGAGCTTTTTGTTTTAAGTATTAGCTTTTTTTTTTTTTTTTAATATTAGACCCTTTCCCTGGAGCTGTTTGAGAGTAGGGATGGGTGACTAGTCAGTAAGAGATGGATAAATGCAGTAGGAAGAGGGAGTAAAAAGGCGATGGACTCTTCATGGTAGAGAGGAACAGCCTGTGCCAGGGGAGGAGAGCTGACTGAGTTTTAGGAAATCATGATATGGGAAGCAGGGAACTGTTGTTCACTAATTCCCCCAGTACAAGAACCGAGAGAAACTTGAAATTCAATGGAGCTCCAGACGGCTGTGAACTTCTGGCACTTGCTGCTGCATGTGGTAGTGGAGACAGACAGCATCAGATGGGATCAAAAAGGAGTTTGTCAAATTTATGGACAACAGGTCCATAAGTAGATACTGAAAATACTGCCCTCCAACATCTCTAATTCAAGAGCTTCGGACACTGGAGGAATAGGAGGGAATAGGCTATAGAAATTGGCCAGGCCTTTGGTATTGCTGAGATGCATCTCTTACTGGTCTGTTGGAGACACAGCATTGGGTTAGACAGACCTGTGGGGCATTCTAACTTCTTAAGAGGTAACAGTATTGACATGTGAAGCATTTTTAGTATTTAAAGATTTAAGAGTTTGACTAAAACCCGCTTCCTTAACCCATCAGTACAAAGGGAATGTGAAGTTCCCTTGGCTGCTGTCTGTCGAAATTTTTTATACCGCCATAGCTCCTAGCCTGAATTTGGGGTTGTCTTTGAGGGGAAAGGAGCTAATGGTACTTCTGCGTTCTGGTAGTTTCTTAATTTCCAGAGCAACCTTTTGGGATGATTGAAGAAGTGGATGTGTCATAAAATAGACTTGAGGATGTGCATCTGGAAGATGCTGGAAGGCTAAGGTGGTGTTTTTATGTGTTGAGGAGAAAAAAGTCACTTTGCATCTTTGTTTCCTCTCCTTGTGCTTTTGTACGTGTATGTAATAATACTGTTGTCCTAGGAAGGTATTGGAGGCTGGATAAGTACTTTTGAGATTAAGATAAAAGTGCATTTTTTTGGACCTCTTATGTCGATTCTTGTGTATTTGCACTTTTCATGCAGTCCTTACAAAGTGGGTTTTTTTGGGGTTTTTTGTTTGTTTGTTTGTTTGTTTGTTTTTCTGTTTGTTTTTGTTTTCTATTCCTTGTTGCTAGGTGAAAGACCCAAGGAAAACAAAATGAGAAGTTGACTGCTTTGCCCGTTTACTATACTTAGAAATGGTAGTTAGATGCATGGAGGGAAAACCAAGACTGCACTCTAACATTAATTATTTTTTTTATACTGATGGCCTACATTTACTTATAATGATAACAAACTAACATTTTTAGAAATAGATGTAGTTTAAATCACTTAACATTTTAAGCTCTATTTCAATGAAAAGCTGATGTAAGTCCATGATTACATTAAGGATCAAGTTTGTTTTCCTCACAAGAGATCTAATCAGGTTATAAACTAAACAGTATTTTTTTCAGTGCAATGAAGGGAATTATTTATTTCCTTGGTTTTTATTAGAATAGCTACCTTCTGTACAAGGCTTTTATGAAGTTCACAGTCATAAACCAGTCTAACTGGAAATGCACCATGTTGTCTGAGAGCTAGTGCAATATTTTTCTGATCAGAAGTGAGGTTAGATGAGTTGATCTATTGCATGTTCAGTTTCTTTGTGACACTTATGGCCGTATGATATAGTTTTGTCAGTGGAAGAAAGGACAAAGAAAGAGAGAGTTTACAGGAAAAGAGGTAAATGTAGAATTTGTTGTATGGATTTCTTTAATATTTTTAGCACTGGTAGGTCTTTGTTCAATATATTGTTTTGGTTGTTAGCTGTAATGAAACAAGTCTTTTTGTATACCTCTGTGGTGTAAAGGTATACAAATGAGTTAGCTGCAAGTCTGTGTTCCTTGCACATTCGGTTTTCTTGCACATTCAGTTTTGTTGTGTAATGGGATCTAAAGCCTTGTTATCTTATAAAGAAACATATAAAGAAACATATCGAATGAAACTAATTTTTGTTTAAACAAATGGGTTTGGATTGTAAGTCCAAAAGATAACATCATCGCAGAAGCTGAGATGCTAGATGATCTGTCTGTGGCTTCTGAAATGAGCCATTTAGAATACAGCATTCTACAGCTGTTTTAAACTCTTGCAATAGACATTGGTTTTAATTTTAAGATTTTTGGACATTACAAGACTACATCTACCCATAAAAGTAATTCCCAGGTCCTTGTAATCAGGAATTTCAGTTTCCTGCAATATCACCCAAAGATGTTGTCATCATGATACTAAAGGTAAGAAGAAATCTTCTAACAGAATTGCAGCGATACAGTCATGCCTGTGATCTTTTTCTTTAAAAGCCAAATCCTGGTGGTCCATGTATATAAAATCCGCTGAACCTTCTGCAGAACAGACTTTTTCTTTATGATCATGAGGAAATGGATTGAGGCTGTAGAGTGACAGGTGTGTATATTGCTGTACCCGTACATCAAGGCTATTGGCTGAGGAAGCATATCCCTCCTGAAGAGCAACAAAACATTCAGCATCTGTACCAAGTTCTGGCCAGCTGGCATCTCGGATAGAAAAAAACAACGGAACAAAAAACAAAACCAAACTTTGTTGAGACTTGGTCCTTTGAAAGAAGATAGTGGGAACTTTTGTTAAAGAAATAATGAGAATGAAATAATTGGCATGATGAATTAGTTGTAGCAGCAATACCATTGAGACTTATAAATCCAAAAGGCCTGAATTTAAACAAGTGAAAATGGCATGTTGCCTGTCCCTATTTGCTCAGTAAACTTCATCATGGTTTTTGATCTTTGTATGTGGATATGAAGCTGACAATGATTTAAATTGGCATTTTTGTCTAACGTTTGGGCTTACCCTTTAGGAAAGGATCCTAAAAAGCATATTTATCATCAGACTCAAAGGTGGCTGTGTAGATGTTCTTATATTAAATATATTTTTACTTCATTGCCTATCATTAAACACACAGCAGTTTTTTGAAATATATTTTTTCCAAAATATGTTATAATGAGAAAGTTATTATTAGCAACGCCGCAGAAACTCTTCTTGTTTGTGCAAGAAGAGAAGGTTTATAAATAAATCCAACAAATAATTCTGCACTGAATTTTTCAATACTTTTATAAATATGTCACAAATCTAGTCTTTTCTGTTCTGGACACTTATTTTCGTGTAGTACTTTGAGAAGTCTGATTCAGAACTTAATTAGAAAGTCAGGATTTCTTTCCTGTGGTGACTGACTTGCCACAGACCCATTGGGTCCATCACACAGTTGATTTCCAGCTGTTGATCAGTTGACATTTGGCCATGCCCTGCTTGCTGCTGTGAGGCAGTCCAGGTAGGAGGACTTACTTTGTTATGTGAAGTTTTAGTTTTTTCCCCTTATAAAATGGGAACAAAAGGCTTTTCTGTGACTTGCCCACCTTCCACCTTCCAATAACTGACAAATCACATTTATACTATTGACCCACATTTTAAAGAGCAATAGTGCATGGCACCTGATCGTTTCCAGCTGTGTGAAATGGCAGTAGTGCAAAAATCTGCCCCATGTTCTATGTATGAATTTATGTGAGGGTAGGCACAGCACTTCTCCACTCAGTTTCTTACAGACTCACTATCAAAGAGTTTGCCACGTAATTTTTTAATATTTCGTCCTCAGTTCGGAGGAAATTATGAAGTAAATTTGCATCAGGGCCATGGGTAGAAGAGTTTGTCTGTGGTTGCCATCTAAGTCAAGGGTCTCTCCGCTTACCTGGAAGGTTTGGCTTTTAACTTTTCTCCTCAAGTGTCCTCACAGCTTGTGCTACTGAGGACCCCACTAGGGATTCCATATATGGTGATTGTACATGACCAGAATAATCATGCCAATTAACTGTACTTGAATTTTTCTCTTGGATTTTAACAAAAGCAAGCCATATCTCACTTTTAATCTTTCCCTCTGATTTCTTCGTGTTAGTTCTGGGCTTTTTTGTTTTGATCTGTACATGTATACACTGGCTTCTGATTAGGGTGCTGCTGACTAGCCAAGCTGCAAGCTGGGCGTACTGAATGCAAAACAAATCTATTAACTAAGTTCAGTGAAGTGCAAATGCCTTTCCTGTTATTCTACTGGACCCAAACTATCTGTAAGTATAACCATGTGGCGTGTTAGCGGTGTACTTTCTAGTGCTCTGGACTTTTGGAGAAATTGATTGGCTTGGCTCCAGTGCCACACCAGCATTGATTTTTATTTTTTTTTATTTTTTTTTGAGATTATTTGGATTTTTGCTGGACCTCCAAGAACCTGAATGTTAATGAAGGCTGGGATATGTGAAAGAAGAACCAGAAGATTACAGATACCTGCCAATTAAGAACTAAAATCTGATTTGAAACTTCAAATATGACTTTGGATTAAGTGGTTTTAAAGTACTACATTTTAAAAACAAGCTATAATTTTCCTTTAAACTTCTAAATCCAGTTTCATTGTCAAGTTCTACTCTGACCAAAACTAGATGAGATTTTAAGTCATAACTGCTATTTCAGTGCTGGCAGAAGTTCAGGTGTTGGCATATGCTGTACTGTCCCTGCTTGAACTGTGACCTTACCAAAGCATTGCATCTCAGCATGGACTGCGTCAAACTTTGTGCATTCCTGTGAGTTGCTGGTCTAGCTATTTTAGATATAAAAGCAAAACTTGTGTTTGTAACTTCCCTAATTCTTTTTAAGTAGGAAACAGCTGTTTCAAGTAAATCCGTTCAGTAGTACTCTTTTTTTTTTCCTTTTTTTTGTCCTCCAGTGATATGTTGGATGGATTACTGCTTCCCAGAATGCAAAAATTTAATAGTTTTAAACAAGGAATATTTATATATTTAATATAAACTTTCTAAATTGGCTGACTAACTTTTTTTTTTTTTTAATTCTCATCATGATTTTTATTATTGACAAATGTTAACTATTCCACTTTTTTTTTAAGTACAAAAAAAGGTTTGGAAATTGTTATTTTAAGCTTGTTGTTTTGTATGGAATGAGCAGCCTGTTTGTTTGGTAGAGACTTATTTTGGATATTCTGACACTGACTTCAGTCAGGAGCAAGTATGCAGCTGAATGCACTTAGGCCTAATACAGGATATTGTTAGTACGTCCTTAATGCTTTGACACTTTCCCAAATTTATCAGCTGGAAATCATGAGACAAATGGAAGTGGTTTATTACTACCCTGTGATAATTGCTTCTTACATCCCTGCTTCTTTCCAGCTTCAACAGCATGTGGCTGATATTCTGTACATGCATCTTTTGAGTTGTACTTGTCTCTTCCTCAATCACATGTGATGGATTTACTACTTACCTCAATATCTTTGTGAAATGTCTGTTGGAAGAGAGATGTTTGCTCTGATAAGGGGGGGATAAGAAAGTAGACTCCAATTACAGGGACTTGTAACTTGTATGTTTTGGGCTAATTACACAATGGTTCCATGGCAGCAAATCAGTGACTCAAGGGGAATAATGCTGTAAAGCTGATTATCATAAAAATGCGGAGTTTATTAAAGAATTCTGGAAGATAAGAAACAATGGAATCAGTGTACTCTCCTATCCTTTGATTTTTATCTTTGCTTTTCAATGCAAAGTTGGAAGTGATAGATTTTATGTTTACAGTGGATTTCTGAGGAGCTTGAACTTACTGGATCATATTTTCATATATATAAGAGCCTGCTCTCTTCTAAACTAAAAGGGGGCAGATGGTACTGTATGTGGACTCAAATGAGTATCATCTTGTCCATTGTGTGTATCTGTGTGTGTACACACGTATATATGATGGTTGAACCTCAGTGATGTCAATAGATGTGAACACAAGTGTGAGCCGCATTTATCTAGAGTCTGCTGTGATGTTTAAGAAGTTCTAGATGTTGGAGCAGCAGGGAATGTAAGATGATGGAAATCTTTTGACTCTGAGTGGTTTGCTTCAGCAAAACAAAATGAAGCCTGTTAGACTTCTAAAGCAGTTACTGTCTGTTCAAGATATGAAGCTGCAGAAGAATAACTCTAGATAATACCTACGCAAAACCCAATAAGATAATTTTACATGCATAATAGTTCAATTTCAATTATAAATAAAAGTTAGTTTCTAAGTTACTTTTGAGAAGACTTGATCTGAAGCCAAACTTGGATTGTCTGAGATAAATGCCACATCCTGAAGTGTTTTGGTGTAGTACAGAATCAAAAAAAACCACCATTAACCCTTAAAAAAGGAAATGTACTTTTGTTATTATAGGGAATCAGGATATGAATGTCACTGAGCTGCTATATCCACATCACTGGAAATGCAGGTGATACGGGGTGATTAGCTATACAAGGAAAAACTAATGTTTTCTTTCCCATAATCTGGGTTTTGGAGGCTAAATTTTGCAGGGCTAGTTCTTTCCCCCTGTATTACTCACACTAGAGGGGCACAGGTTTCTACAAACTGAGGTTTTCTGTGTTGATGTGGTATGGTATTGCAGACTTAAATGCATGTTCTGAAGACACTTGTGTTCTTTCACAGCTCTCTGCTTTTCTCTAGCCCTTGCACTCAAGTCCCCTGTTACTGGCTTAGAAGCACTGGAATTATTGATTGCTTTGACTGGCAAGTAGCAGTGTTAACGCCTCATGCTGTTAGGGATATTTAATGAGGAATGCAATAGTGGTTGATAACACTAAAGTCAATGCTTTGCATTTTATAAGCATTAAGTAAATATTTAGTGTTAAATGATAAGGGAAAAATAGTGAAGCCTTGTATTTAAAAAAAATTTTCTTGATGGGGAGAAGATTTTTGGGGCTACCCTTTTGATTGCATGATGATAATGAATGCTAAACATCTGCATTCTTACTTTACTCCTTTTTGCCTTGTGTCAGTTTTTTTCAGTATATTTTTTAAAAAATTGCTGTATTTAAGGAATTAAGATTACAATGTACTTGCCATGAGTTTGTTATGGAATGTTCTTTGTATTAGAAATTAATAGATGCTGATCTATTTTCATGAAATAAATACTGTGGGTATGTAGCCACTTCTTGTGAGACAGATTTTTAAAAATAGAAATAAATTTGCTTTTCTTATTATATGCATCTCAACACGTTTGTATTTTCTGTAATTATATAAATTGCAAGGAGTTACTCAGTTTGGCTCTGTGCTTTATAAAAGCATGCCTGTTCCTGTTTTTCATAATGCAAGCCAAGATGGGCAGTTTAGCAGGCAATCTCTAAGTAGGCAAAATGCCAGCTTTATAGAGAAAAATGTGTCAGATGCATATATGATTAACAGAACACTTTTTCTATTGAAACTGGGTAAGTTCAATGTGTAGAAAATGCAAGTTAGAGATAACTGAGTAATAACTTCTTTGTAACCTTTAAAATAGCAATTGCACTGAAAACTCTGCTGTGTTAATGTACAGAGAAAGAGTCCTGATGTGGTATTTGTTTTTATCTGCTATATGCTTATAGTAGCAAGCCATCTGTGACTTTTCATGCTAGGTGGTAACACTGTTTTAGAAGATAGATAGGGAATTTGGGCAGCTGTATCTTAGCCTAAAAGCTCAACCACAGTAAGTCATGAAGTTCCTGTCCTAAAAAGAAAAGTTTAAATTGAAACTGGAAATGTTGTGAGCTGTATTCTTGTATGTGCTCATCTGATAAATATGTAATGTTTATATTTTATTTTGAGTCACTTAAAGGCAGAGACAAACCTTTGTTGTAATATGTTGAAATAATTTATTTTATTTTAATGTTTTTGGTTGTTGGTTTGGTTTTTTTTTGTGGTCCTCGGTGTTAGGTATTTTATGTTGTAGGGGTTTATCCCCAGTCAGCAACTAAGCACCATGCAGCTGCTTGCTCGCTACCCCCTGGGATGGGGGAGAGAATCACAAGAGTAAAAGTGGGAAAACTCATGGCTTGAGAGTTGAATAGATTTAATGCAGTTTAATAGGTAAAGCAAAAGCCATGCACGCGAGCAAAGCAAACCAAGGAATTCATTCACTGCTTCCCATTGGCAGGCAGGTGTTGAACCATCCCCAGGAAAGTGGGGCTCCATCACACGTAATGGTTACTTGGGAAGACAAACACCATCACTCCAAACGTCCTTCCCCTTCCCCCAGCTTTATATGCTGAGTCTGACGTCATGTGGCATTGGATGCCCCTGGAAGTGTTCAAGGCCAGGCTGGATGGAGCTTTGAGCAACCTGCTCTAGTGGGAGGTGTCCCTGGCCATGGCAAGGGAACTCGATGATCTTTAAGGTCCCTTCCAAGTCTAACCGTTCTATGATTCTGTATCCCTTTGGTCAGTTGGGATCAGCTGTCCCAGCTGTGTCCCCTCCCAGCTTCTTGAGTACCCCCTGCCTTCTTGTTGGCAGGCCAATATGAGAAGATGAAAAACCCTTGACTGCTTAGCAACAACTAAAATATTAGAGTGTTATCAACATTATTCTCATCCTGAATCCAAAATATAGCACTATACTGGGGTCTGGTAAAAAAAATTAACCCGCTAAAACCAAGACATATGTGTATGTTTTGAATATGTAGCATATATAACAGTAAGTGACTAGACGTTGTTTTATATAGGGAAAAGCATTCTAAAAACAGAGTTAATAGGGATGCTAGTGAAAAAGAGTGGTGAGCCAGGAAGACTTTTATGTTGCTTGCTTGGTTCTTAAGGACAAAGATCTAAAGGAAGATTCCTGTCTTCCTGCCATAACAACAACAAAAAAGTATGTCATTGTGTAGAGATATTGGCCTGTATTTTTAACATTAAAAAAATATTTCTGGAAGATAGTCTTATATATCTTAAAGCTTCACAGTATGGTATTATTTCTTTGCTTTAAGGTACACAGAAGGGTTGTGTTGGTGGCCTTCCTGGTGCATCCTTTGGGACATGGTCAGCCTTGCTCAGGTGTTAAAACCAGGGACCTGAGTGTCCAGACCAGCCACCTTCTGCCTGCTCTCATCCGATGCTCTTCCTTCCCCAGCAGTGAGGTCCCATCCTCTCTGTACTCCTCTTTTTAACGTCTATTGGTGGTGATCCTCTGCAACTCTTTCAGACACATAATGTATTAGTTTATTGAACTGTTATAGTTAAATGTCTGTGGTTTAAAAGAGGTCATCCTATCTGAAGTATTGCTTATTTCTAAATTATAACTAGTCATTTTTAATTGTGGAAGCCTGCTGTGCTGATCACTGTGACTCGAGTTCCATAGGATGAGTGGCTATTTTCTAATATTAATTAGCTGCATTAAATAGAATATTTTACTGAGCTTATTGAAATCAATAAGGTGACTGAAATGATTAGTGCTGAATGCAGACATGAGTTTTTCTGTTGTTTTAAATACTTTCCATTGGGATACAAATAAAGTCGCCTCCCTTTAATGAGTACTTAATTAATATGGAACAACTTCATCTTCATTGTTGTTGAGATTATCTTTAATCTCTGTGGTATAATAGCAGTAGCATAAATAGGAAATAAGAAGTTAAGTCTTGTTTCTTGCTTAAAGGGATTTTTGACTTATATTGAAAAGATAATTATGTTCTTTATAGGAAAAATTTTACTTAACATCTTCATCTCCTATTACTTGTTGATGTTTTTCCATTTTAAGGATTTATACGAACTCTACTAGGAATTTTAATGTAGGAGGATAGGCTCTGGCAAGTGTGTAAAGCCGTGATACTTCTTTTTATCCTGGTAATTTTATTGTTGTGTTTTCTTGCTCTATGCAAATTAATTTTTAATCAGTTAATACAGCTTTTCATCCACAATCCAACAATGTATTTATCGTGTTTTGCTTTTATGAGAAGCAAACCTTTTAATCTTAGATGACTGTATCTCCAAAGATAATTAATATCCTTTCATATAAACAAAGCTAGTATATTGCATTTCTTCTCCAACATTTCCTGGGTTTCACACTTGTGCTGGTAGCTGAGGTCAGTCTGCCGTTTTCTGACAGATATATGTACCCTTCCTACATGTATCCCTTACATTGGATTGCTAACCTGGTACTCCATTGCTTTGAAATTATCCATGTAAACTGTTTATTTTCAGTATGAGTATGCTCACTGTAAATACTTTATGCAGATTTTTATGAAGGATATTTTTTATTGAATATTTTATTTTGAGAAGGCAATTGTCATATGAAATGATCTCTGACTGTCATGCTTATGCCTTCAAGTAGAGGGTAGAAGGCAGATATGAAGACTTGTAATGAGAACTGTTCTATTAACCACTGAGGAAGCTGGGAACAAGGCAAAATGTTTCCACCTGAAAAAAAACCAACAGATGACAGATGGGAGGGAGTACCCAGGAACAGTGAAACAAGTATGTCTTGTGTTGTAAACAGCAGTGCTTGTGCTAGGTTTTTTTCTTTTAAGACATCAGCAAAGTAGTGCAGGGAGGGATAGGAGAACAGTAAAGGGATTTGCAGATGCTGACGTGCAGCTTCTCTAAAGAGGGATTGAGTGGGAGGAAGGCCTGATGATAAATTAGCTGCAGTGGCTTGTTGCAAAGGTAGGTTGGAGGTAAATTTGGCTGTTGTTTTGGGAAGAGAAAGTAGACCGTGTATGGGCCTTGAAAGACTTTTATTTAAATTTTTTTTTAAGCATAGCTGAAATTTTCAGAAGCAAGGTGGAAATGGTGTCTTAGGCAAAAAGATGTGCTAGGAAAAGACTTGTTTACAGCCCTGTATTTGAATGGATAAGAACGGGCCACAGCTGTGTAATTCCACATGCTTTGTGTTTCGCCCCTCCAATACATTTTGCAGAGATGGATATGAAGAACCAGGCTTTAGAAAATGTGTTTGAAGATTATTCATACATTAGATAAAAGATCTTGCGTTTCAGCTGCTTTGAGTATTTTGGTATGAGAGAATTGCCTGCATGTAGTTTTCTTCACCCTGATGTATGTCCATGGCCTTAATCTGCAAGACTCTCCAGCACATTAAAACGTTGAGTGACTTTGAGAGCTGTCCTGTTTGGGGAAAGCATTTATTGCACATCATTCTCACCTGTTGGGGAAAGGTAGTGGAGATGGCAGGGAAAAGGGTACTTTAGAAAAGTCGCTGCTGAGGTAAGAAGCTACTCACAGCTGCATTCTGAAAGAGGAACATCCTTATCCCGTAAAAAAACCCAAAACCAAACCAAACCTACAGAAGATTTTTTTAAAATATGAAGAATTCTAGGTTTTTTTTAGACAATTATACCTCCAGGAATTACAGACCTCTAGGAAATTGTTTCATATCTCAGGGAATTTTCCCAAGAGGTAATATGCTAATAATTTTAAAGCATTTTTGGGTAAATTTTTTAATGTTTTCAGTGTGGATTCCAGTACAGGCTTTTGTAATTTAGCAGTATTCACATTTATGCACCTTTTCCACATTATTTTAAAAACCTTTCCTATTGCTGTATGCAAAAAAAAAAATTGTGAAAGCAAGAAATTCTGTTGCTATAATCTGCATGAAGAAAAACGTAAACCTCTTTAAACTGGTGTTTTCTTTAGAATGAAAATTTATTGTGGTATAAGCTTGTGTGCCTTTGTTATTACAGCTGGGTCTTGTTTCTGGCCTCAGGTTTCCTTCTTTCCTCTAATGTTTTTGTGCCTCAGAGCTTGCTCAGCCCATGAAAAGTCTGGCACGAAGGAGAAGGATGCAGTGGCAGTGTTTGGACATGTGTTCTGAGTATTTCTAGATGTCCCAGCTATCCCCCAGTCATTCTTGATATACTTTGGAGGAGATGAGCTCAAGTACTTTTTGCTAAATGTTTGTGGGTTTTTTTTCTCTGTTTTACTTTTTAAGAGGAAGTTTGTTTTGCTTCACGTACCCTTCTGTTGGTCCTCCTTCATCTGGTGAAGTGCTGGACTATTGATGACTGTGACCAGTACTTAGAGACTAACTTTTAAACTATGAAGCAGTTGCCATTTCCAGCCATTTTGCTGGAGAGTTTAGCTTTTCAAAATCCAAATTGAAAAGCTTGTGCTCATGTCGGGAAAAGGGCAGCTTCTTCTGCAGCTTCCAAATAATATGCTGAGAGCTGCAACTGCTTTAAAATGAAGGTTCATGAAGTAAAGTGTTTATTGTAAATAGTGGCTGAGTTTAAGCAATGTATTTCAGGCACATTAGAGGTGAAAAAGCTGTCCCATTATCACATATCTAGCAATTCAGAGAGATGCCACTAGTGCTCAGGCCTTCTGTAAAAGAGAGTACGAGAGTCATTGCTGGTATTTTTCCCTGTGCTCAGGAAGGCATTTTTGCACTGCATTTACAGTCTGAGGACTGCTAGCTGGGGAAATAGTGTAGATCAAATAAAAAGTGCACAGTGGTCCTTGTCATTAGATCATTGTTTTTTCACGTTTTTGGTGGAACAGCTGCTTTTTGTAATCAGATCTCAGTAAATTGTAATTTGTGACTAGCACACTGAGAATGGATTAGTTTAAACATCCTGATGATGATGTGGTTAATCCCATGAGCTGATTCCTCATACTTTATCATTCCTCTAGGCTTAATTTTGTTTTTCCCGAGGAGGACTTTTTGTGCATAGCACAGACATTGTGGCCCTTTCTATGCCTCTTTTCACATTATTTGCTTCTTGCAATTAATAAAAAGTGTTATCTCTTCTGGTTAACACCTTGAACACTGCCCCTTTTCTTGGTTATTGTTGTTTCTGTTGTCCCTTCATTCTTATCTTCGGTTTCCCAATTGCTCTGAACCATGGCTACTGCTTTCACATTTTTCTACTTTTGTCTGAAGATGTGCTGTTTAGCAGTGGCAGTGTTAATAGTAAGATTCATAGTATTCAGTTCTGCATAAGGAAGGGACTTTGATTTGGCCAGTCCAGGAACAGAAGCTTTAGCAAAGGTTACTGTCCTGCGGGATGACTTTATGCCTTGACTTGAGATGCTTCTCATTCTGAAATTCAGTGTCCCAGTCGCATCCTAGGCCAGGATGAAGCAGTGTCTCTGGAGACACCTTCTACAGTAGAAGCCAAAATGACAGTGCAGTGTATGGATGCCTGGATTTTAGAAAACTAAGGTTCTCTAAAAACTTGCCTTGAGGCTCTTGCTGCTATTTATTATTTTAAGGTATACTTCAGCCTTTTATTCTTAAGAGAAGCATGTTTGTTGGTGTGAGTTCCAAACTAATTGTATGTGATGGTCATAACCAGGTGTGAAAGAGTTATTGTAATTTTCTAGTCACAATTTTCCCCACTGTTTTATGATAAAATATTTAAAGACTTCTATGTAATGGTGTGGATGATGATAAGTGATTCTGTCATCGCTCTATATTTTATATACATAAATGCGTGTTAAAGTACTAGAATTTTAAGGGTGATGGGACATGATGTTAGAATTAGTGCCTGCATATTTTTTTATTTATTTCCGTGCAATTTATCTATCCAAGTACACATCATAAAGTAAAATTAAATGGTCGTCTCTTGTTTTTAGGAATGGTAGTGGTGGCTTTACTTCTGCTTTTTTTTGCTTACCTACTCCTTAGTATTAACATTGATGTTCTAGAAAATGAGAAAACAGTGCAACAAGAAGGGATGCTGGCATCTATAGAAATAACTATAAATATTTTCTCCATTTGTAGCTGGAAGCGAGCAACTTTTCTGAGGACTTTAGTGAATTCAGTAAAAATAACTGCTGTCTGGGCTTAAGAGATGATTTTCATTGAGTTGCAGCTTTCCGTTATATTTTAAACGCATTCCTCCTTATGATTAAATTTAATAATCCATGACATAAAGTGGTTCTTAGAGTTGCTTTGCAGGAATAAGTTATGGGGTTTTTTAATGAAGAATCAGGAGGGATCTCAAAGCTTGCCATCTGCAGAATGAGGTACTAGCATTTTAAATCAGTTTTTGGTTTGAACATCTCTTGGAAAAAACTCTTTGCCCTCCAAAGTGTGGCAGATTATATATTTAAAAAGAATTTCAGAACAGTTGCCATGAAGTTTTTGAAGTTTAATTTGACCAACCCTGCTAATTCAGAAAAATGTTTGAGAACTCCAGGGGACAACTTACCTTTGGTTTTGTTGCTCTTTGAAATGAGAGCTTAAGGTGATGATCCAAGATAAGTAATGAAGAATTATGTTGTAAAATTAGATCATTAAAGGAGTGCAATAAAACACTGGAAAACCTTTTAAGAGTGCGCCATGAATTGAGTTTTTATTAGAATAATTCTGTTTGGGGGGTGATTTATTGGGAGTGATAATGTTTTAAGACTTCAGAGATGTTGACTTGCTACTTTTATCATATGTGTGAAATTCAAGAGGTCTAATACCTGCAACTCATTTCAAAACAGAATAATTCCTGCAGCATGTCTTTGAGCATAAAGCATTAGGTCTTCTGTGGAAGGGGGAGAACATCCAGTATTTCAATAAATACAGAGGATTTTGCATCTTGGTTGGTTTTCTTGAGGATCAAGCATAATTATTGCCTTGTAAACAAGAGTTTACCCACATCTTCAGGTAAGTGTCTTGTCTAAGTTTGGAATCCTGTTTTGATGAGTAGGGAAGGAATTGAAATGATGTAACTTGTCTGAACAAAGCAAGTTGTCAAAATCCATCCAGAGCCATTCTTACACAACAGATAATTCTCCCCCATTCTGTGTGTCATGTCCCATATTTTTCAGAGGGCCTTATTGCGTTTTGTAATATATAAATAGCCATTTTGTGAAACAGATGGTTTAAAAATAGGTCTTGCAGAGAAGAAAGACGGAGCAGATTAATGATTTTCTGCTGTAGGATGAAATTACTGGAAATATTGGATTCATTAAA
>JAOXJM010000012.1:83544003-83555824 GCA_026413425.1 Tringa solitaria
CTACCTCTCCCAGTATTTTAAGGTCAAGCTTCGTCTGCTGCACAGTACCAAGTGTCTTGCTTTCTGATTTTCTGTCAGTATTTCTTACAAGATGGAGAACTGGCTTCCTCATTAGTCCTTTGGGAGTAATTATAGGCATTGAAAGGCTGAAGCTGGAGTTGAATGAAATCCAGTCTTGTTTGTTTGGTGTTTTGTGGAGACCAGTGGGAATCCTTATAGCGACCTGAATGGTATTTTTACCACGGTTACTGCTCTCCAACTCTCCTTGTTCTTTTGCCATCGAGGGGACAGCTCTGGCATCCTTAACCATTTTTTTCTCTAAGGAGGTGGACCACACATTGGAAGTAGTGTGTCTGTAAAAATAAATTGAAAGAAAACAAAAGCGAGTCCCCTTGGTTATGCTGGTGCAAATGAAGTTGATGGATCTTCTGAGGCAATTTCTGTAGAGCAGGTTTGAAAAAAGGGGTGGGAGACTTATGTTATTGTTCTGACTTTTTCCATCCTTTCCTTTCTTTGAATCATCGACACAGAGAGGCAAGTAAAAGAGCATTAATAAAACTCTGACATAATCTGTTTGATGGAAACAGGCTAATGAAAAATGGGAGAAGATGCCTTAAGAAATGGACTGTGTCCCTGTGCATAGGGACATACATAGGTAGTACTAGGTAGGCAACTAACTTGAGTTTTTATACAAGTTTTGCCACTAGATTTCCACTATGCACCTTAGGGAGTCACAACAGAGGTGTTGTTGAGCAGCACTAATTGCTTTTGTTGATTTTGCAACCCGTTGTACAGATGAGATCCCTGAAAACCAAGATTGTTAATTTTGCCATACTGCTGTCAAAGACTTTGACATTTCTAAACATGTCACTCAGTAGGCTATAGAGAGAATACTGAGATGACTGTAACTTTCTTTTTTTAGCTTTCACTTATTAACTTCAGCTTTTATTGAGAAAGCTGATTTTAATTTACAAACTCTAAGCAAAGCTCTGAAGCTTAGAAAATGACAGATATCTTAAATCCCAGTGATATATATTCTCTGTTAGAAATTGTAGTAAGTTCTACTGTATTAAAAAGAAAAAGGGGAAACCACAGTGTGCATGGCATACCCATCAAATTTTTAAGTAATGAGTTGTCTATAATGACTCTTCTAATTTGCAAATGTTTCAAGAGATGCAGAAACAAGGCATGAATTGGGACCTTGTGAGGAAATAGCAAATAGCACTGTCTCTTATTGCAGTTTTAAGCATGTGAAAATGATAACGAGAACAAGATTCTTGGTGCCGAATTTATTAACCTCCCACTTGATGACTTGCCTTATCCCTTCAGTTTCAATATTAGTTTTGATTTCTTCCAGTTATTGAATCAGGATTTTTTCCACCTCTCTCCTGTGCCTTAATGCCTGCCTCTCAAATGGGACCTGCTTTTGCATTTAGAAGCTATGCAGTACTTTCACATTAATGTTAACGTATGAAAATGAGGTGTTTTCTTGACTAGCCAATATTAAAGTAGATGATCCTTATACTCTGTAAAAAAGGAAGGCAGCCCATATACCTAAAACCAGTGTATCAAAAAGTGTTTATTGCTGTCTTTCATTGTTATTATTTTTCTGAGCTGCCAGTTAGTGGATAGGAGGATAAGGAATTACTGAGCCACAGGACTATAGCTTCTGCTTTGTGTTTTGTGCCTATAAGCTCCATTCTAACTCTGAGCTCTGAGATATATCACCAGCATGCCATACGAAAATGTGCATAATAAAATGAAAATAGAGCGCTTATATTTATTTTTGCTGCTCTGTTTGCTCTCTGCCTCCGGAACTGCTCAACTTGGTGTCCAAAACCATGCTGACTCCCTGATTGTCTCTCTGCTCTATCTGCTTTGAGACTTTAAGCACAAAGTACCCATAGGTGTTCTGGGGAAGAGCATGTTCCAACAAGGGAATAGAAAAACCTTTTCCATTTTTTCCCACAAATTCCCAGTAGTAGTATACAAAACAGTGTGAAAAATCTCTTTCTGTAAGTCGGTATGAAAATTTGCTTCCAAATGTTGCTGAATCTGAATCACATCCTTTGAGAGGATTTTCAGAGGAATGAGGAGGGGGTGTGACATAAGCTTAAGTTTTATAAAGAAGAACATTTTAAAGTATTTCGAGCCTGATTTTGAGTAACTATGGGGGTATATTTGGTTTCTCAGATGCCAAGCTCTAAAGATGCAACATAGTCAAGACTGTGACTTTCAACTTGACTCTATTATATCACTAGATGAACCACATGAACTCTTTGCATAGAAATGTGTGGACACAAAGGCAAAAGGCATTCCATTTTGAATTTTTGTCATCTTTTGACCTTATTTTGACTGGCAATGGAGGCTAACAGTTGCAGATAAACTGGTTTGGGTTTCTTTTCCACCACTAAGAAAAGAGTGGGGGAATAAGAATAGAAAACACCACAAAAATGAAGGAGTGAAAAAATGAAGGAAGTCAGTGTTGCATATTTGCAAGTAAATTTTCCATTTTGGTTAAGTCCTTCTTCCTGTTTTCAAAGGAAGGAGAAGTTAGAATTAGAGTTAGAATTCTGTTTAAACAGAGTGTTCACCATTGCTCAGAAATTCCTGATGGAGAGACTAAGTGGGACCTGCTGGATGCGTGAAGTGATGTGCACTTCCGGACCAGCACTGGCTGCATGGTGTCACGATGGAAGAACAAAGAGCACAGGTCCAAACCCTAAGGAGAGAGAAGTGCCATGCACAAAAAGGGACAGAAGTAATCCTGTGTTTGTGGCTTTTCTGTTAATCTGTTAACAGGTAATTCAAAAAGGTCTTTGCAGCTAATCAGATTTCTGGATAAGAAAATAAGAATGCTTCCTTAGAAGAAGTAAGGGAGCTATGAAATGTATCCCTGCAGTTTACTGTCTAGATTATATTAAAAAACCCAACCTTCAGATACATGACAAAACCCCCAAAAGCGAGTTATGTGATGTATTTCTCATCTTTCTGAAACCAGTGGCTTCAACACGAAATCTTTTTCTTGAGACAATTAAAGTAAGAAAAACAATGGGGCCAAAAAACAACCTGAAATGTTCTTAAAAATGCAGCTGCATCTCATCAGGAGCTATAAGCAATATTTATATGCACACTTAGTGCACAGCGTAAGTAAAGCAGAAATTTGAAGTGGTCTGGGAGTTTAAATGTGCTTTCACATTTCCTAATGCTTTCATCTCATCAGTGATAATGATTGTAAAATACTATAATTCTTTACAAAATTATGGGGGATTTTTACCTTATTACTTTAATGTTATTCTGTTTAAATCCCATTTTAACATTGTTTTTATCTGGGATAATTTAGTATGCCTTTCTGTGTGGTCTAATTTTCATTTATAATCTGTGTATCAATACTGCCTCCAGCACAATGTAATGTGAGAGCCAAATTAATTTGGTTTGGAAAAATTTAGACCTTAGGGTAGAAAGTTAGAGAATAAGTTAAAATGCAGGGTGGGTAAAAGCACTGGCAAATGCAACAGGGGCACCAACTGTAAATGTTTAGTCAGTGGCACAGTTTGAACCTTATTGTAGACAAAGCGTGATTATCTCACAGATTTATCTGCGGTGGATGTTTCTTTTTGCTTTGTTGCATTGTTTCAAATTCTCTTACCTTTGAAGGAGGATGAGAACTTTAGGGCATGGCAACTTTTCCAACAGTCTTGTTTGTATTTCTGAAGGGAATACCAGCCCTAACATCAGGATTTCCATATCAAGTCTGGGTGTGTCTTAGTTCTTTCTTCTCCTTGTTTGTGCTATTTATTTCCTGCACTTGTTCTAGGAAAATTTTAGGGACTTGCTTTGGTGCAGATGTTCTAAATCAAACGCCTTTTTCTTCTTACATGATTACGAGCGATCAGAAACAGTGGAATCATACAAGTGTTTGCAGACAGGACATGCATCCTTCCATCCTCTCCTAGGAAGCAAAACCTACTGTGTCAGAATTCAAGTTGTTGAATATTCCTAAAAGCATTTCTTATAGGAGCTTCCTGTTTATTGGGCATTTTGTTGCAGTGAGTTCAGTATGTATTTCTGATTCATACTGTTAAGTTGTGAATTAACATCTAAATTGTAAGTGTTGCTTGGTGAATTGTCAAAGATAGTGAGAACCAATACCAGATGCTGAAGTTAACATTGCATTTTATTAAGCTCCCCTCAGGATAACACGCTTAATGTCTCTGCATACTTGTCTGCATAAGTTCTCCCAAGCGTTTGAGTGCAAAAACTCTAGATCATCCCCAGCAGCAGTTACCAAAACCTCTTGGTCTCTTTTATGTTATGTTTCTACATGAAATGGGCATCTCAAGTAGACTTGAAATACAGGAGCAAAATCAGATCCAGGTATTCTTTTTCTGCCATCTGAAGTGAACATGAAGGACATCAGTGTAGAATGCAGAATCATGTACTTCATGCTCTACGTAGTGGTTTAACCTTCAAAAAAAACACCAACAAAAAGTGAATGTAATATGCCACTTGAAAATAAGTATAGATTCTGCAAAGAACAAAGGTACTGGAGGAGGGCAAGGAGGGCTGTGAAAGGAAGCGAGCTGTGGGCACAGTAAAGATCAGTTCTGGGATATGTTGCCTGCTTTGTCATTTAAGCCTAATGCACAGCAGGAGAGAGTAGATGTTTGCTTTTAATAACAGCTTATGATGAACTAGACGTTGTAATGCAATTTTTGACAGGGATCCTACTTGTACATTAAACTTTTCTCCTTCCTTAATTTTGTTTGTACTGAACAGAAGAAAAAAACCCAACAATCTCTTGAGGAGGAGCTTGGAAATTATTATGTGTGTCCTCCCTGGGATGATGCCCAGGACTAAAGTGTTTACCTTTGTATCTTTGCTTTGCTTGAGGCATTTGTGATTGCTTCAGCACTTTGAGCAGCCAAGGAGATGGGAGTGTGCATGCATGTTGGGTGGCAAAGGGAGGGAGAGGCTACTAGAAGAATGCCAAAGCATTGAATCCTTTTGCTGCTGATGGGAAAAACATTTGGCCCTGGGTAAGAATATTTTAGACAAGCCTTGGAATATGTCCAGATCACAACCACCATATTCTTGCTCTCTCTACAGCCACCTACAAAAAGAACCCCAGAGCATTTGTATTTGTGCTGAAGAGAGAGTAGAAGAACTAAGGAGCTTGTTGGGGGAAGGAGGGAGCAGCTATCAATTTGCAATTTATGGGACCAGATGGACTGTGCTATGTGTTTTGGCGCTGGTGATGGATATGTTAAGTTTTTTCTTTCTTTCATGCATGCTGAGATGAAAGAAGAGAAAGCATCATTCATTGAAGGAGAACAATCTGAGCCAAAAAAATTGAGGCAGAATGTGAAAACACTGTAGATTAAGAAATTCCTGTTAATTCTCTCTCTTATTTCTTATATCATAAATGATTGAAATACATTTGGACTGGGATTCTAAATTGTCTGAAGCTTGTAATGTGTTGCACCAAACCCCCTGCTCCCCAGTGTTAAGAACTGTCCTCCATTTGGAAAAGCAGAATATGGATCTACTTTTTTTCTCTTGATACATTGCAATTAGAATGAATAGACTTATCCAGGATTTAATATCATCTCCTGTCTTTAAAATGTAGCAGATATGATTTCTTTAAATCATTTTGGAGCATTTAGACTAATAAAGTGGATAAGCCAGCTTGAGGAATAAACTGACACGCATGAAAACTGGCACAGTTGTTAAACACTGCACATTGTAATGGCATTTTGTTGGGGTATTATTACTTCAGCTGCACAATTATGGGAGCTTGCTGCATATTAGCAGACGCTTTCCTCATAACCTCAAGCTATATGTGCTGAGTTATTTTCCTCTTCAGACTATCATCTTGGATTCTCCCAGACTACATATAATTTCTTTTTTTTTTCCCCTCTGTAGTAGTGCATGCTGTAGGCAATAGTGAGTGTAATACTTTCTGTGTTGTTAGGCAATGAGCATTATCAGCAGCTGCAATATTCAGGATTAGTCTTTTTGTTATTATTTGGCATCTGCAGTACCTACATGAATCTGTTCAGTCCTGTTTCTCCAGAAGGCAGTTGGGCTCTGACTGAGAGAACGTGACCATAAAGCTTTCCTGAAATTGTCACTATACTCAGGAGTTCACTCCTAATTGGAACTGCAGTTCTCACAATGCAGTTCGCTGAGATATATTATTTATTTAAAGAAACTGGGGTATGTCAAAAGACAAAGCCCTTGGAAAATAAAATAGCCATATACTGGTTAATGAAAGAAAGGGAGGAACTGTTTGGTTTCATGCAGACTAAATACATAGATTACAGGGAATTCTGTTTTTTCTTGTTTTTCCTAAATTGGCGTAGATGTTGAAGAACTTATATGGTGATCAATGAGATTTAAGATTTACATGCTAATATCAGATCAACTTAAATTTAGGAATCAGTTAGACAGGACATGAAATTCTTGGCAGACTTCCAGAAGAGGAATAATATTTTATTCCATGGCTTTTATCAGGGTGGGTGAAGTGATGTTGAGACATTTTTTCTTACAGGTGAAAATTGTAGAAGAGGTAGAAGCAGTACAGTGTTACTTTTTGTGGAAGAAAGGAGATTTCTCAAGAAGATTGTTGCATGGTACCTTTCCTGCAGTATTACAAAATACACCTTGCCTCCCTCCGGGGGAACAAGTAAATAAAAACAAAAAGAAAATCCAACACGTGTATTGGGTTCATCTTAAGGACACCTAAAAATGCTAGAAACATTGATTTTTATCTAAGTCTTGTAGACATGCACATGCACACCCACAAATAAATCTTGTGTACATTATGCTACATTGTTTAATAATTCTCTTCATTGACTTTCATCAGAAAGTTGATTTCTCTGGTCCTGAAACTCTCAGCCTCTTGTGTCATAAATACTGATACAACTTGGCTGAAAGTTATTATTCTTGTCAGTATCCTACAACTAGAAAAGGCCGTCTGGATTATCAATCCAGTGAACTTCAGGTTCAGGAAACCACATAAGAGTTTGGAGATATGTAGACAGCAAATACCAGTGGCAACAGAGCACTTGAAATGTCCTATAGACTTCAGAAAAGACCAGAAAAACGCAAGAATAAATGGTGTCATGCTCAAGAATAAATATTTTCAGAAGAAGTTTTGCTGTCAAACTCAAGGAGATCAGAGTTGTATCAGAACTGATTTATTTTAAATAAAAATGCTCAGTTGTATAATTTGTAGAAAGGTGGGTAAAGGCCATGTTTTCCCTGCTCTTTGAAGTCTTCATGAAGAACATGACTTCAGTGGGAGCAAGACCACAATAATTTCTCCTTTATTGCTGTTTTTCTCCATCTCTACCATTTCAAACTGGGTAATACTGCTCATTCTGTCAGCAATCTTAATAATGTATTATACTTTAAAAATTACTATTTTGGGAATTGTGGTTTTTGGCAAGAACTAAGTGCTGCTCTTGGACTATAAATCTGTGGTGGTTAGTTAAAAGGTTAAATTTACACTAACATGTCTTGTCACTTTGACCTAGATGGAGTTAAAGCAAGTAAGTATGGCAAGTTCAGCAGCTTTTAATGAACTATTATTACTTTAATCCCTGCAAAACCAAATAAATGTTATGTTATTCTGTTTTATAATTTTCAACCGGAGAACTCTGGCTGACTGGTGCCTTCACATATTCTGATCTATGCTTTCCCGTCAGCAATTCATTTGCTGCCCTGGCACTCTAGTCTCTCCATTTAGTCTTATTTTGTCCTATTGAAGAATGAAATGCTACTGTAAATAGAGTTAAAACTGCGAGTAATTCATGAGCCTAATTTTCTTTGTCAAGACCACCCCTTTCAGAAAAACTGGACAAAAGGTGCCATGGCCAGTAGTATAACTATCAGTATGCAGAACATGACTAGGGCTTATACTCCTGAATGTTGGCACATGTTACAGCAAATAGAATGAGTCTGCTTGATGGATCTCTTCTTTTTCCTCTTTTCTCCAAAGATGGTCTTCACACAGGCCGTGAGTGGCTTGTGTTCTGATTATGTTGGATTTACCATGCCTGTGAAGTAAGCCTGACAAACTCTCAATGAGTCACATCTACTGCTTATGTGATGTGTGCGTGGGAGCCTGTGTGTGTGTACGTCCATGGTTCTTCATGGCTTGGAGCTTGTGTTCAGCAAATAACAATGCTGGAGCTTAAGGGAGACCTGGTACTGCTCCTATTTTGCCTGGATGTGATTTCTGAGTTGAACCAGAAGGCACATCTGTGAAGACTTGGACATTTCCCAGCATTGGTCAATGCTTGTGAAGGAGTACAGGAGCAGGTGTAGCGCTCCATGCATTGACCTTCTGCTCTGCAGTGTGTGTCTGCCTGTTTGGGATGCATTTGTGTGGGCTGGTTCTGTGGTCTCAAACAGTTTTGGCTGGGACATGCTCAAGGATGTTGATTTTTCTTTTGTTCTGCTTCTTTTGTAAGAATTCCTACATTTATTTTGTTTTGGTTTTAGTTTGCTTGATATTGTGATTTGAAATGCCTATAAACAAAATGCAGCTTTTAAGAAGGGTATTTCTATTTTTTTCATGTTCTTTATGCTTAGATTTAGCTTATTAATTGCAATTTTCTACATCCATTCTTTAGTCCAGCAAATAAACTGGGTTTAATGAGATCTCTTTCCTTATGTGAGGTTTTCTTCAGCATAAAAAGCGAGAGATAAGTAGTAATATTAGGTAGCGTACATTATAAGAAATGTTAGTCTTTGTAGAAGGAGCACAAGGTTGTATATAGCAGCTGTTCTAACCATTCATCCTTGATTCATCCCTGTAAGTGGGATATATTTGCATAATGCAGGCGTTTTTGAGAGGATAGGAAGAGGGAGGGTATTTGTATCCTTTTAAAATTTTTTTTCCCTCCCTCTTCTTCCTTCTCAAATTTGGTCTACTTTCAGTTTAGACATGATTTTCTCTCCTGCTGCCAGATAGCAACAAAAGCAAATAATTTTTTTCAATAGTGTTTTAAGTAGTACATAAAGTTTACTTCTATGTGCTCAGTTGTCCTGTGTGTAAACAGTGAGAGCACTAAAGTGAGGGAAAAACCCCATGTCCCTGGTGCTGCTGACACTTCTACTTCACCCTCGCCAACATCAGCAGAAGTCACTTGGAGCAGCTTGTCTAACTCGGGTCATGATGTCTGTTGAGCAGAAGCCAAGGCTGTCGGAGGGGAGTGATGTGGAGCCAGGAGTGTTCCTGTCCCTTTTTTTGACTTGCGAGGCGAGCAATGGTTGCCATTAGATATTGTACGAAAATGCTGGATGCCCGGGCAAGCTCCCAGCTGACTGGGTGAGGTGAGGTTGCCGCCGTGGCACGCTGCCTGAGCAGTGCCGTGCAGCTACATGAGGAGCGGGAAGTCTCTGCTTGCAGACGAGCCATGGTGTCTAGACTTCCTACGATTATTTCTTTGCTCAATTCTGCGTGTAGCCAAATATCTTTCCAGATATACTAGACAGATGTGAGAGTGGTGCTCATATCCATGTCCCCCACCAAATTTAATCATATTGCTTGGTCGTATCAACGGCTTCTATACTGTATTCTAACAGTAGTGGGAAACAGCACTCTATCAGTTTATCATTAAATATAGTGAAGATTTCTGGAAAACTTCCACTAGTATACACTTATGTATATTTTTATCCATTTGGAGGGTTTTTTTCCCTGTTCTTTTAAATTAGTGTACTTATGGGCGAATGAAACGTACCATGGCTGAAATCCTCTCTTGTGTGCCTGTGTTTGTCAGAGAGTATGGAAAAACAGCAATTTGGAAAGTGACTCTGTCTCTTGTTTTGCCTGGTATTTTCATTAAGGGTTTTGTGTTAGATTGAAACTGGTCATCAGTTTCAGGAGTCATTTTGAAAGGAAAGGATAAGGGAGCACACCCACGGTAGCTTCTCCGCTTTAGCAAGTGATGCTAAACCTAAGCAAACTAAACATGGTTATGTACCCCCAAAAATAATAATAAAAAATATGTTTTTTCTAGTCAGCTTTCTGAATTTGGTAGCTTAATTTCTGTAAAACTGGTTTGGTGTGGGCTGTGTAGACTGAGTTAGGCTAACTTTAGCTTTACTAAATGAATACTCAGGCTGATTTCTGGTGTTATCCAACCCACAGCATATATTGTATTGTGCCCAATGAGAGTGCCATCACAGTCATAGGAACAGCAGGGTTGCATTACGAGATATAATGGAAGCAAGACATGAATCTGTAGAAATCTAAGCTTATGAGTTTGTTTTTGTGTGTGTGCATGTTTTCCCTAAATCAGTAAGGTGTATTTAGACTTTGCTTTCAAGTTTTGTCTAGGAAATTCTTAAGCTTATAATAAAAATAAATTTGCTAAAACTTTTATTTTGCTAAAATATGTAGAAATATGAATTGTGAAGTGAGTGGTGAGGGGACAATGGGTGGCTTGAAGTGCGTATAGAAAGCACTAGTACTGTCAGGCTTGTTTAGAAAAATTGAGGTATACAGCCTTCTTTGTAATGTTTCAAAGCACCATAATTCAACTGTTCATTCTGGTGTAGTGAGCGTATACATAAATCACTAGCACACTGCATTGTAGAGATGGGTTGCTTGTAGTTGTCTCTAGAACTTACTGCATGGTAACAGTTATAATTAATTATTTGGAAGACTGAACGTCTCAGAGTACTTTGTCATCAACGTGCACGGGTGGTGGTGGGTAGTTGCGCTGAGGTGTTCAAGTATTCTCTGGTACACAGTAATATAAAAAGCAGAACTTGATCCTCTTCCAAGATTTAAATTTGTCCTTGCCTTTCTGAAAAGTGGGAGGCAAAGAAAAGGTGATGCAATATCTTCTCAACAATATAAACTTCACCTACCACCTTGGTCTATGAAATTCAAAGTTACCTTCTATCCTTTAGCTGCACTTTATCCCTATGCCATGGAGAACTCTATCTAAATCTGCTCTTCGCAGCTACTACAGCAGAGTTTGATGTCGCTGAGTTTCGTGGAAGGGTGTGTATATGTGCGCATATGATATAAATACTTAATTTAGAAGAGAATATGTAACTGTTAAAAATCTGAACTGCTTGGTGGTAGAGAGCAGGGAGTTCACAAGAAATTTTGACATAGGGAATCTGAGTCTTTGTTGTCTAACCTGGAGAGTTCTTCATGCTCATGTGATGTTTTTTGTTATAAAATGTTTTTATGCAGTACTGCTTATGCATTCAGCAGATTTTCTGAGACTTTCATAGGTCAGAAAAGCACTGGAAAAAAATCACAAGCACTTTCAGTCATCTAGTATAGTCACTTTATATAAGTGAGTAAACAAAATAGAACAATGACTCCTTTTTGCCTCATGCCTCTGATTAGGTTCAAGGGTGAGGTGTTCATTGCTAGTGTATTTGTTCTGTGCAGTAGACATTCTCAAAGAAACGAATGCTTAAATTGAAAGGACTATATTGTTTTTTACTTATGAAGTACCTTTTTGTTGAGGTGTTGAGAGCAGGAAACAGCTATGCGATTCCTGTCTTGTTTCAATTAAAGGTAACACTTAATTGATTAGCAGTACCTTCTTTGTTTCACTAAAGAATAATAAGCAAGATAAATTTTAAATATTTTTATTGTCTTTGTCATTCTTACAAAATGGGTTAATGCTTTGAAGTGTTCTTAATGATGCATCTCTTTTTCTTGAAAATGTCTTTTGTAATGTTTTGAGACTTTAGACAGTAACTGTGTTTTTCTCTTGAACTTTCTTTTATGGTGTCCTGGTTTGAGGTAAAACAGAACTAATTTTCTGTTCAGTAATTTTAC
>JAOXJM010000012.1:83575278-83598467 GCA_026413425.1 Tringa solitaria
AAAGCAACTTATTTATTTATTTATTGCATCTCCTGCTAGCTTAAAAAAGAGTAAGAGAACAGAGTGACATACAGAAGACTGACTTGGGGGTTACTTCGCTTTTCTCTATCGCTGCTTTTGCAGTTATAAGGAAAAGAAACCTTGCTTGGTGAAACTGTATTCTTGCTAGCTGTCTGGAATTTCTTTAGATAATGATAATGCTAGATTTGAAACCCTGGCCCAAAATTCTTTCAGTAGTAAATCGAAATGTTCACCTTTTGGGAAATTTTAATGGACTTGGTCAATACGGAGAAACTAAATGTGTTTTTCCACACAAGCTGCTGTGAAGCTTCGCCCTCCACAGATAAAGGTGGATATAAGCAAACATGAAGAAATGTGTTATGCCTGCTTTAGGAAGAGATTTGCCAAGAGGGAACAGAGGCATGGTGCAGTGTTTTGTAGAAGGTTGGAAGCCTCTGTGATATGTAAGTGTTCACAGTGCCTGAATCTCGTGTCCAGAGGGAAACTGGGTGTGTCTTGTACACCAAGCCAGTAATGTGAGTCAGTCAGGTACTAATGGGCTTGTCTTAGTGGACATGTGTCTGTGTTGGTATTTCTTGAAAGTGAAGCCTTTAAAAGGCAAGACTTGTCCATGCAGAGCAGGACACTTCACTGGTGGTCTCATAGCTGAGCTTCATCCACATTCACCTGTTCATGGTTGTTGCAGTGGTTACCAATGCATTCTGGCCTCTTCCCCAAAGTTGTCTTGCCTTGTAGTGATCCTTTCTACAGTGAAATTTTGAAAACCTGTTACCACAGATGTTTTATTTTAGCTCTCCTTTCCCGAACAGGTAAATTTGGAGATTGGAAGCTGGATTTTGAGATTAGCATTTGAGATTAGGTTTCACTGATATTTTTCATTAATACACCCTAGGGCTTCCTTTCTTTCTTGCTGCCCTGTGATATTGGTTGCTTACTTTCATCAGTGATCACCTGGTTTTCCTGGTTTCTCTTCCTTGTCCTTTTCTAGAGATAAACCCTGTAGTCTCAGGAATGGCATTAGCCCTTAAATGTATGGCCTTGCACTTCATACTATTGAGTTTCACTTTTATTTGATTCCTTTAATCCTCAGCGGATCCCATTTAGTCCACCCCAATGATCACATGAGCAAATGCAAAGGACACCTCGTATTTTGCATGAGAGTACTATGTGTGGTGGTTTTGTTGCATCAGATTTATGCATTCCTTAGGCCGCAGTTCCAAGGCAGTTAAATTGGCAAACACTGTACCCTTACTAATGACAGTTTTGGTCTGTAGAAATGGGTTTTTGAGCCTGAGCCATGTACAGCAGGTCTGAGCAGTACTGTGTTACATGGGTGAGGTTAACCTGGGTATAGGAAAAGTATAGCTGCGCTAGCAGAGCATTGTTTTCTGAGCTGTCACCTGCTGTGACGCTGCATTTTCATGCTCAGCTATATTCTTAGCGTGTATGTCTTATTAATTTGGCTTTGCTTACAAGCCCCTCTCATTCTGTAAGCACGATTGTATTTTATCTCTTGGGTTACTATGGTGGGTGGCAGGCTGTTGTGTTGAGTTCTGAGAGAAGGATGAGAAGGCGTACAAACTAACATCTATCGTCTCCCTGAAATATGCTGATGTGACAGCTTCTTGGACTGAAAACGCACACTTCTGGCAGAAGTCTTCTGACAGGAAAAGCAAGCAGTTTGGTTACTTAAAACTAGCACAAAACAAATCCTTTGCTGAATATTGATCTGCGATGCTAATTTGTTTTATGAAGAAAGTAGGTGGGTTATTGTGCACAAATGCTGAATGGACTGTGGGATGTTGTTTGCAACCCAGAACAAAAATTCTGTTGCATAGTTTAACCTCTAAAACCCAGAAGTACCCTTAGAAAATCCACGCTGCAAAGATTTGTTGTTTAGAGTACAGCTGGAACAGAATATTCAAGGTGGAAGAGATTTAGAAAACTGCCAAGTATACCCATTAAGAAGAAAATACCGGGAGAGCCTTAATTATGGAACATCTATTGGCACTCTGCTAGTTTGTACTTCACCGTTCCCTTTATCCAGGCACCTGGGAGGACTATTCTAACTTAGGAGTTTACTTAATGCTCTTGCTGCTTCTCTGTGGCAGAAAGGTTCTTCACGTAGTTCAAGCCCAGATGCTCTCATCCATGCATTTTCCAGTGAATCAGTTTTGTGCACCTAAATAAAACTTGCTCCTCTGGAGATTTGTCATAGTTATATGTTTTGAATGTATCCATTTTGTGCAGCCTTGTTGAGTCCATTTGGCAGATGATGTGCCTTACAGGTGAAACTGAAATTTTTCACTTTTGCTGTGTTCGTGTGAGTTTTGCCATGATGACTGCATGCCTAATATGAGCAGAAAAGGCGGATGGCATCAGTAGTTTTTCTGGATGGGTGATAGCTGAGGGTGATTTTTTTTAAAAAAAAATCTTCACTAACTCTGACCTGTATTCTAGAAAGTGGATTCTTTTGTGAGAACCTTATCAAAATTGCATCTTCTAATTAAATGGCATGATATCTTAGGGGTGATTGGGCTCTTCACCACCCTGTCTCTATAAACTACTTCTGAAACTATGACCCATGTATAGTGCTTGGAGGCTGATTGCTTACCTCTCTTTGCAAGGCAGGATGCACTGGAACTATTTAATAACTGCTCAATGACAAGTGTGCTTTGCACAGAAGCCATCGACAAGATAGGCTGTTGGTTAATTTCCATCCTGGATTTGATTATGCCTATTGGAAGAACTTTTTTTCTGATACGGGTAAACGTGTTGCTAGTTCTCTCGCTCTGCTTATTTGCAGCTCACACATTCTTCTTCATGTGGTTTCTCACAAATTAGATGAAAGCAACATTCTTGTTCTAGTGTTGCATGTTAAAAATACTGGTACAGCGTCACAGAATCTCCATGGTTGGAAGGGACGTCTGAGATCAAGTCCAACCACATAAAAAACAAAACAAAACAACCACCACACACCCACCCAAAAAAGCACCCACCAACCAAACCCCACACCAAAAACACCACCACACACAACACCCCATCACATCACACCCCTCCCCCAAGCCAATAATCTTGGGCACTAGAGCATGTCTCAGACCATATTGCTGCTTGAAAGGTCTAGAACGTCTGCATGAAAGGCTAGTGTTAGAGTAATTTAAAGGGTTTGTTTTGCATTCCGGTATCAGTTTGAAGTCAGGCCTTGCCTAATAGCTTCTCCTTTCACTTGTGAAAAGATGACAACATCCCTTTCTTAAGCAGTATACTGTGATGTATATTAAAAAAAAACAAAACCAAAAACAAACAAACAAGAAAAGATAAAACCTAACAACCCCAGTTAGGAGAGTCAATGTATTGACAACTTTTTTTACTAATCAGATGAAATTTATGTATCTGAGTGTAGGATCGTTAAAGTAGCCATTTTTCCTTCACCTGATGGTGCTTGCAGTTTGTATTTCCTGACACCAGAAGTTCATTGTATTTAATAAGCAACTTCCTATTGCATTAGCAAATTTCCATCTGGTTGGAAAGCTACCTGATTTTATTACTATATTTGTCTTCACGGCTATGATGCAAAACATAATTTGCTTATAGCTTCGTAAATATGGCTAATGCAATGATATGTACATCATATTACCCACAAAAAGGTTTTGCTTGGTGCAGGGTATTTCTGAATTTATGAATGAACAGAGAAGATGAACAGAGAGAAGCAGCAGCCATCTCCTCTATAAGCCTGGTGATGTCCCAAAACTTTACAGAAGCATTAGAAGGAAAATTTGAGGAAAGGGTAAAAAGAGGAAATAAAATTATTGTCTGAAAATGTCAATACTCTTTGTATGTGAGAGGGAGAGGGGCAGTACCTACATTTTACATGTGACCAGGAATTTGGAGAGTTATCTGCCCTTTGGAAAATCAGAGAATGCATGGGATGACAGGATGTCTTCCTGAAATCTTACTGTGTTTCGCAATAGAGTCTAAAATGTAGAAACCTATAAATTAGTAACATCATAAAAAAATCTGATTTGAAGCTTTAGAAATGTCTGGGGAAGAACTATTGAATGAAATGTTAATAATAAAGGGATTTTATCACCTGAATTTTACTGGTCTCCAGGAAGCCTCAGCAAATAAGTCATCTTTGTGAATTCTCTTACTAATGGGGCAATATGCACACTCTATGCCCATTTTAGAGGTGTTCAAAAGAGGTGTGGGTGGCTTTACTGACTTGCCTATTGTCACGTAAGGACTCTGCAGCAGGCAGGGAAATGAAGCCAGGAGCTCAGAGCTGGCTCCCTGAGATGCTTACAACAAAATCCCTTGTGGGAAGTGTCATGTAGAAACATTCCTGCTCTGAAGAACGTACAGACTAGATGTGAGCAGAAGGGGGTGAAATGCCTTCCCCAAAGGAAGTGAGTAGTAGAATTTGGGGTTTTATTTTTTAAAGAATCAAACAAAAAACCCAAACAAACAAAATGGAAAACAGAGCACTTGCATGTACATTGGTACTTTGTCTTCTGGTGGTAAATACATGATAGCACAGGGTATTGTAGTATAGTAGTCTGGCATTAGGAGGATGGGAAGGGTAGGAGGCCTTCCTTGAGAAAGCCATCCCACTGTCTTCTGCTTCTTTCAGATCTTCCTGTAGCTGACCTTGATGTCACTGCAGAGCTGCAGGTTACCTAATACCCACAGCAACAGAACCGCTCCGTGGGACTCAAGCATGTTGATTTCCAAATGACATCTCCCCGTTTGACATAGCTGGGAGATGTGCGTATTTCTTGCCACCTTACCTACAGTTTTGAATGGCACTCAGGTAGCACCATGTTACAAAGTAGTTGTGTTGCTTATGCTGATATCATACCTTTCTATTCCAAGGGGGCATATGGATGTTTTATGCAGGAAACAAAGCAGACCAAGCTATATGAAGTCATGTTAGCGCTTGCTATCAAGCAGATTATGCGGGGATAGCTTGTGGCTTCCCCAGTGCATGGAAAGACCACAGAAATGCTGATAAATGATTTGCTATGTGTTTTGCCGCTGCAAATTAGTGCATTGATGAGGCATTCAGCAAAAGCAGTGTTTGTCTTTCTGAAGATGTGCAAGTATATTTACCAGTGAGTACTAATGAAGTGTACTTGTGAAGGAAATGAAGCCTTCATGTGTGTGTAATTATGTCCCCTTCCTTCTATGATAGCTGCCAAGAGCTTGATAACAAGAGTCCATCACCTATAATAGCAATAGGGATTTTGTCTGTTATCTGCCATTGTATGTTAAGAACCCTGCAGGGGTTATGTATGTTAAGAACCCTGGAGGAACCCTCTCTATAAAAGATGATGGATGTCGGGCTTAAATTTAGAAGTACATCCATGTTGTTTTCAAAAATGTGTGAGTTTAAAAATCCTAAGTCTAATTGGATGTACCACACTGAGCATCTGGCATCAAGCATGTCTAATAATTTCATCTGAAAGCTCTAAACACGTTCCAAAGTCTGTTGTTAACTTCATTTTTAATTAGGACCTATGTAAGACCATCATACTCTGGTTGCTAAAGAAGTGTATGATAGGGTCACTCATCCTTTCTGGAAATTGAATGTCTATTTCAGGTGTCAAGATAAAGAGCTTTGAACCTAACTTGACGCAGCAATATTTGACAGGTTTGACTGGAGTTTCCTTGTTTCGTCAAATGTTTTATAGAATAGCCTAACTCTATACACTAATGAAATCCTGTAAGATGTCAGGTTGCAACTGTACAATATACTGAGAAAGAAAATAAAGAGCTCCCCGGGAAAGCACGTGATGCTAGATTTCAGAATTTGTTTAACTAGCTGCATGTGTTGGCTGCATAATGGATGCTCTGAAAAGAAATTAGTCCCAGAAATGGAGTAATGTTCTTTGATTCTTTGTTAGCAAGTAGATGTTATATCAAGAGTATAGCCATGCAGTAAAATTCAATGATCTCTATGAAAGAACTAGGCAGATAGTCTTTCCTTCCTAATGAGGACAGGTTTTTTCCTGGGGGAGATTATCCTTCTCTTGCTATTGGGGAAAAAAAAGGATGAGACAGTTTTGAAAATCAGTCAACTTTAAGGTGGTTACAGATTCAGTTTTCAACCATATGTACCCCTATGTGTTTAGCATCAGTGTTTATCTAAGTGCTGTTGTGTTCAACTATCTTGTAAAAAATTTAATTGTTTGGTGTTTGTGTTAACTGCCACTAATTATATCTTTTGGGTTAAAACCAGTCAAACTTAGCATCTGTTATGTTTGTGAGCATCTGGCTAGTGCATCAGGGAAAAACTATCCCTGGATGTGGAGAGAGGTGGAGGATGGAATAGTTAACTGCCTGAAGAAAATCTTACTGGAGAGACTGGTCTCTGTCCAAAGCTGTATGGTATTGGGTCTGGTAAGAAGCCTGGTAAGCACAAAGAGGACAGTATGAAGTGACTATGATGCTCACTGCCAGAGCTACTGCAGAAGCCTCTGGTTTCGGAGCCAATTGCCTTGCTTTTTGGCCAGTGACCATAGTTTCTGTATATATGTAGCCATGGGTTCATTACAGTACATCCAATGAAATAGTACTCTGCTGTATTTGGTGCAGGAGCTAAAGAATTCCCATTGTGCTTGGAATTGGACATCAACAAATGCAACAAAGGCTTTATTAATGACCAGGTGGGCAGTGAACAGCCAGCACCTTGATTGGGAACTGGCAAGAACCATCAGAAAGAGAGTCGGGTAGAAATGGGGACTGAGAAAAAAAGATGAGTTATTAGCTTCCTCCTCCTTGGGTTTGTGATGGTCTAACAGTTTTGGAACCAAAACCTCAATCATTCAGGTGATAGATATTGAATCATTAATTATAATTGGTTGCTAGGGTATTGTAAAAAATGGATAATACTTGTTTTCTTTTTTTGAATGTTTATTTTTTTGGAGATATTACTAGGACTTGTGTTAGTCTGAGAGAAGGGACCTGTTGATGTAGAAAAGAAAGCTCATGTCATCCTTATAAACTGTGAAACCCAGGTGTATCGGAGATCCCAACTGTTATGATATGCATTTCTTGCCTCCGTCCCTCCCCTGCTTCCCCTGGCAATAGGTTGGTGAAGCACGAATGAGACAGAGCTGACTTTACATCCCTACACTGTCCAGGAGAATTGAGGGTCTGCAGCTGACGGAAAAATGGAAAATGGAAAAAAAACATAGCTTGACTGCATTTATGCTGCTTAGTACAGGAAACAATCCCTATAAATGCGAACTATGTTTCTGCATTCTGTTATTACCCTCAGAATAAAATAGATACAGAAAATCAGGGTTTAAATATAATTTCTTAGAAATTGTAAATTTTGCTGCTAGAGTAAAATTTTACTGTATGCAGAAAAAATTGTTAGAAGTGTTACATTCTATCCCACATCAAAGAAGATTTTGTAGTTTATGCACCCCTTCAATGTGTCAGTAGGAAGCATATGTGCAGCCCAGGAATGAAACATGACAATTACTTTATCCCAGAGTAAAATGGGTAACCAGTATTTCATAGTTGTCCTTCCTCTAGTAACTGGAATCCTTACTCAAATGCAATCCAGAATGTTTATACAAAATGGAAAATATCAAGGGAATTCAATCTGTTTCTCATGTTATGTATGACCAAGACGCAGTGAATCTCACTTGCTGGTTCAACCATCACTTTGCTACTGATACTAACAGAAAATGCAGTGAGAATGGTGATCCATTGTTCCACAAGGAAGTGGATGGAAAAGAGATAGAAACCAGTAATGCAGCTAACGCAAGCTCTGTTGTTCTGGCTGGTGATAATCTGGTAATCCTTGCTCAATTTCCTTCCAGTACAATTAATTATTTTTGTTTGTTTTTGTTATGAGAAAGTGTGTTGTGATAACTTCCTTTAGCAGCTCAAAATGTAACACCAAACTCGCTGCTGGCATGACTTCAAGAGCAGATTTGTGCCAGCAGATAATTTGGCCTAGATTATTTTTAAGAAGGTTGTCAGTCTTGTTTTTCTCTATTACATACTTACTGTGGTAATATCAAATATTTATTCTACTGATTACAGCTTTAACTCTAAGCAGACTCAGCAGAGTAATCTCTTGACCTGTGAAGTGACAGAGACGGCCCCCCTCATATAGCTGTTTAAAATGAGAATGATTGCTCTTGTGAAAATTTTTATTTAAACCATATTACTATAAATCTTAAAACTGTGGGTTTTTTCCTGCAAGTATTGTCCTTTTTGCCCTTGCTGAAATAATTAGTGAAATTCCCTCATCACAGACCTAGGACTGAAATCCATGGTGCTTTTTTTTTCTTTTTTCTTTTGTTTTGGACATAATTATGCTCACTCACCTATGTATATATGCACATATGAGTATGCGTGTGCACACATGCAGTCAAATACTCCTCTTAGATCCTGGAGGCTGAAAGATGAAACATTTAACATCCTATTAACTGCAGGGTTCACATGTGGGGTCTGTAAAGAAATCTGGCTTTCGGTTCTAGAACATGTTGGGAGAAAAACATAATAAACATAGGTGCTTCTTACATCACTCACTAGCTCACTGATGTATTTGTGTCCTTGTTCCCTCCCCCTTGCCTACAACCTCTTACATCTCCTTGGAACACAGACTCTCCTCCCCTATAGGAAGTCTCATTCATTCATGTTTTGAAGGAATTTCTTAATTCTCTTTCAGCAAGATTACCCACCGTCCGTGCCCCTTTTCCTTCTCTCTGCCTTTACCAGAGAGAGAGAGGAGAAGGGCCTGCCCAGATGGTTGAGGACCAAAAAGAAGGAACATTTTCTCATGCTTTTAAAAAGACCACTTTCTTTCCTGCCTAATATTTAGCTCCTTCAAATGCAAATGGAGAGGTTTCACTCCAAGGTTAGCATAACAATTATGGGAAAGCTTTAAATCTGAAGCATTTGTTTACACGATGAAAGGAGTCCACAGTCCAAAAGCTCTGAGGCCAAGGCTTTTCAGTAGCTATTTTCTGACTAAGTAGTGAACTGCAAGTCAATTTTAGACCACAAAGAAAACCAATTTATATCAGTGTGTAAGCTAATTTTGGAGGGAGTTCTACATTATAAACGATGGTGTTTTTTTTTAAAGTGACTGTTACTGAAATAAACTCCCAATTTCTCCCTCCCCCAACCCTTTGCATCTTCCTGTTTAATGAGCCCCCAGATGTCTTGGATGCTAATGACCATTCCCCAGTGCCTTCAGAAGAAGGGACATGCAGGAACTGAGGAATCAGTTTCATTAATACCCAGGTGGGTGGTTGTCCAAAAACTTTTACTGATGCTCAGGAGTGAATTCCAGTTGGGCAGAACTCCTGTCAAATATGTATTTTCCTGTCTTGTTTTCTGTTTAACTTGCTTCCCTGGTTGCCCACTCTCTGAGTGTAAACTTATCTTCGTGAACTTTTCATTGCTGTGGACTGTCAACTCTTGAGATACAGTCATTCCTCGGAAGCTGTACGACACTTTTATTGTGAGCAGTTCATATTTCTCCACTGCTGTTCTTCTAATATGCTATAATCCTGAAATAATATTAATGCTGTGTAAAACTACTTGACAACTAGATGTTTCCATTTCTTTTGTTGGTTAGGTCTTTCCCCCAAAAGTCTCCTTTGTCACTGTTCTCATTGACTTTCAGTAGCATCAAAATACCAGTAAATCCATCAGCATTTTGCTGAATTTCTCCTTTATAAGGTTGGTGTTGTAGAAATGTGATGCTGCTGGCTCTCATCCTAGACAAGATTGCAAGTCAGATTATGTGCATCAGAGGTAATTTTGGCCAGTGATACTAAGGGAGGAGTATTGTCCTGCTTCGGGGTGGAGCAGAACCAACTTTCTGTTCAGTGAGAGAGGCTCTTGCTCTACTCGTTGCTGTGGTAATCAGGATCAGCTGGCTGGGTTGTGTATCCCATGGAGGGGTTACACCTGTGGGGAGGAGTGGGCAGGTTCAGGTGACCCAAACTGACCAATAGGCTATCTCATCCCATCTGCCATGCTCAGTATAAAAATTGAGGGATCAAAGTGTTCAGGTTAGTTCCTCTTCACAGGGCTCTTCTTCAATGGCTCTTTTTCTTTGATGACTGATGCCTGAGGAAGACTCTGTCAGTTGGTCTACCTTCACCATCAGTATTGTTCCGGAATCCTGTTCTGGAACCAGTCAGGAAGTTTCCCCAGTGCCTGCTGGTGACATCTCCCCGGGACCTTGAAACGGTTTTATATATTGTATAATATGTGTGTATATATATGTGTACATACGTATTTATATATGTAGTATCTGTTTCATTATTTCCTTTTTTATTTTATCATTAACATTTCATTAAAGTAGTTTAGTTTTTTCCTAAACTCATAACACTCTCTCTCTTTTCTTCCTCTCCTTGGAGCAAGAGGTGGGGGAGAGCATCTGTTGTCTTGTCATTGGCCAACCCAGCCCAAACCACTACAGAGGTACAGGACTCTCTGTGTCTTCACTTAATATCATGAGGTTGCTCTTGGCCAATTCCTGCAGCCCATCTACGTCCCTCTGGACAGAAGCTGTGCCCTCAAGCTTATCAACTGTTTCTCCGAATTTGGTGTTATCTGCAAACTTTACAGACTGCACTCTGTTGCCTCCCCTTGGTTGTTGATTAAGGTGTTAAACAGAACAGGTCCTAGGACCACCCCTTGTGATACTCCACCTGTTACTGACCTCATGGTGTAGCCAGGTCCATTAAACATTTACTCTCTGGGCTTCATCATCCAACCAGCTCTTTATCCATCTGAAGAGACAGACCATAGCATCCTAACTTGCAGTAAAACGTGTTGAAAACCTTGAGATAAATGACATCCCATGCTCTCCCCTTGTCATTAAAACCTAATTGTTTTATTATAGAAGGCAATTGGGTCAGTCAGGTGTGATTAATTCTTGGCAAATCTGTGCTGACTGTTCTCAGTCACCTTCTCTTCTGTGTGTCCAGGAAAGTGCATTCCAAGAGAAACATTCCCAGGAACTTAAATCAACTGGCCTGTAGTTCCCATATTTCTTTTCCTGCAGTTACTGAGGACCTTCCTTCATCCCTGTGACTTCTCAGAGATGAAGAGTCGCTGGTTATCTCTGTGTCCATGGATGCAGCTTGTCTTATCCCATGGATTTGTATAGGTTGAGATGTTGCAAGTCATCTCTGACTCAGGCTGCATCTACTGCTGATAGTTCTTAATCCCCTTTGCTAAACACCAGGTGCCTTTGAGACCTTGATGATGAAGACTGAAACAAAGGAGGTATTGAGTCCCTCAGTGCCATCTGTGTCTGCTGGCACTAGATCACCTGCCCAATTCAACAACAGGCTTGTATTTTCTTTGTTCAGCCTTTCACTACTACTGTAGCAGTAGAAGCTGCTCTTGTTGCCCTTGATGTTCCATACAAGTCTTAACTGCCATTGAACTTTGTTTAATCTGACACGATCCTTACGTGCCCCTGTGGTGTTTCTGAATTCCTCTATGTTCACCGTGTCCCTGCTTACACCTCATACATACAGTGTTTTTGCACTGGAGCTCCACCATGAGCTCCTTGCTTCATCAAGCCAGTCTCTTCATACATGTGGTTGTCATCTTGAGTGTTGGGATGGACAGCTGAGGAACAGTTGGAACAAATTGAAGAATGCTTGGAGGATATTGTCTGTAAAAACCTGAGGCATTTAATAACTTATCTGATTTTTTTATTTACTTGAATCGAGATTTTTCCATTAGTGTTGCAACTTAGAATGAGTTCCAAATAGTTTGCAGCTATGAGGATGTAAGGATTAAGTTGTATTATATTACATATTGCATTCCTCCTGTTCTTCTAAGAAAGCACATGTGGAATTTTTTTTTGTTCCAATGAATTAGGATTTATTGAATTTTAATTGAAAAAAGATTTTTTTTTCCACTCTTTTCATAATGTTAGAGAAAATAATGTTGGGTTTTCTACAGAAAATATTTCTGTTCTGGCATTTTAATGGTTTAATAAGAGTAATGGTACCAGCTGTCCCTTTCTCCAATATCAAGGAGAGTGAACTAAAGTAGTTACAATGTGAACCTGGGAACTGCAAACCATGGGTCTGTTGTGAAGGAGGAACCTTTGTCTCTAATTTATTGATGGACTAACTGGTATGATTTATTCTGATAAAATATCTGGTTTTCTTAGCATTCATGTTGTGTGTATAATTTAGTTTAAAATGTTATTTTTATCATAACATGCATACACAATGTTGTAAATTAAAGTAGTAGGGCAGTTAAAATTCTGGTATTAAACTGTCTGATTGCATCTTTTGATGTAGCCAGAGGTAATGTCACAGTAAAGAGTTTACTGAACAAAAACAATTGCTTTTTGCTGTAAATACATGTGGGAAATACAATGATATAAAAGCATTTATTTTCAGATTTTTAATATGAGATTTATTAAGATTTTCAATGCCAGACTCCCTCCTGACCTTTGTAGTGACTATATCATTAAGCAGTATGTATCCTTGACATACCTTAGCTTTTGTTAACTGATATATCTTGAAAAAGTTTTCCTTCACTTAAAAATATTCTGACAAACTGTAGTTCATACTTGCAAAAATAATCTGTTGGGAATCATCAGTAAATCTTAGAAAGTGCTTGGAGAAACATATTCGCAATGCAGTATAAAATATTTGATAGCTAGGTGACATAACTGGTGTGGGCACACAGCAGTTGGCTTGTAGTTGTAGGACTGCTAGTTAAGGAAAATCAGAAGATAGGAGACCGAAGGAAAAGATGACTGAGAGGTTTGTCTTTGAATTTATATGTTAAGAATGATTCTGGGTGTATAAAAGTATTAAAAAAAAGTGTTTGTGAGAAGAGCTATTCTGTGAATGAGTCCTGCTGTAGGAGTCGGCAGGATTTAACCGTCTCTCTTCAAAATTTCTGTATTCTTCCTGCAGCATTTACTGACTTCATGAATGCTGATAGGAAAATGTCCTCTGTATCTTTTGACATGGTTAGTGCTCCTAAACCAATGCAGTCCTGAAATCAATTCTTAACAGCTATGAAACCTTTAATTTGAATGCTGCACTAATACTCTATTCTGTAAAGGCATCTTATAATAATATTAGATCCACCAGAGCTAAATGCTGTGTGGGATGCTGAACATCAACCAAGGCTGAGTGGTATCGAGCAGTATGTACTTCAAAGCTTGTAAACTCAGTACTAACTTTACAGAGATATCAACTCTTTTGTTTTATTTATAACTGACTAAAGCCTTTTTTTGTAGTTTCTGGTATGCCAAAATAGTGATGTACTTATTTGATTTGTCTTCCTTTGAGAGTCATGGTAGATGGAGTGTAAACTATTAAATAAAACTAATGGAGTGAGTGTCTGTTGTAGCGTATGGATGAACAGCTGCAAAAAACTAATAAAAAGAAAAAGCAGTCCCCGGGAGTTGTCATGGTGAAATAGGGAAAGGGAATGTATCTCCTGAAAAGACTTTCTTTCCCGCTGCCCAGCAAAAACTGCTCACTTAGCTGATGATCCTGTCAAGCTACCTGTTGTAGAGGCATATACTATTTCTACCACTGATTTTCCCAGCTAAATAGTTTTAGCTGAAAGACCGTGATATATCTCCTGATAACAAATGTCAAGAATATCTCCCACCAGTTGAGAACCTTTACTCCAATGCTTTGTTTGCCAGTGGAGGAGGAAGGAGAAGTTAGAGAAGCAGGGAAAGTGCATGTACTTTCAAAGGATTTTTGACATGAGCTAAAAATCTCTTTCATTTTATGTCTCTCATACACAGTAGTGGTAAACACATTGTAATAAATTTATCTGCATAACTAATGTTAGGAATGCATAACACACCTTTTCTCTCTCCCAGAAACTATAATAAAATTTTTAATAAATTATAATAAATAAGAAAGTCTACTGTATAATCTGTTGACATTGGTCCTATCTAGACTAGAATAAGGCACTTTCTGTCTTCCTCAGAAGCTGGAAATCTCATTTTCTCATTACTTAAAGTTGGTAGGAGCTATCACAGAAATCAGATTTATATAAAAACAGACGTCTAAGTATGGGATGGATTGACAGGGCCAGCCTGGTAGTATGCAGTTCAGTGTTTTATATGGTGGGACTGACTGTGATGATGCGTAGTCCCTCTTTTAAGTTTTTTTTTCTCTCCAAGGAGGAATCTGCCTCCAGATGTGCAAAGGTGTACTGTCTGTTGAAATTCAGGCTTTTTTTTTAATTTTAAAAAAATAAATCTGTCTGCATATGTTACATGCATGTGCTGCGGATTCATCAGCTATGGTAGCATAAGTCCAATGGAGGCGTTAGAGTCAAGAGGTTATAAATTGTGTGCAACTTATAGAATTGGGTGCAAGAAAACAAGGTGCAGGTAACAGAATAGACACACAGAGACTCATAGTGTGAGATTATTGGTCTTTGCATATGTTTCCAATTTGTAAGTATATTTATGCTTGAAATAACTTAAGAGTTAAGAAATAAAAAGGGCTGAAATAAATTGGTCACTAAAGATAGAGCCTTACAATTTTCACTTTTATTAAATTTTATCTGGATATGCTTTTATGTGTGTGTAGATTGAAAAATTAGGTCTGTAAAGTGTGTTAGCGTTTACTGATGGTCAGCTTCTTGGAAAACACGTTCTCTTAATATAGTACAGGGAAGTGTTTAACCTAAATAGTTAGACAAGGCTGTAGAAACCAGATTTCCTCTGGGTAGGAACAGTGAGGGGTAAATCATAGACAAACAGTGTTTAGGAAAATAAGATGCCTATGAGAAACAATGACTGTTATAAAAGTTGAACTTATGCAAAACCCAAAGCAAATCAGTTGAGTAGTGTAATGTTTGTCTACATATTTCCATAAGTTTCAAGGCACTTAGCCACCTGCTCTACAGAACCTCTGTGGTAGAAGGAGTTATTGTTTTATTACTGATTTTTTTTTTTTTTAAATAAAGGTGTAAAAGTAGTTACAGTGGCACCTGATTCCCACCCTGCACGTTTGCTGAACTTTTAAACTGTCATACCCATCAAAACTCACACACTTGGCTGAAGACTCGTGCTATAGGCAGACCCCATCCACGAAGTAGAACTGAGGAGGCCATCCCAACTGCTTAGCGGTGTGTGAGAGTAAGCTGGAAAAAAAATTGACCCAACTCCAATTTCAGATGTGAAGTTTTAAGTATTGACTGTCCTGCAGTTTACTTGCCTAAAGTCAAATTTCTTAGGCTTTTCTATCAGAAATAAAGTGCAGTTGTGAGCTTGACGTAATTGATAATCAGGGTACGGTTGAGATCATCTGCTTTGGGGCAAATCTCATTCTTTTATGGTCCCATAAAGTAATTGGAATTTAAGGTTGTGCTGTCTCAACAGAAAAGCATCAGTGGACATAATTTTAGAAGCTGTATTTAGTGATATTTTAAATGCTGTGCTGTAAAGAAGTTACAATCTGTTGAATAAACATGCTCAAAAATAGCATGTCTCAATCCATAGAAGAAATGAACATAGACCCTTCATTTTCACTTGAGGTTAACCAGAAAAGAGAAATAGCATAGTTATTTTTTGATTCCTTGGTTCGGAAATCCTAAGAAATATGTTTTCTTAACCTTACTGCCTAACCACCACAGAATTCCCTCGCTTGATGTTTGTCTAAGTAATATAGACTCAGTACATTTCTCTGCTCATTTTATTGTGTGGTTTGTATATGGAGTGCATGGACTTAACATATGCCAAGAGGAAATAATGTGCGGGCTGAATGAAGAAAGATACATGGTGTATGAACTTGTTTTCATTTGTACTCTCTTCTCTTTCCCCTAATCTCATTGCAAGCTACTGTTTAAACTAATAGTAGTCTACTAAGCTGCTCAGTTTTTACTGTTTTGTCCTTCTCTTTCCAATGTTTTTTAAAAACAAACTTTAAAGATCTCCTGCCAGCTTCTGCAGTGGGATTGAGGTGTATGGCTTTCCCTGCCCTATCCTCTTTCAGGTTTTTCTTTAAACAAAGATAATTCATCAGTGATGACAGTTGATTACCAGGTATTGCAACTTGGATTTGTCTAGACAATAGGACTACGAGATTGCTTGCACTACCCGGCCAAGAACCACCTAGTTTTATGGAGGAAAAGAATTCTTCCACAAGTTCTATATTTTTTAAATTTAATCAGGTTTGCCTTTAGTTGTGTATAGGAGACTATGTGCTGGCTGGGGAATGGTGACTTTCAACTGCTTACAGTTTTAAAATTATGGCTTTTAAGGTTGAAGCATACTGTCCCCTTACTGTTTCCCTGAATCACCCAGTGTCTTTGGTATGTGTTCCCATAAAAAACATGGTATGGCAGGAACTGAATTCTCAAAGCAAAGGACTTGCATACTGGATAAATTTTTGGGTATTTTTTTTTTTGGCAGAAGTGATCATGTTTTAAAGCAAGCATCAATTTACAGTTCTTTTGGCATCCCAGACAAGTGCTGGACCATCATAGAATGTTAATAATTTTAATAAGTATCTGGTAATTGAAAATCAGCAGTGGCTGCAATGGCTAGTGAGCTGCACAGACATGTCCTATGAGCCTTTCCATAGTCTTTCCATGGCTGATTTCTTCCCTGTTGCCCTAATGTGGAAGTTTGGAGCATGTCAAATTTCCTGGTTATTAACGAAGCAGCAGAATGAGTGAGAGGCTCCTGCCAAATTCCACTAGCTGTACACAGCAGGCATATAGAATTAAAATCTGGGTTTTTTTTTTTTTTTTTACCCCTTTGTCTTCAAAAGAGATGTAGTTTTAATGGAGATGGACATTTTTAATGAAAGGTGGTAAACCATCCAAACTGGAATATGTTAAACAAACAGATTAGCAACCAAGAAATAGAGCTTCTGAGCAGTTGAAGGTCTGTCATCTTCTAGAAGTTTTGGTGTGTTTGAAAAAAAGAGAAGAAAAAAATATTGCATTGATTTTTTTCTATTTTGTTATTTTTCCACTAGACAGTATTTTAATTTTTTTCATAAAATATTTAAGGTATACTCTGACCCTTCTATTGACAGTTGTCACTGTGAGTATTTTACTGATCTACCCCTTGGAAAAGGCATTAATGAAAAGCTTATCCATTGCTTCTAAGTCATCTGGCGCACTGTAAATTTGGTTTTGCTGAAGTTTTAAGTTCTAGATGTGCAGTCTGCACACTGGTTCATTAGAATTCGATGCTTCTCCCTGTTCAGGGACTGCATTGCAACATGTCCAAAACTAATGGGTGTTGGCTGAAGAGGAAGAGCATGTCTATGGCTAGTTAGCATTGCATGGCTAAGGAACTGAATGTCATCCCTTTTTAACTTGCCTTGGTGTTGTCCATTTGTGCCCATCTCTTCATGGAGCTGGTGGCTGCACAGTGGTCACAGCCTGGCATACAGCAGAGAAGTGCAGTCGGTGATTCTTCAAAGTTATTTTTTTTTCATGTGCTTTCTTTCCTGCCCCCCTTCTGCGGAACCACTCGTTTGCTATTGACAAGACTGTAGGACATTGAATAGCACCTGATTTTGTTTGCGTGGCTGAATATGGTAGATACTCCCTTGTTACATGGTAATTTGTCACATTCAGGTGAGACTACACTTTGACTTGTCATAAGTTTGTCTTTCCTCTTACAATGCTCACTTCAGGTTTTGTTCTGAAGTTTTTCTGGACAAAGAAATGTGGTTCTTCTTTACCATTTCTGAGAATTTGGAGCTCACCATTTTACAACTAGCTCTGTAGTAAATTGACTAAAGTATTTGTTAATAATGACAAATACCTGGAATTTGACAGTGCCCTTTAGAACAAAAATAATTTCTACAAAGAGAAGTGCTATTCTGTTGTTTGTGGGGTTGTGGTTTTTCCTTGTCTTTTTCTTGCTTGTCACTTTTTTTTTGGCCTGGGGGCATCTTTTTGTTTTTGCAGTGGGGGAATGGATGGAGCTGGGAGTGGTTCCACTTTGAAGTGCTGGCTCCAAGCTCTTACCAAGATTATTGTCAGGCTTTACCCTGTGTGTGTTTTGTGTTACAATATGACTTGTTTTGTTGGTCTTTGTATTTTTTGCATGAAGTATCTTCAGACCTGAAAATATTTTAAGAGCTATAGTCTTGGGCAGAATTGCTAGAATTAAGAAATTGCATTATGCTAAAACAATGTAAATTAAGAAGTTTAGGACGTTCATATGCCAACATAAATAAGACCGTGTCATTACAAGGCAGTCAGTTCTAGAAACAAGGTCTTGCTAATTGAAACATAGATATTTCTCACAAAAATAACATGGCATTATTATAACTATCTATAGGCAATTGGCTTTATGCTTCTGTTCCCTACAATACACATATAAAAAATTAGCAGGTTTCTTTACAGAAGTCCATGTTGAGGCAAAATATTGGTTTCCCCTAGCCATACAACACAATTTTCTTCAAAATTAATTCTGTGGCTGGTTGCCAACGCCAGCATATAAATGTTAAAAAGTGAAAGGTTAAGCCCCTCTGAAGAGAGGGCACAACTAAGGATGTCATGTGTGTTATGCAGTGAGGCAGGCCGCCCCTCTGCATCACTGGAAGGGGGAGCTGTGCTTCCTGGGAAGAGCCATGTGAGCTCTGTGCTGGTTGAGGTGTGGTTTTTGACTGGCAGAACCTCCCCAGGGCAAAATAAATCTTTCACCAGTATTGGGAAGGGCAGATGCAGCAAGTAGTATTTCCACACATCAAAACACAACTGAACTTCACAGCATAGTTTTCACAGCTGAGGAAAAGTCTTTATTATAGTAGTGTGTTCATCTCTGCCTATCCCACTGAATAAGTCCCCACCCTCAAGTGTGGACCAGCTGACCTGCAAGGTGACTTATGCTGTAAATTGGGTGAAAGTCTGTCTTGGTTCATCCTCCTTCATTTGCTGGTGGCTTTTTCTTTCTTACCAGAATTCTCACACCCTTCTTATGATTCTTTTTTTTATTTTATTTTAGAACTCTTGCATTTATTATTCTTCCGTAGTCTGTCATCCCCTTTTTCTGCTCTTAAATTACATGTTTCGGGTTTAAACCATTCGTTATTTTTAGAGATTGAATTGAGACATAATATTAAGATTTGATTGATAATACCACTGCTGTCTACAGTAGGCTGCTTATACCTTTTTTCTGGGCTGTCTTGAACTGGCAGTGACGCAAACAGGATATTAAAACAGAAGGAATATAAATCTGGTGCAGGATGATAATCCTTGTGTTTCCCTGAGGTTTCTCTCCCCCTTTGTCTTCTCCTCGGTGCATTCCCATCGTTTTCTGGTCTTTCCCTCTATGTTCTCTGTCTAAATCTTATATAACATAGTCTTTCTGTACATATGCTGTCCCTTAGGCTTCCCTGTCTCTTAAAGCATGTGAATTTAGCCTTACTCTTTTCTCACTATGGTGCTCTTGGTAAAGAACATTCCCTGAAATTTTTTTTAAACTCTCTGCATTTTTGCTTCTGCACCTTTCATTAGCACTGTACTGCCTGTGTTTTTATGTTGTATACCTTCTTGTGCCTCCTTACCTGAAGATCATCTTATCTCTAATCTGCTTCTAATCTGATGTCAGGCTTCTGGTCACCTGTAGTTTTAAAACTATTGGGTTTGGTTGTGGGTTTTTTTTAACTGTGCAGTTTGTATGTGTTTTATCTTTCTGGTCTGGATGCCTCTTCCTTTGCTTGAATATGTGTGTGTGTTTATACATAAGAATCTTGAGTTGAAGTGATACAACCTGTAAACCATTCCATCACATGTAGCCTGCTAGAGTAAATTCGTTTTAGTAGCGTCCAGTGATCCCTCAGATTTTTTTGCTTCCTGCCTAAGCTCCTCTTTCTAATGCATGTTAAGCTATTCACTGATATACAGAAGTCTCATCCTAACTGTGAAATGCAATGGAGGTGACTTCTTGGTTTCCCTTAAAAGCATGACACCTGAAATCTGTCTTGTCATTCTCCACGTGCCCCTCTCTGGAAATTCTTTGTTATGTTTGTTTTCTCCACTAAGCATCCACTGCCCCTGAGCTCCCATCTGTTGTACAACCAGGTGTATACACAATTCAAGAAGAGCTGGGTTGCTAAATCTGCTTCTGATAGCTTCAAGAAAACAAAGCTTAATGATTACTACAAGGACAGCCTTTTCTCACAGCTGAGACGGTGGAGAATCAAAACAGTGAGAGGGCAGATTGCAATCCCTACAGTGTTTTTACAGCAGTGGGTTTTAGTTTATGTCAAGGTGATGTCATTCAGGCTGATACTTAAGAATATTCCGTTACAATGGAACAGATGTATGTGATGACAAAACGGAGTAAGAATGACAATTGAATGCAATCTGCAAGTAGACAAACATGAGTCTGTATTGCATTTAAATGCATCATGGGGGAAACCCTAGAACTGAGCTCTCAAAACTCAGGTGATTCAGTTTTGGCTTTTTCCTTCTTTTTTCTTAATTCTTATTTGTTTCTTCATGGTAGCCTGCTGCCATGATACTTTCATGGTTCCTAATTTGAAAAATTCGTAAAGATTGATTTAAAGCAGACCAGGATTTGGAAATTCTGTTCAAACTCTGGGCTTATTTGACATTCACTTTACGTTTATTGTTCAAAATATGGTGCAGAAGATCTGGCAACTGAAAATTTTTAAGCACAGTTCTTGGCAACTTAAACTGTTGTTAATATACAATAACTGTTGTTAATCATACAATAATAATCAATTATTATTTTTAAATACAATGCTATCCTCAAATGACTGAATATTACAACATCAGGTACTCCATGTTTGACTCAAGGGTTTGTTTCCTTAGAAGTGGGAAGGGTATGGTTAATGATATCTCTTCCAGCTGGCCAGTGTAACTTCGCAAAGTAGATTTTATTGTTTTTTCTCTGGAATGGTCTGGGGCTCTAGTTTCATGCTGTTTCTGTGTATGAGAGAAAGAAAACTCAAAGGAGCTGTAATTGTGTATCATGGCTTATACCTTGTCACTGCATAATTTCTGTAGAACTCACAAGTGATTCTGAGTATATAAAAATTCTGCTTGTAGCACTGAAACCACTTTCATCTAGGTGGGGGTTCAATCTTTTTTTCCCGTACACCTTCTTTTATTTGTATGCAATGTCTGTGTTTGAACAATGAAGCATAAACAATTCAAAACCCTTGTTCAGAAAAATAAGAAATAAATAGTCATTGCAGCAGATGTTACTGTCTCTTCCCTGAGGGCACAGACAGTCAGAACCTAAATTCCCTTTAATTATCCCAGTAATAGACATATGCACACACATAAGAATGCAGAAAAGTGTACTTCTAGCTGGGGAAGCTCTGGCAGGACAAAGAAAACAGGAATGCAGGATGGATTTTAAACCTTGAGACTTTGGAGGTCAGAGCAGATTGTGAAAGCAGGGCAGGGCAGTTGCTGTGACTGCACTTGCCCTGCCTGGAGAGCGATCTGCAACTCACGGAGACAGTGACTTTGTGCCTAATGACAGAACCAGTGAAAGATGTGAGGACTTGGGTAGAAGAAAGTAAGTTTACAGTAGGCTTAAGAAAGAAGTTCAAGTTCACTCGTTTAAAGACAAGAAACATATACTTTAAGTATGCTTTATTTTCTGTTTTTCCCATTAATAACAAATAAATTACTTACAGACTTGCCTCATTACTTCCAAAATTGTTCTGAAGCTGTAATAGTTGTTTAAAAAACGAAGGCCCAATAAACAGGTGGTGAACTTTCTGGAAAATGTCAAGAGGTTTATAGTCTTGGGATTTGTTTTATTGCAGATGATTTAAAGTGGAGAGGAGCTTGAAGAGCTGGCAGAGCTTCTAGATAGGGCTAGAGCTATGTATTAACTTCTTGGCCTCTGCAGTTCTCTTTGTAAGGAAAGAAAAGCTTCAGGATTGTGTTGTGGTTGATAGTAGAAGGAAGGCAGCTGCCTTGTTTGTGATCTAAAGAGACCTCCAGAGTACTGGATCTTGAAAGGGAGCTTAGTTTTGAGGTTGGTTTTTGTCTTTTTGTTGTTTCCCCCTCCCCCATAAGCAAAAATGAGCTCTGAACTGCAGATTGAGATCTGACACCTTTTCATGTTTCCAAAGGGGAACCAAATGTAGCGTGGTAAGACTTAAAAGAGGAATCTTTTAGTTTGTGGTTGCTGATTTTAATCATGCTGGGCAAAGTTGTAACTCCATCTTTTCTTTTATAGAAGACTGGATTGCATTAGCTAACCCTGCCTAAACAATTGCTTTTATTTTTTTCTTTCGCAGGAAGAAATGGTGTTTTATTTCTTATATCTTCCTGAATCCTTATTTTAGAAACTGTACAGTTATTACTAATTACCCAAATGCGTATATTTTTCAATGTATTATCTAGATAAAAAAAATCTTAATTTTTATAAGAAATATTTTTAATTTTCAACTTTATTAAAGATCAGACATTAGCTACTATAAATATGTATTCTTTAATTTCCCAGTTATGATGTCCACATATTTTTAATTTTCTATTACTAAAATCAGTGGTGTATACAGCCCTAGTATAAATGTGTACTGTAAGGGCTACATGCAATGTCTTTTTCATTAAAATGTATTACTGAATATTGTAACAGACCTATCTGTCCTAATCCTTTCATTTTATAGCAAAGCACAAAATTGTGTCAACTGATGCCATCTTTTTGTTGTTGAACTTTTTTTTGCATATGTTGCGTCCAGTCTGACTCTGGAATACTCTATTTTGATTATTAGAGCCTTCTGGTAGCAAAGACCATTAGATCTGTTACATCTGTGACACTACTTAGCCTTGACATCTGGATGTTTGTACCATATATCTGAAAGAATGGGACATGGCAGCTATGTTGTAATTTCAATAACAGGTGGACCAGGAATTTCATTGGGACATTGGGCTAGGATTGAATTGGCTTTTCATTTTTTTTAGAACACATTTGTCTCTTTCTGTGAGGTTTAAATGTTAGGGATTTGCTTTTTTCTTGTTTACCCATTTGACTAAGGTTCTTAATACAGTAGTTTGTCTTTCTGGTATAATAAAAATTACAGAAGTATGCCTTCCTGTCCTCTAAATCATCCTAGTGGAGCATATATACGCTTGGCATCTTAGAGTCAGATGACTGGAGAGTTGGGCCAAGAGAAACCTAATGAAATTTAACAAGAGCAAGTGTAGGGTGCTGCACC
>JAOXJM010000012.1:83602263-83669199 GCA_026413425.1 Tringa solitaria
GTTGGACTCGATGATCTCAGAGGTCTCTTCCAACCATGGAGATTCTGTGATTCTGTGAACGTGTGTCTGAGTAATTGTTTTCAATATTGGGAGTAAGAAAAGAGAAGTCCCTAAAGGGCGAAGTATTTTACTGCACTGCATGTGAACTGAGGGCGGAGGAAAGGGAGGGGAATATCGGGAAGGGGAGGGTTAGAACTGGAAAAGGGTGGGATGTTGCTGTTTGTCACCTGCGATCAGCAGACAGTATGACTAGGTGATGTGTCAACAGGCCAGCTTAATTGACTTACACATTTATTTATGATACTGTTGTAGTACACAAAATCTATAGCTGTGTTATTTTGTAAAGCTTGTCATGTTTCATCTACGTGAAAACCTTTACTAAAGTGAAATTATTATTGCTTACTACTTTACATGAGTTTTAATTCAAAGAAAATAATCTGTAGACCTTTAATAGCTTGTTATACATTTTTAACTCTAAGGAGATAACTTGTAACAGAACTGAAAGGTCTTGTGTCCGGTTTTGGGGTGGAGCTAAGCTATATTTTGCTGTTTAGAGGAATTATTCTTTTGATTTATTTATGTAAATTTTCTGTACTGTAACTTTAAGAAGAATTTCACCAATAAGTTTTTACTTTTACAGTTTACATGCATTTTGTTTGATTGTCTTTTTTATTTGGTTTTGGGTTGGTTTGTTTTTTGTTTTCCCTTACAGAAGCATCACAAAGTTCCCTCACAAAGCATCACTAATGCCATAAAGGCTTACTCCTGTGTGACACGTGATGCCACAGTGACACACATGAGAGAGATACAATTTCAGAGTGTTTACTAAAAAAAACCCCGGCTCTAGCTGCTGTTTGCTCTTCCTGACCTTACTCCTCAAGCAAGAACACTGCTGAATGCAACAAAGACAGGATAAAATAATTTATATTTTGGAGGGACAGAGGGGAATCAGATTTCAGAGAGATGTCTTAGCAAGTCCTCATTCTCTTCTTGTTCTCTAGCCTGGCCTTGCCTTACCCTGCTTGGCCCCTGCCCCCCTGCTGCAAACCTGGAAATGGTCTCATTCACCTGCTTGCTGTACCTTGAAGCTTTATTGTGCCTTCCTAAGACAGCAAGCTAAGTGGAAGAGAATTGTGTCCTTAAATCTCAGTCTTTCCTTTAGTCTTCTGGCACCAGAATATCTCTGTGTACTGAAATATCCCTGGCCTCCCCATGATATGGGGGGCTACTGCTTTCTTTGTTTTACAGGAGACCAAGGGTCTCATTTGTTGTACCAATATGGACCCGAGTTAATCCTTTTCTCAACTGCTTGTCTTGTATTCTCTTTCACAGACTGGTGTTTCCACAGCGGTTCTGACTTTACCTGTGTGCAGACCTGCTGCTGAGCCAGTGGCGTTTTCAGCTCTGCATATTTGTACACAGCAATACAAATTTGAATGTTAGTCCATGGAGAGCCCAAGTTGTGCTTTGGCAGTTTGGGAGTAGAGTTATGCGTGATTCTGCAAGATCGTACCCAAGAGGCAGAAATCTCTGGGCACAAGTGTAGGCAGAGAGAGCCTTAAGGAGCCATGGCTGCCATCTCCAAGAGCGCAAATTTCCCATTGTGTGTGAGGCAGCAGTTCCCATGGCTTGTGCAACAACGTGGAAGGGGAACATAGCAGCCAAGGGAATAAAGCCATGTCCTAGGTTGTCCTTCTAGCCTGTCTTGCAATGTCTGCCGACAGGCTTGGTTTTACTCCCAGCCTAGGTACTCTGTTCTGTCTTCAAAGCCCTGATTTTTTCCCATAGGATATTTGTTCTGTGGTTTTATTGGTTATTCATCAGTATTATGATTTTGACTGAATTTCTGCTACTTTATAAAATTGTTTTACACCCATTCCATCTCAGTCACAGTGCTTGATACAAGGAAACGTAGCCTCTCTACATCTCTCAGAACTGGGAGCTGTTTCTGATTCAGAGTGTGTGTATGTGTGTATTTCTTCTGTGAAGACCATGTGCATGTTCTGTGTCCATGTGGGAAATATCTGAGAGAATTTATGGAGCTTTTAGATGCATTGGCTGATAAACAATAAACATAATTTTATTTAGCTTTCTTTTTCTTTTCTTTTCTTTTTTTTTTGTGTCTTTTTCTCCAGTAAGTGAGATTTATATCTGGATTTCCTCATCTTTATGTCCTACCTGATTTCTCAACTTTTAGAACTATGCAATTGATTGTTTCATGAAAAAATGTGTGTCCAAAAAGTTAAGGTTGCAAAATCAAGTACAAAAAACCTTAAGAAATGCTTCTTTTGGCCTTGTCTGTGTAGCCTTATATATAAAAATATAAATAGATAAATAATTATGTATAAGGCAACACCATATATAAATGTGTGTGTATATATTTTTTCCTCCTATGGAATCTTGCTAGGTTCAATGCACAGCATCTGTAGCAGTAGCTGATGGCAACTGTAATCATAGTTATCTAATATCCAGCCCCATCTCCTGTCCCGCCGAGTGTTCAGACCCCAATTTGAGAATCTATCCAGTGCAGATGGAATGAACAGTGAATTTCTCTACAAGTTCTGCAGAACATGTACAGACTGTCATTGTGTGCCTGAAATTGCCCAGATGCATACAGGCAGTCATTAAAAATGCAGAAGTTAGTTTTGTGACACCCAAGTGATTCTCCTGCACAGTTCCATCTGTTTTTCCAAAGTATACGATGCTACAGCTTCTGTACAGTATGTTTAATGGTTCTCTGCAATGGCTGAACACATTTTGACACAGAATAACATTTTTCTCATGGGCCCTCTCCTTAGGAATGGATGACCTACTTGTTCTAAACTTTAATATTTAAATTAGGAACAAATCATCCTGAAACAGGCACCAGACATGGATTATTTCAACCCAGACATTTGCAAAAGGAAAAATATGCTCATGGGCAAAGAAAGGAGCTTAGAAAGGGTTTTGGCAACCTGAACTGCAGCTGGTGATACCAGTATAAAAAAATTACACTGCCACAGTACTCTAAAGGAGGTTGGTGTTGACTCTGTATTCTAAATGGTCACAACCATATGCTCACGTCTTGGTCTGTTTATTGACTCTTTCACATCTATAGTCTTCAAATAGACAGTTCCACAGCCTGTTGTGCCTTATAGACATAGCCCACTTCACCTTTCACATATGTTCCAGACCACTGTTTTTTGACTACATTAAAAAAAAAAATAAAATAAGCAAAACACTTCCGTACTTTGATGAGGTTTTTGTACAACTGCACTTTTTTTTAAAGAACCATTCATGTCATTATAGCAATTTTATGTATTCTGTGTGTGTAAAAAAGAAAAAAAAGTCATGCTGTGTTCATCAAGCTAGTGATATGAATGCAAAAATAGTTAATAATAATGCAATTTTTTAAATATTCGATGTGCAGTTATTGATGTGTGTTTAATTTTGAAAGTAGGAATAGATTCTTATTCTGAACGCGAGTAATGCTCCTTGCTGATTTTCAGAACTCACCCACTTGTCTGCACTGTTTTACGTAGCATTAAATTGGTCTGAGAATGGCAGGTTAAAAACCCCATAAGTTCATGTGAATGTCAAGCTTTTTTCCTTTTTCATCCCTCATGTCTCAACCTTTTTAATGTGAAAATGATGAAAAGTCAAATCTGCTTGTTTTTCTCATTGTTTTCCACTTTATCAGTCCTTTTTTAAAGAACAAAGTAAAAAAAAACCACCAACAACCCCCCCTAGTCCTCAGCTGTTTCTGATGCATGGAAAATTAATCGCACTTCACTTGAGTATATACTAGTGAGTTGCAGTTGTACTGTGGTGTTTTCTGCTTTACTTAAGGAGGAAAACCACATCTGGCTTATAAATCAGACCAAAATTTGAATACTTCATTCACGCGTGTATTGGGTAACTGCTCTATATATTTTACAGGCCTGTAGTGTAAATTATGTGGTATGGTAGTAAAAGTCTCTGATGTTTCCTTAGAGGACCATACTGAGAAAACTTGCAGCCCCACAGTATCCGCAAATGTAATGTTGGCTACCTGATGTACTATAACTATGACATTTAAAGTAACAGTTGTATTTCTTGATTGCTTTTAGAAATTGCCCCTTGGTTACATGTGTTCAGAGCAGAAGATGCTGTGGACTTCTCACAGTTAACGTTTGACCCAGGACAAAAAGAGCTTATTGCTGGAGCCAGGTGAGAAATCTGTTTTCTTTTCATGTTGCATCAGACTGGATTTTGTTCTTTGTTGATAACTAATATTGAGCCAAGTTCTAACATCGGTTTGCTCCCATGTGACTCCCCTGCCTTCCAGACCCACTAAACTGAACATTATGTGTGTTTATTTCTCTTCCTCCTGATCAAAGTTAAAAGATGGATTACCTGGTATCAAGGATCCATTAGCTTACACTATTCTCATCTTTAAAAGGACTGTCCTGGAGTACTCTCAAATTTTGGATGCATACAGTAGAACAGGCAGATGCTGTATGACAATGTGACAAAAGTTACAATGGCATAAAACTTACGATGATGCCAAATTTGGCTACATAGTATGACTCTTTGTGCTTGGATGATTCTAATAATTATCCAGGACAATGTCAGGAATGATCTGTTAAAGACTGCAGAGTTAGTGGTAAAGTTGGTGATAATCATAATTTTTGCACAGTAGGACAGTACTTTGCAAGCTGTGATCAGCAGTGACACTGTCTTAGGTGTCAACATTGAAGCAGTGACAGTCCTTGAACACCATTTTTTCTTCTTTTAGCATATGGAGTAAAACATTTCAGTTGGCAAAAAAAATTAATCATCTAATTTATTATTTAAATCTGCCTTCTGAATATAATTTACTCCTAAATTAATTAAGTTCTAGTAACTTAATTTTTCTGTTAGATTTATCATTGGAATAAACTTCTGTTTCCCAATTTGTTTCTTAGTTGAAAGCGAGGTTCAAAATACAGTCATAGAATGCACTGTGAGATAATTTTTCTCTATGTGCCAGTAAAAGTTGTTTAGCCACAGGGCAAAACTTTGAATATGGAGATGCATAAATGTTTATCCCACCTGGAGTGGGATATCCTGTGCATTCACATTGATTTTTCTATTCTGTAAGATGGCAAATGAAATGAGGCATGAGGCTGTCAACTGGCACTGTTTTGTAAAGGCAACAGCAAAAGTCAGAGTTGTCTGAGTCTTTCCTCAGTCCCATGGAATTGTGTGTTGGATAAATGCACACTGTATAGCTCTCAATAACCAATGAAAAAAAAATTTTCCCCTCCTCTCTTTTTTTTTTTCCTTCACGCTGTTTATCTGGGCTTCAAATCTCAGTAAAGACTATGCTCATTTAAACTTGTGCTTTTGATCAAGTCCTTTGATCCACTATGGGATAAGCTTTGGATGATTTTGTTGAATAGTCAGTGACTACAAAAAAATGCCAGCTCCCAATTCTGCCTTTTGCAAAAGACCCAATACAGTTAAAGCAATAGGATTCATTTGGTTTCTTTAGAAGTTAATGGTGCTTAAAAGCTGCATGTCTCATAAAATTAAAAATATTCAGTATTTTTAAAATCACAGCAGAAATCTTTGTTTTCCACAGTCCAGTATACTTGGTGGTTATTTGTTCATAGAATTTCTTGGATTTTTCCTTTCCTTATTCTGTATTTCCATTCTAAATTAAAAGCTTTTTCACAGCACTGTTATGTTTGGCCCTGGAGACCTCTCTTTAGAATGACTGCACTTGCCAGCAGGTTGCTCTAATTGTACATATTATTGATATTTTTATGTCCTTTCCAGTACACATTTTTCTCTTTTTAAAGCATTATGCCGGATGACATGGTGAAAGTCACTGTATGTCATGGAGTCATAGATTCAGAAACTACAAGCAGTTGTCATGGTGCTTTAGTCCCAAAAATGCAAGTGTTTATGTTAACTGATTATGCACTTTTTGCATGTAGTTCTTGCTACCATGTAGAATGATGAATCCGTTCACTGTGAATATGGTGCTGAGTTTTCTGCTCATTTACAGAAGTGCTGTTTGCAGCCTCACGTAGTCTCAAACTGGCTGCACTGATGTTGGTTTTTTTAATGCACTGTTTGTAGTTACCTTTCACCCAGGGCCGTCTGAAAAAAGCATTAATATTACCATACTTGTGCTATGGCCTGTGGATAAAATTTTAGTACAAGTTTCTTGCATATTTGCCTCATTGGATTCACATATCTGAGGAAGCGTTGGAAGAATTCATTTTCTGTCCTAAGCGAAAAATGTGCTCTCGTAAAGGCAGCGAAGAGAACGCACTATTAATTCCTCCTCCCTGGTGAAATATCTTTTCCTATACAGTTATTTCTCTCAAAATATTCCAACAGGTGTTTTTTATTTTATATTTATTTTATTTCTAGTGCTGACACTTCAGAACTGAATAACTAATAACTATGTGCAATGTGATTTAAGTAAGATCTGAAGAGTTAACAGTTGCTGCTCATTTGTAAAAATGATAGTTACTGGGTTTTCCTTTCTCTGCCACTGATTGGGTAGAGAAGGGAAATGTGCAGTGGCATGTGGCAAAGCTACAAATAAACTTACATTGCTCCCTTTACACTGAAGAGAAGTACTCCCATTATGATTTACGTGTCCAGCATTGGAACAGGAACAGGGGGTGATGCTTGCACCTCCAAGCTTCTGCTTTTGTAAAGTGATGTACTTCTAAACCAGAGGGATGATTTTCACAGCCAGGAGCTGTGTCCTGGCGCAGCTCATGTTTATAATTGATTTTTTTTTTCACCTTAGTGGAGGTTAGTGAAGTCTTCCTCCAAATTTCTCTGTCTTAGAAACCAAACAAAAGAGTATTGTGAAAATTTGGCACTATTGAAAATTCTTAAATACCTTTTCCTTCACTGATGTTCATGGAGGGCAATTGTCTTCCATTTTTTAAATTCTGCAGCTATTCAAGAGGTTCATGACTTGTCTTAATAAGCAAGGTAATGAAGATCCCAGCTGGGATTCAGACTGGATTCTGTTGGGAGTTGCCAATGTCACACAGCTACGTGAAAAGACAGATATGATCCCATGATGGCTCAAAAGATGTCTCCTGTAGTGTCAGAGAACTATTGATATCATTGCCCAAGGTCCTTGGCAGGCTTTAAACTGTAGTAGTGTGTATTATTCTGTTTATATATGGTTAAACAACGTTAACTGAAATTAGAAAGAGATGTATGGAACGTCTGCTAAAAGGCAAATGAAGAGGGTTGGAATTGTAGCGCAGGAAAATAAAGGCTGAATGTGTGCCCAGTGCCTGCCAATAAATCTATCAACAGGTACATCTGTGGAAGGAAATAGCTGTATAAACTACACGGTAGTGTTGGCAGAAAACCAAATCAGTTTAAGTTGACCATACGTAATATAGTCAAGAAACAATGAGTTTTGTCACATTTTACCAGTGTGAACAATCAAGAACAGAAATATTTTTGAGATAGAGATCTTTAAGCATATGGAAAGGACGTTATTGTATAGTATTTGCCATAGGAGGCAATGACCAGGAAGATAATTATTAGTCCTATATTGCTAAGATTAGTCTTGCTTGTTCACTTTGGGAAATAAAAGTGGTCTTCTGATGTCTGCGGGCATTCTGTAGTTGCTGTGCAAAAATAGATTTTTTTTGCAATTTTATCTGCCCTTCCCTCTCCTCTGCAGGTTGTCTCCCAGTCCTTGCAAGAAGTCTTTGGTTGGTACTTTATTTCATTCTGCAAAATGCCCTGTCCTCCTATAGGTCTTGAGTTTATTAATTCACAGTCTCCTAGCCTTATTTAAGTTTTCTTATACCATCTGCAACGATCTACAAATATTACTACTCCAATACCACCACACACCTTCATCATTTAATCATCCAATCCACCCTGGCACTGGTATTTCCCTTGTGCTAAGGAATTGCGTAGGATTTGGAGCCACCCCTCCCCTTTCCTTCTCCCATCACCCCCGTTAGGGAGAGAGGCTGCTGATCCCAATGAAGTTTGGGTTTGGTTCAGTCTGCCTTATTTCTTTGAGTAGCGACGGCTTTAGTTTCTGAATATTGCTGTACAGTACAGGGTTAATTATACCTCCTGTTTTAATTGTAAAAGAAGCTATCACAACTTTTAAGTTTCATGAGGCTTGCACTTGTCTTTGTTGCAGAGTCACTTGACAGTCATTAATGCCTTTCAGTGTAACAGGTTTGCTTAATAACATATATTGGATCTCAAGTGTAAGTGTTGTAAGATTTCTATTTTAAAACAGTGTCATTTGGTCTTCTGTCAATGTGCTGTGCAAAAGGAGATACATGTGTACTATTGGTGAGGGCTTCAGAGGGAGAGGAATATCTTCTAAAATGACTGATGAGTTAGCCTGGGTCTCAGTAAAAACCTGCTGTTGCCCTGTTTGCCTGGGAGGTTTAGACATAAACTCTTGAGAAAAATTCATTTAGATAGCTTAGAGAAATGGGGGAGTGGGGTGGAGGGGGTGGAGACAGGCAGGGGAAAAGGCAGAAGGAGAAATTTATCTTGCCTGACTTTGATCAAACAGCCTAAAGTGCATAGTGAAGACAAGAGAAGGTTATAGTTCAATTTATGAAGCTGAATTAAGGGAAGAAGAATGATTTTCATTATGGTTGCTGCGTTTTAAAATTTACATTTGAAGAATGTGACCGATTATTCAATGTTATGTCAATTAAGTCTAGATTTAATGTAAAAGGAACTTGATTTCTTAATAGATATGTGCTAAATTGTATGAGATTATACATTTATGTAAAATGGGGAAAAAAAGAAAATAGATTAATAAGATACACTCTACAGAGAAAATTCAGTGTGGATGTAAAACAGTTGTTAGTACATTATGAAGCCTATTGACTTTTGCCACAGAGCAATGTAGCTATGTTCCCATGAAACTGTGTCTTTAAAATTTGCCCCAGGCATTGTTCTTAACATCACATGTGACCTGGCAGATAAAAATAAATGAGTTCTCTTGCAATCTGAAACCTTCTAGGGAATTCATTTGTTTTCTTCAAAAAAAAAAAAAACAAACCCAAACAAACCAAAAACCAAACATATGGCAGGGAAGAATTTACTTTTATAATTAAGTGGCATCAGTGAAGGATTACTCTCAGGGCATTAGCTCCTCACTAAGCTTGAGGAAATGAGAGACTGCTTATATTTATTTTATTCTGATAAATCCTGATAAAATATTCAGATAAATATTTCTCCGTGTGCTATTTAGTAGACTAACTTAGCATCTAATCAGATATGATAATGATTTCTGTATTTTGAAATGCTAGTAAGAATGGAGATCATAGATTTCCCCAAGAACAACCTTGCCTTCTTTTCCTGTGTGGAAGCGCTCTGCCATATGTCCTCCAGCATTTTCTTTGTGTCTCGCTTGGAAAGGTCAATTGAGGGGGGAAACGACCAGCTCAAGGGAATGATAGAGTGGTGTCTTAATTACCCTGGCAAATTGTACATTGCCTTTTTTTCTCCTCATTCTCTGACAATGCACTGAACACTTATCAGCTCTAGTTTTTATAAATCAAAAATTGGTAAAAGTGTTCCAGCCATTTTGGTAAAACAGAGTCAACTAGAAGCATGTCTCAAACCCAGAAGGGAGGTCCAAAACTGTTGAGGTTCAAAATAATTAGTTACAATTTCTTTTTAATCCATTCATTTTTCTCTTTTTTTTTTGTGACGTTTTAATTATTTTTTTTTCTTAATGGTTTTATTCATACCATGCAAGAAGAATTATGTTCGAAGAAACTTGTTTCTTTAAAGGAAAAATAAAGCAATCCTCCTCTCTCCAAGCCTCTTGTGCTTGACTACTAGGAGGGTAGCTGGAGTTTATTCTTAAGATATGGTAATTTATTTTTTAAAATTTAAGTTGGGCTAGTTCAGCTATACTGTAAAATTATATAGTTACTTATCAGAAATGGGTCTCAAAGCTATTAAACTTTTTTTTTTAATTTGGCAATATATTTATATAGACATATCTTACATTATTTTTTACACAGAGCATCCTAATAACAGTGACTTTCTCCTATATGTTCTCCTGCAAGTTAATTAAACTCGCTTTGAGGATTATAACTTGCTTTGAGGTGGCTTATTGCCTCAGTCACTCCTTATCTTGCTGATGAAGGACTGTAACAGTATGCCATTTCACTTAATTAGATGTGTGTTTGGGAACGTTAATTTGAACCATTACCACTACTTGCTATAATAACAGAAAGGCAAATTAAAGGATTCATTAACAGTGGTTTAAGAATCTCTAATAAAGGAATAAATAACTGTACAGGTTTGCTTCTTGCTGCTGTCTGCTCCCAGCAGGAGAATCTGAGAGCTTCTTGTTAATGAGATGCTCTGAGTGCTACATATTGGGAGAATATACAGGCACCAGGAATTAGTGCTATATTCTTTGAACATCAATCTGGGGTTTATTGCTCATTTGACACTTGGTTCAGGGTAATCAATGTTTGTCCTTCCACTGATTGATCTGATCTAATCTAAGGTATAGTTTAATGTTAAATCTAAGAGAAATTATCATCTTACTGCTGCGGAAAAACAGGATTTTTTCCCCCTGCTGCTTCTCTTTCCTACCTTGTCAGTGGGTTCCTAGATATTTTTAAAAGTTAATGCTTTGTACCTCTCCTGCTCGTGCCTTGTTCCACTACACAGTTTTCTCCTCCCTTGCACCAGCTTTGGTAATAGTTTTGTTGCAGTGTAACAATCATCAGTTCAGTAACCCCACAGAAATTATTTGTTTTCTTGTGCTGATTTAATGTCTTGCAAATTTAATTAGTGAAACTAACATGATGCATGGTCATAGGATCCCTGGAGTTGACTTGGGATAAGATGAAAACACAAATGGCAGGGGTAAATGGAACTTTTTTGGCAGAGAACACTGCTATTTCAGTGTAAGCCATCTGTAGAAATGACATCAGAGTGATGTTCTGAAGGTACCTGCCTTTAACTGAAGTCCTGACACACTTGATTTGTGCTAGCAGTAGTACGTGTCCTGCTTCAGAATATGGCAACTTATGCCTTCTCTTTGTTCCTGGTTAGATGATGTTCTCATGTCAGTTAACTGTTTTCTTCTGCAAAAAACGTTAGTCCAAACATAATGTTCCCAGTCTTAAATTGCCAGCAGCTTCGTCCTTGCTGAACTTGCCTACTTGTGTGTGCCTTTACAGCACTGAAATGCAGGGCAGGGAGCTGCCAGCTGCCTGGGGGCTGATAACCATGGTAGAGAAGAAGTTCTAGAGCTGTCCCACTTGGAGTAGCAGTCAGGTCTGTGAAGGACTCTCCCCTGCCTCTGAAACAGAGGTGCTTTGCAGGACCGACTGCAGCACCTTTGTGGATGTGCTTGAGTGGCTGCACTTTTCTTGTTGAGAAGGCTGCTTGGGCGCTAGGTGTGTGTGTGGGTCTCAGTCCTCATTCCAAGAGTATGCTCAGAAAATGTGACAGTGCAGTGATGCATTCTGTGTACGTGGCCTTCACCTCTCAAAATCCGATGGAGCAAGATTGTGTTATATTTGGAGATGTGTCGACAACATGTGCTTACCGTGGTATGCATCCTGCTTCTGAGTCTCCCATGTAGAGCGAGCTGAAGGGCTCTGTGGGAAGCTCACCGCTCTACCAGAGGACTTCAGCATGGTCACAGGAAGGAAATTCAAGGCTGGCTTTGAAAATGTGGGTCGAGTTTAGTATCTCCTTCCTTTTAAGTACCTTTAGCATTAATGTGACCACTTACATAGGTTTTGCTCATTTTATTGTTGCAATTTCTTTTCTTAACAAAATAATAAAATTTGAAAATTGGCTACCTTAGACTCTTTACCTCCTCCCCTCCACCCGGCTCCCAAAAAAAGCCCAGCTCAAGCAAACTTTATGTCCCAAAATTTATTACTGTAGGGAAGGAAGCCACCAAAGCTGTGTACTGTGTAAAATTTCTGTTTATGTAACCCCTTCTCCATTATTGTTTCTTTGGAGAAGATATAACAGCAGCATTTAAATTTAGTTTCAAATTAATCTTGAAAAGAAACAGAGGATTAATATGTTGAGCAACAAAGGGTAACAAGACCACACAGGATCTTTGTGGCTGTTTATGTAGGTGGGTACTGTTCAGTGTATGCCATATCTGCCAAAATGTAACAACTGCAGGTGTGTACATTTAGATATGTGCTGCAACATTAAAAATTATTAAAGATTTGGTCAGCCACAGTTATGAAATACAGGGCTAATGTTTTGGTTAAGGTGGTATTTCAGGGTAAAGCTGAACCCAACAACAACTTACTAAATAGATAGCCGAGTAAGCTCACAAACTTCTCTGGACTAAAGCATAATATTCAGAAAAGCCTTGATCTGCAAGCATCAGAGGTACACAGGTGACAAATATTCTGAGGCCGTCTCCAGCTGAAGAACTTGGGTGCTGTGTGGGAGAAGCAGGGGTCAACAGAAGAAGGTGTTAATACATGTTTGAGATGACATGTCATGGTGGGACTTAAGGAGGAGGGTGAGCTCCAAAGCTGCAGAGACAGGCCGCTGGTGCTTTCTGCTCTTCCTGGAGAAGCCCATGGCAAGAAATACAGAAAACTGATGCCTGGCTATTTGTGAGCATCTGTGCAGGAGTGCTACATTCTAGGATCTCTAGTTCCTGCTGAGACTGTATGTGGAGCCACAGAGAAGTGAATGTAGTGAGATTTGCAATCCTGATGGGCAACCATCAGAGAAGGAAATAAAATTTTACAGGACCTTTGAGTGGATTAATTTAATTTATAATGGAATTCTTTCCTAATTGACTCAAATAGTGTTTTTCTTATTCTGTTTGCCAAGCTCAGTGTCTCACTGGTTAGCCTATGATCACCTGAGTCTTCCTTTTTGCCCTTTTGAATGTTAATAAAACAGGGTTATTCTGAAAATATTTATCTCTGTGCGTATGCTGTTTTCACATATTTAGTATTTATCACTAAGCTACTTATTGTATTACTCTCATTTGCTGGGACTTCTATATCCTGCAAAATGCAGACAAAAAAATTACTTGCCATTCTGCTTTTCATTATTGTAATTTGACTATTATCCCATAATTGTTCAACTAGACCACTTTGATTAGGTTTCCTTTATTTCCAATGTATCATCCTTAGCTTTTTCACGTATTTTTCCTATCATATCTTAATATAACCGAATGAATTTTCTGCATCATAATTTTTTATGTTATCTCCTTTCCTCCTATTCTTATTTTTGTTTTATTTTCAACCGCTGATTTTACTACACTGTAGAACTAGGATTGGCTTTTACCCGAAACTTTCCTGTCTTGATTGTGGAGTTTTGCTTAATAGCTGTTTCTTACAGAGCTTACACTTTTCAGTCTTAAAATCTTTTTCCTTCCAGTAAATTGAATATAATTTTCTTCTTTCATGTGAAATAGTTTCTGGAAAGAAGTGCACAGGAAGGAATCTTTTACTAGTTATTTCCTCAAGATTTGGCAGCATACCTGGTCACACCTTGAGTTTTTGAGTTTGCGGCAACCCCCATTTATTGATTAAAACTTTCAGTTGCAGAAGCATATGGAGTCTTGGGATGGGGGGTGGCGTTTTTTTCGGGAGTTTTTCAAAAGCTTAGTCTATAGTACGTTTTTCTAAATTTTATGTGGCACCTTAGTGTTCTTCTAATTCATGTCTGTGTTAAATGCAGCAGTATTTATTGTAGTTGCATTCATGTTTTATAGCTTACCGTTTCACAAAGAAAAGGGATTTAACAGTGCTAGATTTAACAACCATTACTAGCATGCTCTACTTTTGAGTCTTTCTGGGGTTTCAATTGATTGTTGACATTGGTTTGTTTAGGAACATACAGAAGATTAGGTTTATACTTCTATCTGTATTCATACTGAATGTAATCACTGGAATACATTGAAGCACATTGTCATGAAGGAGGTGACTGGAACATGCATTTTGTGGGGCTTCTTTCAGTTCCCACTGATACCAGTAGAAGTCTTTGCCATTGGGTTGGAGCAGGCTCTTGGTGAACAGGTTTTAGTTATCATAGTTCAGCTAGAAAAGTTTTTCAGTGCTGTGATGGTAAAGCAAAATGTTTATTTCCTGCTGTCTGTCTGAAGGAATACAAGGTGCTACTTTATCTCAGAGTTCTGTTTTCTTCTCATTACAGTGTCCTTCTGTCTGCAGATATATGTAACATATTTGCTTTCCTCATTCATTAAGCACCAAATGGAAACAAACTTAGCAATTCCCAGAGTGTCAAATCAGTTTAATTCCAGCATGTAAAATTGTATTTGTTTTGCTTTTATTACCACCATATTTGAACAAGAGACAGGCCTATGTGCTAAGAGGTCTGTATTTATGCTTCAAAAATGCACTTGGTCATTTTTATTTCACATCCTTTGTTGCCTTCAAAGCATAAATGCATAGAATCCAGGGCATAATATCAATAACGTACTGAAAAACCTATTGTTACCTATCTTGTGAGCAGACTAATGTCTCTGTGTGTGTCATGAAAATTGGCATTGACTTTTTTTTTGGACTGCCAGATTTATTAATCTCATATTTCCAGTGTGGTTTTTACTGTCATGCTTTTTTTTTTTTTTTTTTTAGATTTTTCTCATATATGTCTTTTCTGAATGAATTCTCCTGTGTTAGAGATGCATGCCTTAGAATGTTAAACAAATACAATAGGTATTTGTAGAGCTAAAGGTAGTCCTGTAAGTTTTACTGAAGGGAGCACATCTAGGTAGGAATAGCTTTGCTGTCTGAGTGCTAGTTTGCCACTTGTTCTAGCATTATTTATGTGGTCACAGTCGTTCTGTGCTGTCTGTTTGCCCAGTTTACCTCTACGTTGCTAAGGTGTAATGCTGTTACTATACCTTGCACATTGCTTTTCTTCTTATTCCATTTTCTTTCTGATGGCTTTAAGAAGCTGAAAATAATATTTTAATTGGTTATTGGCACCCACAGGAAGTTGAAAAATGTACATGAGTTAGTCCTGGCTCTTGGCTCATTCACATAAATGTAGACATTTTAGTCTCCCTAACACTTACAGGGTCAATAGTTCTAATTCCAGACTGGATATATTAATGGGTAGAAGTGTTGTGCTCTACTGCATAGGATACAAATCTCATTATCTAGGAAAATTAAACCCACAAAACTTTCAGCCTCTGTGTTTTTTGGTTTTTTTTTTCCCCAGGATGATACTGTATTTATGTATGTATTGATTTAGAATTTATACAGTTTGGGACAATAGCTTACTTTTTAATAGGCTGAAGTGATGTCAGGATGAAAGACCATAAAAAGACATTAATAAATGGATAATCTGTCTTAAAATGCCACATCAGTGATACATCTTCAATAGACCTCTCAAGATGAAGTACGCATAGAGATTGACATGACACTGTGCTAAGTACTGACCTGAAAACTGGAAGTGTGAGATCAGTCTGCTCATATATTCTGCAACAGAGACTGCATTTATTTGTAGAGTGAGATGGGGCATTTATGTGCCACTCCTGTGAGTCTGATACCACTGAGTTAAGAAACAATTTATACCTGCTGAGAATGCAGTCCAATTTCTCTGGAAGAAAACATTTTTTCTGCTTCTGTAAGTGCAAAAAAAAGATTTTCAACAGCAGTGAAGTTATAAGTTTCTTTAATTTTGATATCTGGAGCAAAACAACTGCAATCAGTGACAGTTGATGGAAGTTTATACGCAAGGAGCAGATTAAGTATTTATGTCACCTGCTGAATATTTGTGAGCAAGAAAATTTTGCAGTTGTGAAGGTGTTTTTTATTCTTGCAGAGAGTGTATAGATGGGTTAGAAAGTCTATATGCATTGCTTCTTGACATTTCAGTGAAAGTCTTTGAAGTCAACTTGGTTATGGATGAAGCTTTGTGTAAACGTTTTCCTACAATGTATTTTTTTCTTTTTTTGCCCACTTTGGGTCTCAAACATGTATTTTAGTTATTTCTTTGTAGTGATTTGTCTGTGCTAATAACAAATATTCTGGCTTTATTTTACTTTCTTATGAATTCTTGCCTTAATAGCCTGCCGCTTGTGTTTCGGGTAACTCCCTTTAGCAATATCCCTAGGAAAATCTAGTGACCTGATTCCTGTACATCTACAATTTAAATAGACCATGTATGTACCAGAGTCAATAAATAGATATACATAGCTGCACCCCAGAGTCCATAAATAAAGCTGGCCATGATAGTAGCTGTGTTTCCGAGACACTTTTTGAAAAAGAATATTTTTAGTTTTTTGTTTTTTAAACAGTGTTTATTTTTCTGCCATCCTGTCAATCCCTCTCCCTCTCTCCCCTGGCTCCTCATGCCTCTTTGGAAAGAATTAAAATTATCTCAAAAAATGTGGCCACAAAAATGATCAGAGGGCTGGAGCACTTCTCCTATGAGGTCAGGCTGAGACGGTTGGGGTTGTTCAGCCTGGAGAAGGCTCCATGGAGATACGGTACTTAAAGGGAGCTTATAAGAAAGATGGGGATAGAAACTTTTTAATAGGGCCTGTAGTGACAGAACAAGGGGCAATGATTTTAAACTGAAAGAGGGTAGCTTTACATTAGATATGAGGAAGAATTTTTTTACAGTGAGGATGGTGAAAGACTGGAACAACAAGTTGCCCAGAGAGGTGGTAGTTGCCCCATCCCTGGAAACATTCAAGGTCAGTTTGGACGAGACTCTGAGCAACCTGGTCTAGTTGAAGATGTCCCTTCTCATTGCAGGGGGCTAGGTGATGTCTAAAGGTTCCTTTCAACCCAAACTATTCTATGATGTTCATATTCTATGATAATTTTAATTTAGATTACAATTCTGCCAATTGCATGGATGTAATATTGCAGTGAATTTGTGAATATTGCAAATATTTAAATGTAAAGTTTAATTTCAATAATCTCTTTGTTATTTATTTTTTTGTTACTTTAAGTGAATTTGCTGAAATCTTGGAAATTAATGTTACAGATTTTCTATGAATAAATTTAAAGTGACACAATTTATATTAAACTTTTTTTAAAAAAAAGCTTTTTTATTTATAAAACAATCACTCTGTAGTGGCAATGAAAAAATCAGAATTGCTTTAAATAAGGTAAAAATTAGACAAAAAAGGACCAAATAATAATATATATGTGAAAATGTAGTGTAAAACAAAAGACTTAAAGGAAAGAAGAAAAAGGGGTATGAGAAGAAACTAAGAAAGAAAGAAAAAAAAAAATGGGCAGGAGAAATATGGACATGAAGCATGGAAGAGCCCCGTTGCAGACCTAGCATGAGAGAGAATCTGAATTAGAGAAGGATGTGCTGAAATCAGTTCAAAGATCATGTGGTATTTGCTCATTTTTATGAGGGTCAGACACTGATAGCATGAGCGCTACCAACAGAGCTGGTGTATCAGAGCAGGTGTAACGAGACAGTGGCTTTAACTAGACACAGTAACTTGGGAGGAGTTGTGGTAGTGCACATATATTGCACCAGTATGTGCTGAATGAAGTAATTTTTGGTCAGTGGGGCACATTCACCTTTCTGAGTATCCCAACCCATCATTTACCCAGGTATCAAGCAGTGCCTTTGCGTCACATCTAGTTCATAGTTTGCCTGAACTCCTCCCAAGTTCTGTAGGTGCAGTGATACTGCTGTAGAGAAAAAGTGGATTGAGAAATCCTTTTGCAATAAAAACATGAGCTTTTGAAAAATATGCTTGGTTCATGTGTAGCTCCTGCTGTACATTGAAAAAAAACCTCAGGTGTTCATACATAGCGAGTCCTTCAAGATGAAAATTTGTTTTAGAAATTGCCTTAGTCCTTAGCCCAAAGGGCTGTATGCTAAGACAGTCAGTGAAAGAATTTAGTCATGATTATCAATATTTTTTTTCTGTCTTTTATATTAATTTATTTATATTAATTTATATTGATTATGTTTTTATTTTAACATTAGTAACAATTTTTATCTACTATTTTTTTTGACCCCAGAAACTACCTCTTCAGGTTGCAGCTTGAGGATCTCTCTCTAATACAGGTATGTTTTGTTTGCTGTCTTAGTTCCTCTGCATGATGTAGGTAAGCAGATGTTTTAAAGCAGATAATCAAGATATTCAAAAGCTTCATAAGTACAGATAATTGTGCATCTGTTTTTTCCTCTTTGCGGCTTCATGTTATATAAGTCATATTATCCATTTTAATTCCAGATTAGCCTTTGTCCCATGCCATACAGACCTGATGTTAGCATACTTTCAGCTCTGATTTTATTAGAGTGGATCTATACAAAATGGAGGCTGAAAAGAAGGAAAAATGTCCCAACATATTGTACAGCTTTGGTATTCAGAATTTATTGTTACTGTAAAGAAAGGATACTTCTAAAAATAATGGTAAATAAAAACTTTCATACTTCTGAAGTTAAAGTAGGCAAATTAAACAGCAAGTTTTCAAGGAATAAACATAGTATGAACGCAAGTATCAGAATCTAAGGTTTGTGTATAAGGCAGCCATCCATTGTCTAAAACTTGTTAGAGCTTGGGAGGTGAAACAAAGCCTTTTAGAGGCAGTTAGGCTTCATAGAAAGCCCTCATCGATTTATTTTGTCCTGAACATCATCTGTCTTCCATATACCAGCAATCTCATCTTCCCCCTGTCTTCAAAGTGGTGTTCCTTGCTTAGGTTTTGTTGGTTTTATCTTTCATTATTTTTAAGCTTGGTATCATGTCTTGTGTTCTTGGCTCTAAGAATTGTTTTAGTAAATTTAATTAAGTTAGCTAACTTGCTAAGGTGTAGAATTAGAAAATCATAATGAAATAGAAATGTATGGTTTTTCATAATATTTTCACTTATGCAATTTAAAAATAACTAGCTTTAGATTCAGCACTGTGCGTATTATTTCACAAACTAATACTATACCATTGAATATGAAAAACTAAAATGCATTCAGGTAAGGTTGTCCTTGTGATTTGTAGAACACCTTGTATATGCTTTAATTAGGCTTTCAGTCTTCCTTTACCTTCCCAGACTACTAGAAACAAGATCTGAAGTTGATTTATAATTAACCAAAATTGTGTTTTGATAAATACTTGAGTTTGTTGCTACTGCTTCTGGCTGTGATGCACCAAGAACTTTTAATACCCAGAATTCAGACTGTCTATTTGTACCTTATGTGACATAATCAATATCCTGGCAGATAGTTTGGGTTAAGTCCTGAAGGTTCTTGTTGAGAGCCTGCACTTAGAGGTCTCTGATGGTGCAGTTATAGTTTATTCTGCTAATTCATAGATTGAAGTTCACAGGTTACCTCTGTTAGGATAAGTATCGGTAAGCTGAATTCACTAATGCAGGAGAAATCTGTAGATTAGACATTTATAATTGTGCTGATTTACTTGAACAAACACTCTCCCACTCCAATCAGCAAAAAAATACAGAACATAACTGTTGATGTTATACTAGGTTGCTAGGTTTCAGTCTTACGAATGTGCAGAAGCCTTTATACAGACAGTCTTCTCCAGTTGACTTGGTAAAGTTTCTTACTGTGTCTTCAGTGCTGTAGCACCACTTGTTTGCCTCTATCTTAGATTTTTTTTCCACAATCCTTCGGGGAGATTGTATTTATAAATCAAAACCAAAGTATATAACTTATTTTGTCTTTCACCAGCATGTCTTTACTATCTCTACTCCAAGTATTGAAGTTTTTTTTCCTTATTCTCAAGCCTGCTGTTATGACTCCTTCATATTTGTCCTTCAAAGATCTTTTCTTCTTCTTCTTCCCCTCTGCTTTCCTTCTGGTCCTGTTAGACTGCCCCAGGACAGCCCTTATCCAAAAAACGTGCTTTCTTGGATGTGCCAGTTATGGCACTGGTGAGGTGGCTCAAGCCTTTGCTTTGATGCAAGTTATCCAGGTTGTAAGAGGTATTGTTTAGGACTCCCAAACTTATTATAGAACACTCTCAGGTCATCATGTAATCGGGTGTGAAAGTATGAAGTTAATCACTGTTCTTATAGTTATAAAAGTAGGTTTGGGAGAATTCTTGAGAGGCCATTTAGCCCCGCCAGTTACCCCAGAGCAGGATCACTGGTCACTGCTGTTGTTCTTAATGGTGGTTACTTGTCTGAACTCTTCTTACAAGTCTTCAGCTGTAAAGATCCACAACTTTTCTAAGCTTTTATTGTGAAATGTTAAGATATGGAGAGGTTCTCTTTCTCATAATGGAAAGCATGAGACATTTAACAATGAAAGCGACAGTAACAAGTTCCATGTGGGAACATGGAATTCATACTTACCAGCTACTAACCTGAAATCCACCTAGAGCCAAGAGTGTGTTTACCAAATGATTCACTGAGATTTACAGAGCTTTCAGATAAGTTTTGTTGGAACATCAGAATCCTAGCTGTGGTCCCAGCCATCCCAACATGTTGTATAGGATTACCTCAGCTATGATTGAAGTAAACTTTGATTTCTGAAACTTTAGGGCATGTGAAGTTTCTCTCATTCGTATGTGGTGAAAGAAGTATTTTGAATAAGATTAGGGGATATAAAGTTTACCAAGTTAGCAATTAAAAAAAATACAGTATTTTGGAAGCTTCAGTTCTTTCAAACCTGAAACTATTATGATTGAGAGAGGTAGGAACAAAACTGAGAAGCAGAGTAAGAGTTATATCAAATCCTTGCTTTGAAGCTTTGGGTTTTTTAGATGATTCATCAGTTTAATCTTTCTTATAGTACATTTATATCTCGAAAATAAGGGAATGCCTAAATCTTAATCTTGCCTGTTTATGTCCTTCAGTTATTTCTGTATAAACAAGTTTCCTCATCTCTCATGCTTAAATGTCTGTTGGAATGTGTCAGTAGTTTGTCCACGCACTGCTCTTATGAAGGTAAAAGGCTTCATGTTACATGTAACAAACTGGAAAAGTAAGAATCATGTAGCTATAGCAGAAGCATCTTTGAAAATCTTTTGTTTACAAATTTCTGTATATTTTTTAAAAGCTAGACATTTTATAAATAAAGTATTATTTTGGAATATTTTCATACGTTGCAGTATTATCAGATACTGCTTTCTGATAGGAAGGCTCTCTAAAAAGGAATAAAGTAAAATAATGAAACCTTCTTTTGCAAATTTTGCAAAAATTACTTTGGGCCAAAATATGTGTATGCTGTTTTCTACAAGTGTATACCTGGAAAATAGTTTTGAAATGCAAGATAACCTTCCTTTAAAAAAAAAAAAAAAAAAAAAACACACAAAAAAAAAAAAAAAAAAAAAAAACCCCAAAACAACAGCAAACAAACCAAAGCCAGACAGCCATTTGAAATGCAAGTTCTCAAAAAGAAATGCAGAGCAGAGATTCATATATTAAAAAGGCACTGTTTCCATCAGTCTAGTGAAAGTTAATCCCATGCAAAAGTGAGGCTTAGAATGCTAGTAGATTGCATCAGACAGGATGTGTATCTAAACGTGAACTAGGACTATGCAGCGAGACGTGGTTGCCCATTGTGGCTACATCAAAGTTGTCATCCCACATGTCATGGTTCTGTGCTCTGTACTTTATAGGAGAAGCCTGTTGTTAGGGTAAGCAAGTTTCATATGATAGTGTCTGTAGCAAACCGGTATTTGATGTGTCTCAGCAATTTCCTTTGTGTATGAGAATAAAGAAGACTAAAATGAGTGAAAGCCTTTTAAGCTCTTGCCGGAGAAGCCGAAGGGTCAAATTGTTCAAAGCTGACTGTTGGAACAATGTATGCATAGCGATTATGGATTAGGAAAGAAGCACTCATTGGGCTGTGATTGTAGAAGGACAAATATTTTATAACTCTTGCTACAGCAATAGTAGGCTCACAAGCGCAGAACGTCTGACTCTGCATGGTTTTGTTTTCTGAGTTTTGCTTTGTTATTGCTCACCTCAAGTAATAGTAGAATAATCCATAAAAGCGTTGGCCGAGATGAAAGCTGAATTTTCCTTGTATATTCCTTAAAATATAAAAGCAGAAATCTAAATAGTAGTGTTTAAGTGCCTAGATTTGTTTTCAAAACTTTCTGAAAAAAGGTGGTATCTAGCCAATGCCAGGTTTAATTGTGGGGGTTTGATATCACGTAGAGGTTGGCTCTAATAAGTGTCTAGTGTTTGCCTTTTTTTTTTTAATTTTACAAACTCTTTAAAAAGAGTGCTTCTAAATTCAAACATTTGTTGTGTCAGCCTAGATTACAGGTTTGCTAGTGTATCTGTAAAGCATGAAAAGCTAATACATCTTGGCTTATAAAAGTGTTTATGCCACAATTGCAAGAAAATTTTTTACAATCCAGCATGTCTAAGCTTTTCACAAACCTGATAGGATGTATGCTTCTCTTCTTTATCCATAAGATGAAATTCTTTACAAACTCAGACTGTTAAGGCATTTACAGGGCACATGCTTGAGTTTGCCTTTCTCATCTGAGTCTTCCATCGATGAAGCCTGTTCTCAATTTGAGATGCCCAGAAAGCTGAATATGAACCTATTATACCTGTTTTTCTAGTTACATAATTCTGATATTTTGTTGTCATGCTGAATCTGCACATCTTTCAGTTAGCAATACTAATATTAAAGGAAATATTAGCCCCTAGTTTACCACAAGAGTAAAATGAATTTCCTTATGCAGGCTAAGAAGGTTCAAGGTTCTTTCTTAATGCATTTTATTCAACTTTAAATATAAGGCAGCCAATTGGATGTATGACTCCTCTTCTGCTCATTTCTGCTTGTTATTCATTTACACTTGAGTTCTGCATAATTGGAAGGTTTTAGTCTCCAGAATTTGTAATTACCTACCCTTCAGTACAGCTGAAATTTGTCACATAAATTTAGAAGGAGTCTTAAGTGAAGCAGAAGAATATTGGCAAGTTGGTAGGGATTTGCTGCTGCTTTGGCTATCAGTATGTGTAAGTATTTTGGGAGACTGGGTAAAAGAGAAGAAAAATAAAACCAGGCACAGACATTGCCATTTTTCCTTTATTTGCTGTATCTGTCATTGTTTTGTGCCAGTACTGAAATACAAGTGCATTTCTAGACAAATGAATCTGAACACATCCATTTAGCTAGAGAAGCTTAGCTTTTTCATTTTTATTTTTTCTTTCATGCCTCTGCTTATTAGGCTGCATTTCTTGTGTGTTTACAGTAATTATATCTTCTGGTTTCACAGTACAGAATAGATACTAAAATTTTTCACTTCCACTAGAGTAAAGCTCCTCTTTTCTTTAAATATTAAACATTTGTGTTTTCTTTCTGAGACAAAAGGGAAGCCTGGATCATATAATATCTGGACTGTATAAGGACTGTGGCATGCTCCAGCTAACTCTGGACTACAACAGTATTCCGGGACAACAAGGCAAGACTTGCGGAGGGACACAGACTCTTCTTTGAGTATCAACCTCTTTCTATGTAGCTTCTCCGCTGAAAAAGTGCGCAAATGTTAGCAGACTGTGCAGAAAATGAAAGCAGAAAATACTAATGTGTAGACTGTGCTGTTAAGGGGTGCACCCATCTGCTGAACTAGGGAAGAACTGGCTGTTTCCATAAGGCAAAAAGTTGTGCTCCCTTCATCCCTAGGGAAGAGGTGGAAAATTTTTTAAGTTCAGGAGAGTAGTTTTTTGCTACTGCGATTAAGGAAAAGCAGGATTCTGAAAAATTCAAGGAAACAAAGCAGCCATACTGAGGGCAAGAAACACGGACACTTGTTGACACAGCCTAAGGAAAAGTAAAGATCTGAGGAACCTGCAGCAGGCATGCTGGTGGGCGAGAAGCCCATGCAGGGGTGCATAGGAGGGATGGTCCTGCTCTTCTAAATGGTTCAGGGTGCAAAAGGAGAGTCCGTGCCACTTCCAGCATGGTACTTGCACAGTCAACACTACTGAGCCCAATGTGAGATGTGGATTGTTGCTCCCAAATATTTGCTTAGTCATAGCATAGGAAGTCTGAGTTGAGAACAGAGGACTTAAGTTGTTTCGAGTTTTATTGTAATAGGCTTATCCAATTGTGTGGGATACCTTTTGCCTTCATTTTGCCTATCATTATTTTCCTACTGCCTTTTCTGTCCCGTTTTTAATAGTTGTTCTCTTCTCTTCTGGCATGTATTGTTTTACCCATCCCAGATGGTACCACAATATGATGCTTCTGTTGTCAAGTCTGGGAGCTGCAAATCATGTCAAAATATGGAAATCAGTTTATTTATTAAAATTGAAAATTAGATGTGCTTTGAAATACCTGGTGTTAGACACATATATGAAACTTCTATATAAAATTTTTCATTCAGCTGTTATTTTGGATTTATTTGAAGACAGGCAAGCTGAAAACACGTTTTATTTAAGTAAAGCACTGACATCATAAACAGCTACATTACTTCTCTTAATTGCTTTGTGGGTAAGATTATGGCCCTTAGAGTGCAATTCAGTATAATGAGCATTTGGGAGTTACACTTGGTCTGTGGGGTCTAGATCTACCTGCCCCATTGCAGTATTTCTAGGTGTCTGCCCTCCTAATGGAACCTGGAGTCCGAGTTTAGGTGCTTAGGCTCTCTGCCTGGTGTACGGGGCTGGCTAGATACCCAAGCACAGGATCCACTGACATCTGAGTTCTTCTGTCTGATCCCACTGAGGAGGAATGCTGAGAGTACAGGGAAGCATAAATTGTTGAATTGGGTATCTCTATGGAATTTGACAATAGGGATTATTTTTTTTTTCTACATCACCCATGTGCAGCAGGCTTCAGTCGTGAGTAAATTGCACCTAAAATGTATGTTAAAGTCTTTCTGTCATGGTTTCTAAACTTTACAGTGCAAAGTTGAAGACTGTGTGACCACTATTGTGCATTCTTAAGCCAGGCTTTGTTGCTGACTGAATGTGGGCTGGTCTATTACAGAGTATTACAAAATTAACCTTTTTACAGGTTTATTTGCTGGATGCTTGGGTGTTGTTTTTTTTTTCTTTTTTCTTTTTTTCTTCTTTCTGATTTTAATACTAGCTTCTCTAGTCAGAGCTTCTGGATTTCACATTTGCTCTAGTGCCTGTAAAACTATTTATTCTCTTCTCCAAAACTGTAAAATAATTCTGTGATGTGATGGCGGTTGGTATACGGATTTTCCCAAATGAACAAAATATCAAAAGAAAAAGAACAGATCATTACAAAGTTATGGGAAGTTAGAAACTGTACTTGGGCCTGTTAAAGTATCTTGAGATATTTATGGTAATTTAGCTTGATATAAGTAATAACAATATGGTTTGAAGAAAACAAATGAATTGATACAAAAGGAGATTGATTAAGGTTAATATTTACAGCTGCGGTTGTGTCTATATTCAATTTCAAAAATTACTTCCTTGATGAAAATCTATTAGTCTTTTTCCCAGGGTATAGCTACCATTGCAGTAATCAGAAATATAAGCCCCAAAACAGTTTGTGTTTTGGTTTAGATTTTAAATTGACTGATTCAGTTAGGTGTATTAAAAGGCAAATGAAAGACCTGAGAAAAGCTCAGAATTCTGTATTTACTTGGGTACCCATTATAAAGAACACTATCAGAATCAATTCTTGGAATAGTCAGTAACCGGGACAGCAGCAAAACAAATTTGTGTCAATTATTAGTTAAATAAAAACTTCATTGTGGCGTTGAGCATTTTTATGTGGTATGTGATTCAGTTACATAATGCTTTAGTCTCTGAATGAAGCTGAAAATGCGTGTAATATTTCAGTAATTTGAAACCACTTGGGGATAAATTAATTTGTTAGTAAATATTTGTCATTGGGGAGAAAAAAATTAAGTTGAATCACTCTTCCACTGTTCTTGGAAAAAATACACATTTATACTGTTATATTTTTATGGCTTTCAGAGCTTTTAAATTGAGCATTTGGAATTAAATGCTGTGTCTGGTATGTGCACTTCACATTGATTTCTGTTAATTACGTTTAAATATGAGTGAGAAAATGCTTTCATTCTGAAGCCACATTGAGTAGAAAATGCAGTAGCTGCCCAGTATTTGTATGTGCCATTGCTTTTAGGATATCTCTTAGTTGAAAATCTGCTTATAAGGGTTATAGCCTTAGGCCCAAAGGCTCCGAGTCTTTGCCTAGATATTTTGACAGTTCTGGGCAATGGTTCTGTGCCTTCTCACACTCCTCTCGGGGAGCTGAAATGATGAAAAGTCAAACTGTTCCTTACTTTTTTCCTTGCTCTGTTACTATGAGATGAAAACAAGATCCTAATGAAAGGAGAGACTTTGTGGGAAGCGGAACTGCAGGTCATCTGCATGAATGGTTCAGACTTTTGCACACATTTTAATTTCTGTTGATGAGGTGAAAGCTTCATGAGAGAAATTCTTTCTGACTCCTAGGTGCATGCTTATTTTTGTTATTCCAGTAGAATTTTGCATTATGTTTTGTCTGAATACCTGGGCAATTAAGAAAAAAGATAAATATCTGAATTAAGTTTTATATTATCAAACACACACAAAACCTTTTGTAATGGGATTTTTTCCTTACTTTAATTAGGCTAGGATTTATTAATGAACCTTTTATAATATGTCAGGACAGGTCTGAAGAAACAATAATGCTGTACGTTCATAGGAAATCAAAAATATATCATTGTATATTTATGAAGACTGCTCAAGGCATGATTCCACAGTCTTTTCTCACGTGGCTGCCAGTAATGTTACTTGCAAAATATGTGCATGAGAAAATAAAGCTGAATGAGTTTCACTCAACAAGACCCTCCATACTCATTGGCGAATAAAAGTAGAGTGGAGAATTTCACATGCTACTGTGCATGTAGACAAAATCCTTCATAAGCTGACTTTTTAAAAACATAATATGGCCTATAATGATGAACAAGAAGTGAAGCAAAGGTATCATGAGACCTGTGTGGAGGCACAAGGAACTCCCAACTAAACTCAAGCATAAAAAGGAAGCATGCGAGTGGTGGAAGAAGGGACAGGCGACCCAGGAGATATAGAGAGACACTGTCTGAGGTGGGATGAGGAAATCCAAGGCACATGTGTAGTTTAATCTGGTGAGGGATGGGAAGAGCAGCAAGAACGTTATTTTAAAAGAAATTAATCAGATAAGAACCAATTTCTGTCACGTTTCTCTTTAAGTCATATTCAGATTATACACTCTTTTGATACTCCAGCTATCCAGTAAAGGAGGCTGAGAAGGAAAGTTGAAACTTGGGAAGTGATGCATGAAAAATCATGTCCAAATAATCTACAAAAGCAACTTTGCTGTGTAAACCCAGAATATTATTTCACTAAAATTTGTAGTTTCATTGTTTTTTCTGCTCCATGCCTAACTATGACACACAAAAGGAAGAATTACTTTTGTTTTTAATTGGAGAAGGAAAAAAAAAAAGGGCAAGTCATTCTTATTTCTGTAAAATCGATATAAAACATGTTAAGTTATTTATTGTATGATTGCATTTTAATGTAGGTGCACATTAACATAAAGGAATAAGAATGATAAAACTACCTAGGCAAATATTGAATGAATATTTGTGCTGTCATCACCAAATTTGCCAAAACTTTGTTAACATGTGATTAAATAATGGGTAGCATGATGAAAAGCAGGTTTCTCGAAGGTATGTTCTCACTGGGACTTGCAAGTTGCAGAGACGAATATCTAGACAGGGTAGAAGAGAGGAAAAGAATGAATTACCATGAATGGATCCAATGAGACTGAGGGACTGTAAGTGCATTTTAGAGTTGATGTGATGTAGAAAACTTTCCTGGTGCTATGGAAGGCCTGCCTCTGCTAATCACCCTTGCGTATCAGGAAAGAAAATGCATCTTTTAGCCTGAGAACACACTCATGCTAGGGCAAATGTACCTTGCAGACGGAGTTAGGGAGCTCACAGAAGGGAAAGTTCCTTGTTTACTGCAAACAGCAAGTAAAAATGTATATATATTTTTTAATCTGTGAAGAAGTAATATTTACCAGACTTTTCCAGAACAGCAGGTATATGTGCAGTGCCAAACATAACAGAAAGGATTGTGGAGACCTTGCTGGGAGAACCAGCCATGCGTAAACTCCCTGCTGCTTCTAAATAGCCAGTGGAAGGAAAAGTACCAGAAAGCTGAAGGTAACTTTTTCCAAACAATACACAAATTGAATCTGGTTTATGTAGCAAATTGGAGTCAAATAGATGAAAGGGCTGTACTCAGCATAGCCCAGAAAATGGAGCTCTGGAAGATAAAATCTGAGGAGAAAAGAGGATTAAACCCAGTAGTTTCTTCAAGAAGAACATCTGGTCTGGCTGAATACGCTGCACAAAAAGCAACCCTTTAAAAAAGGCCACAAAATGGTCACAAAACTAGAGTGTCTCTGGAAGTCAGCCAACGTGAAAAAACGTGAGAGACAGAGCCCACCCAATCACCATGGCAGAGAGGGCTCCTAGAGTGCCAGAGCAGGTTGGAGGCAGTGTGAGTGTATGATGAGCAGACTGAAGGAGAAAGGCTAACGCTGTGTTTACCAGGCTGACACGCATAATTTACAGCCAAAATTCTTACAGAACAGGTGGTTGAGACTCTCCAGATGCACATCTCTACAAAGATCTGCAAATGGCTGTGTAGATCCTGGGTGTAGTCATTCAAGTTTCCTGGCTGAAGCATAGTCTGCCAAGAGCTGAGCAAAGCCTGTCTGAAGTTATTTACACCTCCTAAATCTGCAGTCAGGGCAACATGTTGTACCTTGCATCAGGGATCACACAGCCCAACACAATCACTCTTACCTGTAGCTTGCCTCTCAAATGATGCAAGACTGTCGCAGACAGTAAAAGGGAGTACTTAAATAAAAATTCCTTTAGTACCAAAAGTAGGAAAGGAAAAACAAAGAGCATCTGAATCAAGTGACTCCCAAATTGCTCCTCCTGTAGGAGAGCTACTGTGGATTTTCTCATGTGTAAAGGACTTAGTACAGCTGATAAGCATACCTAATCTTCTGCAGGACAGGATGTAGCAGACGTGTGTCAAGCCCCATTTTTAGAAGTGATAAATCCATAAAATTGGAACATATTTTGGGGCTGCAACCCCAAAGCAAAATGTAACTAAAAATAAAATGAAGATAAATTAACTGAAAGTCTGCACTGTATCAAACAGTGTCTTTCCCAGAAACACCCATGATTCTGAGATAGAACAGGATAGAGCTGGCTAGTGAAAATGTAAAATAGATTAGAATACTAGAAGAGCTCAAGTACTTTTCTGTCTCATTCAGAGATAGTTTTTCATATCCCTGATAAACATTTTTGATTGTCTGTGTGAAGTGGAACAGCTCAAAGAGGCAAGTGAGAGCTGGAAAGTGAAATAGAGTTGATAGTCTAACAGCTAGCATACTGCCTTTGAGTGTAAGTGACTGGCTCATGTCTTTATTTGTCATCTGATTCACAGCATGGATTTGGACCTGTCTCTTCTGTAGCTTAATTGAGTTTCCTAAACAGTAGGATTCAGAAGACTCTTTGGTTTTTCTCATTTTGCAGATACTTAATTCAAGCTCCAAGAAGCTTTTTTAGTAAAGTTGTAGCGAAACTTGGAAAAGGTTTTGGAAACAGCGACGATGGGTGGTGGTTTTTGGGTTTGGGTTTTTTTTTTGGTTATCAAATCAACACTTTCAGAGGCATCTGGTACTATTGTTGGAAAAGTCCTAACCAGATTTAATGTATTTGCGTGGTATAAGATTATGGCTTTAAAGGAGGGGAAGCCTGCGGGACTTCTCAGGTGTGCCGGTCGTGTGCTTCTAGGGCCATGGGCCTGGGTGCTGTTAGTGCTGGCTGGTGTTCGTTATGCTGACATTCATGTGACGTAGCTGAAATTTCATAACTCTTCAGGTCACTTATTTAGTTTATGTTTATTTTGAATGATTGATAGATGAACAGGTGAGTGCATTTGGATAATGATGCTCTGCTACCCTCGCAGTATGGTATAGACCTTGATAGAAGCACTCTAGTGGTTGTGCACATATGTGATGTACCAGAGGTGTGTGAATAATAGCTAGTGTGTGGATTGATGGCAGCATTATCAGGAGAAGCATGGACTTCTACACAGACTGTGCACCAGACTTCCTAATATCATGGGACTGGAGTAGCAGATGTTTGTGTTAATTGAAGCATGTTGAGATATCCTTTATCTCACCTGTCTGTGGTATAGATGTCGCTTTAAAATGGCTGTTGAACAGACAGTGTAATTACTGTGTGGAAGTTTATAAATACTGTAATTACTTATTCTGATGTTAATTCACTATTATGACAGCCATGGGAATATTGGTTGAGTCCCTTTTCCTGCTGGAACTGTTTTCCCTCCCGTTTTGTAGGAAGAGTACAAAGGTGAATTCTGCAACATGGGCTTCAGAGCAGTCAGACCGTGTTGGTGTAAGTCACAGCAAAAAAAGGAATATCTAAATCCACTTTTCCTTGTCCTGAAAGTAAATCCTACAGCAAGTTTTAGAGAAGTGGATTGACTTTTTTGTATTTGTCTTTTTTTACTTGTATTTTTTATATTTGTATTTTTGTATTATTTGCTTGATTAGCAGAGACCTCTGTGGCATGCCTGAGACCGTGAAGAGTGTTTAATTCTTCACGACAGTGGAAAGCAAGGTCCTTACAGGGAGAATGTTTGGTTTCTCATATAAGTTCTGCTGCTGTTGCTGTCATTGCTACTAGGGCAATTGGACTGCAAAAAGAAGCTTCTCCTTGAAGAAAAGATTTGGACATTGTCAGTGTGTGCCTGTTGGTCTCCCATGTATGCATTATGCAGTGCAACCACTCTGCAAAGTTCTTGTAAAGAAAAGCAAACAAAAATGCCAGCCTTAAGGACTCTGCCTAGGAATCTTCCCTTCCTGTGCTGTATTGCTAGTACCAAGAGTCTCTCAGGTTGAATTGCATGCTTGATAATGCTAAGAGAATCCTGCAAAAACACCTTATAAAAATGAGCTGACTGATTGGAAATCTGATGAATAATCCTGTTGGTAAACAAAGAGAAAGCAGAGCTGAGGTTGCTCTTTCGTGGTAGTGTCAACTCTGCAGGACTGTTTGGTGTAAGAAGAATGAAAACATATTATTTTTGGAGAACAGATGGGGATCTGGATACACACAAGCAATTGATTTACAACCAGATTAATGCTGCTGGTAGGTTGGTGCTTTTAATAAGCATAGCTAGTTCTGTCTTGATATGCTTTAGTATCTACCTAATGACTAGAAGAAATTTGCAGGTTTTTTTCTTCTTTCAAGAGGCTTTTAGCATTATTTTACTGGACTTGAGAATCAATACATGAACGGAAGCTTTTCGGCTGTCCCCATGGATATGTATTACCTTTTAGAACAGAAGACGTATAGCGTTCATATGGGAGCATCCTTCACACATAAATCAGTGGCAAGCCTAAATGTTTACTGTCTAAAAATTCTGTGTTTATTTTAAATTATTGCTTTTCCAAGTAGAAAGTATGAGACCTCTAATGCTGTTTCTGGAATGCTTCTCACTCTTGCTAGTATAGGCCTTTTTGATAATCATGGTTGATTTTGATGTGGTCTTATACAAGGGATTTTAACAATATTGCTTTCCTGACTCCAAAAGCTTAAAATAAGAATAATATTTATTGTTATTACTAAAAAAAAATCAGAAAGATATCCTACAATCTCTCTTCTTGAAGGTCTCTCTTATAAGACTGAGTTATTCACCCAGGTCTGCTCTTGCCATTTTAAACTTTGAGAGCATAGTTAGGACTTCAAGCAAGCGCAGAGGACATTTGTTCTGAGCTTAGGAGACAAACAGAGATCTCAGAAGTTTAACACTTAAATAGACAAGGGAAAATATAATACTGAGAAAAAGATTATCTATTACTTACTGTACTGGTTGTAGACAAGACTGTGTGATGGGACTTATTTCTTGGAGAGACAGAGAGTCATGTTGCTATGAAGAGATGTCATAACCTACACCAGAGCAGAGCAGCAAGCATATTTTGCACATGAAAGAGGAAAGTGCTAAAAAATGCTAAAGAAGAGGAGAACAAGCAAGTTGCATTAGAAGTAGTTAGCTAGAAAATACTACGAAAGAACTACGCCAAATGTGAGCAGGACTATAGCATTTTGCAAACTTAGTTACATTAAAAACAAGTTGTAAAAATAAAATTTTGGTGTGCTTACAGAACTTTCCAATATGCACATTGAAAAATCCGTACTGGTGTTTTTTAATGATGACCAGGGTCATTAGTATTTGTGTAGAGGAAAAGTGCCAGCATGATAAGGATGGAGAAGAGAGTTAATTAGAGTAATGATTGTACTGATGAGGTGATAATGTCAGAAGTCTGAACACCATGGAAAAATGTGTCTTATTGAAACTACTTATATGCCTGTACCTCCTGTAAATTAATTGTAAAACTAAAGCACGCAGAAGTGGCAGGGACACCAATGGAACAGTAAATACCAGACACTGCACTAAATTTGTGAACCTTTGCCTACCTTCTGCTTGTAGGGGAAACAAAGAATTAGAGGGGAAAATTACAAAACTTGTATGCAATACATATGCCTGGATTTACATTCTAATTTAGTATTTCAGTAAGTCTAGCAATTTAAAAGCAAAACAAAATGGAACCTTAACATTGAAAACCTTTTTTTTTTTTTACCAAAAAAGCTGTATTAAATGATCAAGGTAAACTTATAGGGTTTCAGCATAGATTTACATGTAAACTTAGCAGCAAAGAAATCAACATAGTGTCCTGGTGTGAGATAAAATGGAACCAATTTTCTTTTTAGTAATTTTATATTTTAGCTAAGCCTCTTCTAACTAACTGAACTCTGAAATTAAAAGCATCTTGTAGAGACGCTCCTTGTTCTTAGAATGATAAGATGTGATTATACCAAGGAAGAGTGTGCAGAGAGGCTCTTGCTTATACTTACGGCTATAACAGCCAAGGTCAGCTAACTTTGTTATTTGCTCCGTGGAGGGTCAGAAGCAGAAGACTGTAGAGGGGCCGTGCCTGTGGGGAGGAGCGGACAGGACAGGTGACCCAAAACTGACCAACAGGGTATTCCATCCCATCTGTATTATGCTTGGTGTAAGAGCTGTGGGATCAAAGCAGTCATTCTCTGCCTTTGATCCTGATACATTCCAGACTCCAGAGTTGGAATCCAGTTCCTATTCGTCACTGGCCTGAGTCCAGTCTGGGACTTCCCCAGTGCCTGCCAGTGATGTGATCGTTTTCCTGGGAGCTTGATACAGTTTTGTACATATTGTATCTATTTCTTTTTTTCCTTTCTATTATTGTATTAATATTTTCATTAAAGTAGTTTAGTTCCTTCTAAACTCAGGAATCACCCCTCTCCTTGGAGTTTTTGAGAGGTGGGGGAGAGCATCTGTTGTTCATCTCATTGGCCAGTCTGGCCCAAACCATGATGCAGTTACGCAATATTTATCTATTTCTAGCATTCTTCTTTGTCGAGTTCAAGACTGATTACTTCTATTCAATATTCAAAATTTCTAATGTTAAAGAAAATTCAATTCAAGAAACCCTCTTTCATTGGTTTAAGAATATTTAGTGTCTTTATATTCTGAGCTGAATATTTCACTTCCCACATTACAGTGAGATCTTTCCAGTTTTTGACAGCGTTGAGAAGTTGAAACCATTGGTGAGAAGGAGTCTTCACAGTCAGAGCACTAATTCCAAATCTTAACAAGAATTATAAAATTATTTTAATGACTGTTCTGCACAATATACTAATGTATCAGCAAACTTTCCATAGATACCCATAGAATTATATGATACGCTGTTATACATCTGTCCTTCTCACTTGCTCAGCTTTCCATGTGCACAGGACAGCTATAGGGGGGCATTCATTGTTTCAAGGTTGCTTATGAAATCCTTCTGTTCAGGTTCTAGACCATTTATTTTATGGAATGATGGCATACGGGTACATCAAGTTGCATTATCAGCAGCACCTCTGGTAACAAGGTCTTTATTCAGATAATATTCAGATAGTTTGGCTTCAAGTTTGAATTCTGAACATTTGAATCACAAAATGTTATGTCCTGTATACCGTTTTAAGTTCAATAAATGGGGAATTTATGGCTCCCTAAGTGTTAGTTAAAGTCCAGAGACAAATTCTCTGTTCTGCTATTTGAAAACTATAATACCCTGACAGCGTGGATGGTAAAGATTAGAGGAATGGTGATGATGGCACTTAAATGTTTAACTTTTTATTCAAAAGCTGGATAGCCTTATAGGAGTTTGCCACATACCACTGCCTTCTCTTCTTTCCAGTGTTCATTAAAATAATTTGCAACATATGAAAGGTTAACTTGAGGACATAAACGCATACTGATCTTTTTCACAAACTTCAGTCTTTCATGATATATTGAAGGTTTGAGCATGTAATCCTGACTTGGGCAAAATTCATATTTGTGTCAAAAGGAGCTTTACATCTGCATTATCAGAAGTTGGGCTACTCTGCTGCCAGAGGGACATATAAAGAACAGCCTTATGTTGGATGTCTTTGCCTTTATTTCCAGATTCATGGACAGAATCCTAAATCCATCGTTAGACACTGGTGAAGTAGCACTCAAAATGCTGAGTACTTAGTTCTTCTCTGTTACATGCAGTGGGAGTTGTGAGGCATGATGTATTTATTTTAAAGTCAATTTAAATACTTAAATACACAATCTTCTTGCTCAGGGGTAGATTTCATGTGAGAAAGGATGTGTTGAGGTGTCTTCTCTTTATCTCCATCCCGTTTATCTGCAAGTTGAGGCTGCATCCATCCATCCAGTCAGTGGTTTCCTAATTCTGAGGGTCTGAACTTCATAGTTTCATCGGGTCTAATAACTTTCTTTAAAGGATCACCAAATGTTTTCAAAAGAATAAACAGATAAAACTCCTCGTGGGTGATGAGACTGATGATGGGTGTCGGTCTGACAGATCCTCAAGTGGCCAAGCAGCTCAGGTTGACAACATGATCTGATTTAATTGGGGATGTCAGAGTTCCTACCTGTCCTCTCTTGCTCTGTTTGTGGCTGAGCATTGCCTTCCTCTCCTGCTCAGTGCTCTCACTTTTCTGTCTGTAAGGAAAAAAAGAATGGTTTTAGGCCATTTTAGTGGACATAACCAGTATAGAACCATGCAAATGTGATGGCACAGAGGAGGAGGCAGGAACTTGTGGCCAGGAGCAAGATCAGTTTGGGGTGAAGGGTGAAAGGACTCACTGTGATTGCCTGAAGGGGTCTTGGAACCACAGTTCTCTCATCTCAGAGCAGAACTGGGAATAGAGAGGGGAACCCACTCTTCAAATCATCAGTTTATTATGAGGCATGAACTGATCCTCTAAAACCAAAATAAACCAACCCACCTGTTATTTGTTTTGACTAAACCTTTTTGTCTTCTGTTTCTATTTATTGAAAAGAGGAAGGGGAGAGAGCTGCGATTTATTTACGGGTAGGAAGTAAAATTACAGTGGTTGGTAGTGTACATGCTGTTAAAGTAAACCAACCAACCAAACGCACCAGAATAATCAAAAACCTCTTGAGAACGCTTAGTCTTTTAAAATTAAGCTGAAAAGGGCAAAAACAAATCTGAATTTATGAGCTGCAACTGGTAGGGATGGGTGCATCAGCTTGGAAAGCAGTAGTATGGCAGAACTCCTGCCATTCGGCGCTCTTTTCAAGCACTGCTGATGCTTTACAGCATAATCTGAAAAGGCTAAAGGCTTGGACAGTTTAGAGCTTGAGGGAGAGTAAATAGCATTGTTTATTCTTTACTTATAAGATTCCAAACCCCTACTATCACTTTTCCTCTTAAACCATTATCTCCTTGAAGGCATTTTTGCCTCTGCTGCTTTGTATAATTCATGTCTCTAGATGCTGCTGGACTGAAAAATTGTACTAAAATAGCTAGCTTCCTTTCAAACAGGGTTACTTCAGTTGAAAACCTATTCTGCCAGTTTATAAATCGCTCGTTTTTCCTTGTCTTCCTTCAAACCGAAGTTGGTAACCTACCGTTGGAAGTTTCAGAATTTAATTACTTTGAGATATCTTGCTCTCCCAAGAACATAGAAGAGGGATAAGGAAATAAAAAAATAATCAGAAAGCAAAACCAACTGCAAATAAAGCCCTTAGGCACAATAGACAAAAAGCCTCTCTTGCTAAATTGATGATGTTGGGCAGTTTTGCAATAAGGTGCTAATATCGACACAGGGCTTTAATGCAACTGTCCCTCATCTCACTGTTAAACCAAGTAATGTTTTCTGTATCGCGGATAGCACTTCTCATCACTTGAGTTGTGTGCTATGGAGCTGCATGAAGCTGGAGAGTCTCAAAATACCACGTCCTCATTGTGCTGATAGAAAATATACTAATAGTAAGGGGTTTTATAAATGCAGAATTGAAATTACTCAAATTATGTTTTTGAAAGTATTAAAGCAAAATGAATGAGGAGAGCCACTGTATGCAGACAGCACACTTATTTTCAAAATAGGTATGTAATTTCCACCCACTATCCTGCATTTTTGGGATTGATTTCCATCTGCTCCCCATGCTGCAATGTTTAAGCAGTGTCTCTCAGGCTGTTCAAATTGTATTTTCACACACTAACTGTGAGGTAAGGTGCTGCCTTTTGTTTGAATTTACACCATGCCTCTATATTTTATGTTGAATTGTTAGCACAGAGTCTGGGATAGACACCTGGGAAAATAGTTTTATGATTAAAAAAACAGTTGCAGCTGGTCCTTGGCAAGCTCCTCTGTCATTTTTATTGGCAGAACTTGAAGCTACGTGGGTCTTTGTCCTGTGCCTTCGAAGTTGTGTGGAGCTCTGGCTGCCTCTAACCTCAATTCAGCCCTACTACTTTTATTTTAAGAACTTGCCTGGCATACTTCCCTCTGATAATAAACTCAGTCCAGTGTGATCCTTCAGAAAAACACTGGCTTGATCACAGCAGCATTTTTCTCTCTTTAAATCTGCATCCTGGCTTTTAGTATCATAACATCTCAAATGGAAAGCAAATAGTAACTTGTCTTAAGCAAGTGTCCTGATGCCAAAAGCCACCATCAAAAAAAAAAGAGAAGAAAAGAAATTAAAAACCAAAATGCCAAATGACATAGTTTGTGACTAAACAAAATCTGAGTTACTTGCTTACATTTCAAAATTGGGACTGTTTCTTGAACTTCTCAGCTGGAAGCCTGGAACTATTGTGATTAAAAACAGTGCTTGTGAGACTTGGACAGAGCACTTCAATAATACATTGCTGTATCAGATGTGCAGAGGTACTGATGAGCAGAATAAGAAAGACAGGGGTTTTGTATTTACATTTTTATCTATTCTCATGGGGAAAACTCATCAAGTGTAGTTTTTCCAAGTGAGATACTTAAATTCAAAGCCAAAATCATGTATTGTTTTCTTTGATACTTATCTTGGCAATTTCATGTCATTTTCACTGTCTGATTTTATACTGACATTATTAACAATGCTACATAATGCAATTTGGGGTAAAGGAAGAAAATGGGGAAGACCTACTTATGTTATAAAACCAGTAAGCTTGTTCCAACCAGTGTTATAACTCCAGGACAAAATTGTGCTTTTTATCTCTTTTTGGTCTCCTTCATAGTCTCTCTTCCTGTGACTTTCCCTCAGTGACAAGCTTACTGGAATCACAGTGCCCAACCGCTCATGTTTGCTCTTTGTGCCAAAGAGAAATCCCACCTGTGTTTGGCATTATGTAAACCTTTGTCTTGAATGGAAGACTAACAAGATGACTGAAGCTATTCAGAAATAACATCTCTAAAGTAAACTGCTTGTTTAACCCTATTCCTAAACATCAAAGCAGAGTTAAGACTAAAAATAGTAAAAGGCACTTATTCATGCATAAATTCTAATTGTGACCTTAGTCTTTCTCTGTAACTATTTGTTTGTTCCCTCTTCTCTAGCTAATTCCCAGTTGTGGTTTATCCAGACTCCTGGATCTGTGTCTCTTAATCTATATGTCTCCTTACTTGCCTGATAGTACTTGCTGACTCTGAGCAGTCTCTAGTTTTCCACTTGCCTGTCTGCCTGTTTTTAGACTAGAGGGTCTTTGATATTTTCAGTAGGATTCCTGTTTCAGGGGTTAGCCTTGAAAGGAAAAAATCATTATCTGCCTGATTGGAGATTATAAGGGATATTTTCCAATAAGCATCCTCTTTATTTTTAATCTGGAGTCTCTGTCTACGGTTTTTACTCCTTGCTTTTTTTTCACCTTTTGTCATGGAAAAACATTTGGGCCTACATGCTGTATTTGTAAAGAAGCTTTCTGAAAATTGTCGAGTTCACCTTAAACTCAAACATGATGGTCACAGACCCTTAGGGTAAGGAGGAGACTATTGGAAGCCAGAGAAAAACAGTTGAAAGACAATGACAGAAAGGTTCAGAACTAGGTGAAAACTAAAATTTGATTTTTTTTTTTGAAGATACATGAGAATTATAGTGATGGAAAAAAAAATTCTGTCCAATCTTAGTGAGCTGTTGTAGCCAAAGTAAAGCAATCTGTGGTTATTTTACAAAATCACAGCATATTTTAACATGTCTTGAATGTAGTATTTTTAATTTTTCTTCCAGAATAGTTTGTTTTCGAATAGACTTTCATTTCTACTAAGAGGGAAAACAGCTTTAGAAACTCAAATGAGGAATAGGCTAAACATGTTGGATTATTAAACATTCAGTTGATACTGAATTATTTAGTAGAAGTAACAAAAAAATTTTCTGCATTTGGTTTGGCCGCCAAACTGAAATATCTATTGTTTTCACAGCTTGGTCTGGGCCCTTGTCCTGCTGGCCATTGTAGCATTATGCTGGCAAGTAGAAATGGTTTGATGAGGACATGGAGAGCACAAGGGAGGTCATTGGTATACTTTAGTTAGACTTTGGTACACTTAGATAGATGTAACCTTAAGAAGTAAGATTTAAGCTAAAAATTGGTATACACAACTGCGAATAGATTGGATCCTGTTAGCTAGATAAAAAAGCTCTGAAACTATTGAAGATTTGAATTTATAATTCTGTTTGGACTTCCAAATGCTAACTCCTTTTTCTCTGGAAGACTTTTTAGGCATTTATTGCCTCTACTTTCTGAGCTTGGATATGCTAACCTCACAATTTTATGATGTTTTGATCTTCAAAATGCACCTCAGACCCAAATCCTTTCTTTCTCTGAAAGGTGAGACATCATTTTCATTATTTCTTTGTGAGAAATTCAAGGCTCTGACTTTGGTATCTATGTCACACAAATAAAGTCCCTGCTGCAGGCAGAATGGTGCTTCTGCCTGGCAAGTCCCTAGCTATTTCCATGAGACAGTGAACTTATTTTTAATATGGAATTAGGACAAGGCACAGCACAGGCTTAAACAGAAACAGCACAGTGGTGTGATTCCTGAACTGGTGCCATGTAAGTAGAAGCAGGTGGCTAGCACTTCAGTGCAATCAATGCAGTGCCAAGGTACTCAAGCACCAGAAAGTGAATCCCAAAAGGCAAACCCTCTGTTACTGATTTGAAATAGCTTTTTTAATTTTATTTTTTGTAATTAATGTATCTGGACTTTTACTACAGATAGCAAAAAATTTGTATAGCAAGTAAGATGGATGTGCGTGGAATTGCATGGATGAGCAAGGAGCTGCTAACTGAACTCAGAAAACATAAAAGTGAATTCTAAAAAAAGTGAAGAAAGGAGCAGGTAACCCAGGAGAAGTGTAGAGTAGCTGTCTGATCTTGCGGGGATAGGCTTAGGAAAGTCAAGGTTGACCTTGAGTTGAATCTGGGAAGGGATGTGAAGAGCAAGAAAGGATTCTACATGTACCTCAGCAGCAACGGGGAGAACTGAGGCAAATGTGCACCTGCTGCTGAATGGATGAGGGGAAAAGGCCAAGATGCTCACTGCTGCCCTTAACTCAGGTTTTGCTGGTAAGACCAGCTTTCAGGAATCCTTGGCCCCCGAGACCCATGGGAAAGACTTATCTCTTCTTTCAGTGCTGTCTTTTCTACTGGCCTTGTGAGGCAGCATCCAAGATATCTCAAACTCAGTCTTTTTCCCTCCGCCTGCTGCAATGATCAGCCTGCTGCAACCAGATCTAAATGTCAGCAGTGGGTGCATATTACATTTCCCTGACTTCTCCTAGCAGGAGTGGCAAACTGAAAAAGGCCAGTGCAGATAGCAAGCATGTGTTTATTGCATGGGCGCTGGCATGGACACAGAGTGTAGCCAGGCAACAAGAAAACAGGACTTTCATTTGTCTGACAGCATGCAGAGCAATGTCTGGATGTTCTTCCCTCTGGTTTGATTCAGGGAAAGCAATTTGAAAAAGGAAATGTGCAGAATATGCAAAAATTTGCACAAGGGAAATTTCTATAGCAAGGACAAATCATATATGAGTGGTACATAGGTGGAAAGACAAATTCAGATTCAGGTAACATAATTACGACCTCTAATTCATAGCGTGCCCTGAACAGAACCAATTGTAAGTCACTGAAAAAGTGCTTCTGGTGTAAAATAAACAACATACGAGGGAAGAGGAGGCATCATGTGCTGCTTGAACTTGGATGTTATAATAAAACCAATGTATTTTGGGTGTAATCAAGACTTAAGACAGGATTTAGATTTTTGATTTTATTCTCTTAATTTGCAAAAAAAACCCTTGGTCCATATTTGATAAGTATTTCATATTATTTCCCTTGCTCTGAAGAATAACTTTAGTGATGTTAATTATAAATTATGTTCAACTTTCTTTAATTCTTTTTAAACAGCATCAAAATACATCATTTTAATGAAAGGTTACTGCTCATATGAAGTAAATTAAGCTAAGGCTCATAATGGGTGATGTAACTCTATTTGGAGTTACAATTAGAAGGTTATAGGTATCGTACCTAGTGTACTGTCTTGTCTTCAGCCCACAGCAGGTGCCTAGGAAAAGTCTATGTATGTAATGACATAGCCAGGAAAGTTTTCTCAGGAAATTTGAAATCCAGGAACTTTCTGAGATGAAGGTAATATCTTGGATGGTTTTTTATTCAGACAGCTTTTCAACTGTCACAGGGAATTTGCAAAGTACAGTAACCACACAAACAGAACCATACCACTCAATGGGAGAAATTTTGATAATAATTAAATGATTATCTGGGTTTGATTTTTTTTGTAGCACAAAATAGAATGAAATAATGAGAGCAGGGCAGATTTAATCAAGAGGTCACTTACCTGAGTGATATTTTCATGTCAGCTTCACCTTGTAACATTTAACTCACGTCTATTTTTTGTATCTTTGCTGTCCTGTGAACAAGAGTTCTGCACCTTCTCATGCGAATGAAGACCTTCTGGGTTTTGTATCATTAAATATTCTTTGCTATTCAAAGAACAGTGAATACACTTTTAATTCACTGTTAAAAATCAGTGAACAATATTCCCTGTGCACCTTTCTCATGATTACATAAAAGTCTATTATCTCTCTTCTCAGATGTCTTTTTTTTCTAGGCTGATGAATCAGTCTATTTAATCCTACCCTGTAACAAAACTACAAAAAGCTGGAGGTCCTTTGTCTCCTCCTTATGCATCTTTCTAGTTCTACTTTTAAATTTGAAATTGGGGGTTGGATCAGAAATGCAAAAAATGTTCAAAATAAGGGGGTAAATGGATTTGTTCCATGTTTTCTAGTATTCCACACTTCTCATAATTTATTCTTAATTCCTTTTTTGCTATTACAACTTAAGATCTCATTCTTGAATAGTAATATTCAGTTCAGAGCTCATCTCTGAATACATGAAGTTAAGTAATTTCATTATTTAAGGTTCTTTTTCCCAGTATGCAACACTGCAGTTATTAAAACTGCAAAGGAAATTCAATATAGATAGCTTGCCATTCAGATTTGTAAGAGTTTCCTGGGACTCTATGCAGTCAGCTCTCTGCAAACCTAAGTAACTTGGTATCTTTAGCAAGCAATGTCACTTCACTGTTCATTCTCTTTTCTGCAGCACCTAAGGATATGTTCAGCATTTGAGTTCTGCTATAGATTTCTGTGGGTCTCAACTGCTTACCTCCTCCCCTCTGGAAATTGACTATATACCTACCCCACTTGCTTTTTAACCTCTTCATCCATGCAAGGGCCTTTCCTCTTATGCTCTTATTGCATATTTTCCTGAAGAGATTGTTGAATGTCCCTTGGTTAGAGAACTTGTCCATTTCCTGTTGGAAATCCAATCATCTGGATATCCTTTATTTATTCTTTGTCTGTATCTATTTTTTCTAGACAGCGTTGTTATAGGTTATTCCATTCCATTCAAGATGCAGGACTTAGCCTTTGTTGAACTTTATGAGACTCCTGTCAGCTTCTTTGTTCAGTCTCTTGAGGTGTCTCTGAAAAAACAACCCCACTCTCCAGAATATTGATCTCCTATTTTATCTGATTTTTATATAATTTACAAACCTGCTGGGAATGCACTCTGTACCATTGCCTTGTTTTTTAATGAAGATATTAAACAGTATTGGCCCAAATATCAGTCTTCAACTGACTGATAACTGGTTACCAGATGGATTTTGTGCTACTGAATGCAACCCTTCAGATTCAAATTTTCACTTGTGATATCTTCTGTTAATCTAGTCAATATCTCAACAGCTGGACTGTAAGGATACTACAGGAGACAGTGGCCCAGATATTGCTAAAGATAAGGTAAAACAATGTGCACTGCTCTCATCAAAGAAGGCAATCAGTTTGGTAAGGTGTTTTTTGATAGGTAGTGTTCATTTGTCCCATGTCTGCAGCTAGGTATCCTTAAATGTTGCCTGAAAATCTTTAACTCTCATCTGCCTGTTAGCTCCTTTTTATCAAGCTTCTTGGTACTGAAGTTCCCTGTTATAAAGCAGAACATGCTGTAGTGAATTTATGTATTCAGTTACTGTTGCAGTGATACTGAATCTAAGGACATTGTGGTTCCTATTACAGTACTATTCCTGCACTACTCAGGGCAAAATCAAGAGTTGCTTCTTTACTCCTGGGTCTTGTGTTGAGTTGCTTCATTAAAACCCTGATTTGTGTCTTAAACTTTACTCTTGCTGCCAGGCTTCAGTGTAATGCATACCTAAACTTTCTGAGGGTAGCTGAATCCTGCCATTGCTACTGCATTTTCTGACCTCCTAGCATCCCTCAGAATATGCATCTGGGGACGCTATGTGTTACACTAGAGAGAACGTTCATCTACGTACCTCAAAGGCTTCTCTTCCTAGCTGGCCACTGGAGAGAGTTTCCCTCTTTCCCTTTCTATCCTTGTTTTGTGGTATGAGCTATGGATCCCCCTAAACTTGTTTCAACTTTCTTTGTACAACACCTGCTGATCAAATCGCTGCTGCAACTCACTTCTTTTTTTTATGTTGCTTGTCTCTGCTCCTATACATTAGTACAGGGAGAGAGAACCCAACACTGGATCATTTTCCTCTCCTTCTGCTCAGTCACCTGTTACCACATCACTGGGACTTGGGGATAGTATTGTCCTGCAGTGTCCCTGAAGGCCATCTCAACAGGTGCCTATATGTCTAATTCTTCAACAGTTCAGTGCTTTCACTGTCCCTATGCAGGCATTTGCAGTGAACTTTTCCATCTTAATCCAGTTGAGGGTTCTTCCCAACTACAGTATGTAATTTTCTCAGAAAAGACCAGAAAACGCCCTGTCAGCTCACTGAGGCACATAATCATGTGTGATAGTGAGATACTCTGCCCTTTCAGAGGTATAGCTTATTTACTGTGCATGACTGCCAGAAATATTAGCTAGTGCCCTCTCTTCATCCAGTCCTGCTTCCACTTGCGTTATTTAGGTTGAGGAGCAAGCATGAAACGTGTAACGTGGGAAGTGGAATTAAAGTTGTGTTCACTTACTGTGCTAAGAAAGGAAAGAAATTCCCTCTCTAGTCCCTGTGCAGCACAATACGTCTGCCTCTTGTGAGCAGAAAGTAGCCAACTCATTTAAATTTTTGGCTAGTTCCATCGCTTTAATTTATACAAGTGTATGTTTCAGTTTGAAATTGAATCTGAACAGATTAGCATTTGTGGAGAAACCCACACCCTAAAATGGGAGAAAATTTGATAAGAGATTCTATTGTTGTGGAGACAGGGGGAGGGCTTTGAAAGCATGCATTTTAAGTATGTGCAGACTGTTACCAAGTCCGAATTGTTATCTGTGCTCTGCCTTGCATCACATCTGCATTATTCCCCCAGGATTCTTGAGATACCAATCGCTCTTCATTAAAACAAGAACAACAGCCAAAAGATTGAGATTCTTTCTTGACTTATCACATCTGGAAAGCTAACATTCTTTTGACTGTAGGACATGACAAGCTACATCTATACTAGAAAAATAATGTATGTTAGAAAATAAATTTCAGCTAATTTAGATTGAGATTAAAAACATCTATTGCACATGCTCTGTCCATTTATGGAGACAAATTTGTATTAACTGATGCTATGACTACTACTGTGTAGTGGAAGTTGCTCATGTGAGCATTAGGAGGTATTTGGTGGGTACTGGACTGGTTAGTTAAAATGTCCTAATTTGATTAGTACATTTAGTGAGCTAACTCCACCATAGAGGTGTTCATGGATATGTTTGGAAGGAAGGAATTCAGTTGATGAGTACAAAAATAATTCCTAACTGCCATTAATTCAATGCTGCAGTTTGTTGGCAGTGGAATAAGAGAAGATGATGAAAACTGGCGAAGACTAAAGCCTTAGGTCTTCCTCTTACTATTTTTGCTTAATGGTATGGTAGCTTTTATTTTACATTAATTTTAGTTTAGGTGCTTTCAAATTCTGTTAATACAGCTGTGCTTCATGTGTTCTGCTCTAGCAGTTACTTCCAGCTGTAGGAGTCAGTGCTCTAAAATGAAGCATATACGCATCTTGTTTTGGGTATTGTATGGGTTTTCCTTTTTCCTTGTATAGGTTATTCATTTGCTATAATATTGCTATTATTGGTGTTATTGTTATTAGTATTAGCAGTGGCAGTTTATCTTTAGGGAATGCATGATGTTCTTGTCAATGGCATTTTTTTTGCGTGTGGAAGAATTAGCTTTGAACAATTGAGTTTTCTTGCCTGAGGACATCATCCATTGCTATAAAGTTATTGAGATGTTATTGAATCATTGCAGAAAAATGAGCAAAAAAATGCAAATTGCAGCTTGTGCATACATAATCCTCAATTCTGCTTTGACGTTTCGATACCCTAATAACATTGTAAAATCAGAAGTTTTTTCTGGTCAGGCACGGAATAGAACTCAAAAAGCTGCCTACTATGTTATCTTATTTTCACCCCAATCACTTTGTGACTTTGTCTATGGAAGGAGAAAGAGGCAGAAGAGAGTTTTAAAATGGAACAACTGGAAAAGTGTATTTTCCTCTACTCTCATTCTTACAAATATCTTCTTTTGCTCATATTTTCCCCTCTAGCAGAGGAATATTTCAACCTAAATGGTGGAGTTTTGGAGGTTTCAGAAAGATGTGAAGTACCAAGAAGAGTTAAAAACAAATATACCAAAGGTCTGGTCAACCCTATTAATTAGTCATAAAAATACAATGTGTGTTAATGGATCTTCATAATTTTCAGTGTAATCCAATTTATTGTGTAAGAATAGAAACATGCATATATTTTTGGAAGAGTGATTAAAAACCAAAGAATGTGTGAAGGTATACACCAGAATCAATACTTTTAAGAGCTAAAGTGGCTATGAGAAAAACCTTTCTTTTCCTCCCTGAACGCATTTCTGGCAAATGGAGAGCATCATGAATGAAGATATTCACATTGGATTTTAGGTGATTTGAAGAGGGCAGCAAGCAAATTATTACCAAAGTGCAGAATTGAAGTAAAAGTTGCCAAGCACGCATAATAATGTCATTAAATATATATATAATTTTTATATAATTACATTTATATAGCGTATCTCTATAACATATGCACCTGTGTAGTAATTCCATAATTCCAATACAGTGGCCTGACACTGAAGTTTTTTGGATTTTTTTTGTTGCTTCTGTTTCTCAGTGGAGTGGCTCATCCTTGCGTGCACGCAACTTGCATTGAAATCTATCCTCCACATCTTGCTATAGAATAGTTTTTGTGGGATTAACTGGAAATGGAACTGCTTACTTGCAGAGCTACAACTTTCAAAATAATTTTGGCTTAAAAAAGGGGTCTCTAGCTGTGAATGTTTTCTTTTGAGCCAGGAAAGGTGCAAGGAGAGAGGAACAGCAGAGAGGAGCTGTTATGGGCTGACTGCAGCCCCCCATTCCCCTGTGTTGCTGTACAGAGGAGGTAGAGGAGTCCAGAGTGAAGCTGATCCTGTGAAAAGGTGGTGGTGATGGTGGGCAATAGATTTGTCTTTGTTTCTCACCATCCTACTCTATTTTTATTTAGCAACAAAATGAATTGAAGAGAAAGCAGCTGGGTGGGCATCTGGCAGCCAGCCAAGCAGCCTACATCTAGCATGGTTTTTAAATGCACACATTTTTCTTTCTGTCTCGTCTTTCCTCTGCTTTCTTTATTAACTCACAAATTAGAATTAATATTAAATGTATCTGAATTCAAAGCACCATGGTTCACACAATATATTGATAACCTGGATAAACGTTGCCAGAAACTATCTAGTGCAATTTCTAAGAACCTGACTAGGGAAGAAAACATTGGTTTAATTCATTAAAAAAGTTAAGTGGGCATTGCCGTTGAAAAGTTCTGACAGTGAGACAGGACCTGTCTTATGTTACTGATGTGAAGTTCCTCTTCTGCTTGCAGAATTGGTTATGTAGATTCTCAGTCACAGTTAATATGCAGGCCACAAAGATGTCTCTACCTTGGTTTTAAAAATGAGGAACACTAAGTTTCCTTTGCCACACAGAGCAAGCAGGATTCACTGGCATGCCTGCTCCTTTTTTTTGTAGGACAGTTTGTGTGTTGTAAAGCTGAAGTGTGGGAGTTCATCTTTTTCCTTTAAAATAAACTCAGATCCTAGTCCTGCTGGTAACTTTAGGTAAATCCTTATTCTCTCCTTGAAGATCTCTGGCAGTATAAAAGTCTGTATTGCTGGGAAACAGTTGAAAATTCAGGGCTGAAATGTACTTCAAGAGAAGTTATTACAGGAAAGTCTCATTTGGTTCTGTCTGAGTTTAGGCCTTAGATATCTTCCCTAAGGAGGCAAAAGCTTTGCTTGCGTTGCAAATTGACTTCTAATAAGTTAGTTCCCTCCTCTTTTTTAAATCTTTATGTTCCTTATGTCTTTTCTTTCTTTTCCCCTAACTCTTTTTGGTTTGTAACCATTCTGAGCGAAAGAAATGTGTCTATAGATGAAGTATCTATAGACTGTGAGTCTTGGGCCCTCTGTGAAGTTTTTACGTATTCCTTGAATGTAGGTAAAAGGAATGGATAATTTCTGTAGGCAGGCATTTCACATTGGAGGAAACCTCTATTACGAGGAGAGGTTACAGAATCTTCAAGGAGACTGATAGGGTATTCAGAATGTCACCATTAAAATCTCACAATATCTTTCAAAAGTACAGCAAGTCTTATTTCTTGAACTCTGTGAATTTTGATTTGGCTGCTTTTAATACCTATAGCAGACAAATGCTCAGTAAATATTTGTGTCATTGAACTGTTTTAAAATAGTACATATTCCTCCCTGGGCTTTAAGACAGATACAAATCCACTGGTGTTTCTCCTATGATGTTCTTTTTTTTTTTTATATCAGAGATAAAGATTACGATTTATATTTTTTTCCCTCAAGAATACTGAGAAATCTTTATTTTGATATACATTACACTTAAAATAGGAAATTAATTTTGTGGTTTTGGAGCTTTCTGACTTTTTCAGCTTTGTAAGGGTGCACTCAGAATAGCCTGATCTGAGTTTCAAACCCATTTCACTATAGACAGGAAAGCAAAAGCTATAAATGAATGGACTTTGGGCTAATTCTAATGTTCTTCAGTACTTCAGGCATAAGCTAAGGCGTTTTCCTATATAAGCTACTGTGCATAAGTGTAGTCCCTTTTCTGGAGTGAATATTGAGAATGTTTAAAATTTTTAGCCTTCTGGTCTTCTTGGACAAAACTCCCTTTGATTTTGCTATAGTAAAAGCTCTGGGTTTTGAAACACTGACTTAAAAGGACTCAATTCAGCAGAAAAAGCACAGGAGAATTTTTAAGAAATAATTGCTAGTAATAAAAAAGTTTTTGTTACTTTTTGTTTATAATGCTAAACTAGTATCCAGTATAAACCAGTGTTGAAAAGCTAAGAGCTATAACGTACCCATCAGGGGACAAATTGTCAATAAGGTATAATTTGATGGGCAAAAGCTGACGGTATCTGCAAAAAGAAACAAGAGCCCCCATGGCTGCATAGAAGTGCCTTATTAACAGTTGCCCTGGGCATCCTGTGGAATAAGCTGTATTTGTCATGTTTACATAGCTACCTCCACTGAGGTTTCAGTTTCTGGGAGAAAATTACCAAAGTACAATATTGTTCTTCTAATGTAGTAATCAAAAAGTTTCTAAATCAAGAAAAATTGAAAAGACACTACAGGAAGAGAGCATCATACAGCTGATTCAGAAATAAATTTTTCCAATTAGGGTCTCTGTTAGATTGTTACTGGAATTTGTGTGTGTCACTGAAATTTAGGAGATATTTTCTCAACACCTCAGGGATCCTTTACTTTGACTTTTTGGTATAAATTGAGATTTGAGCTTTCTGTCTTTAGTTTTAAGGGCCTATAAACCTTCTAGTTTATTTAATTGATATGGGTCTTGATCTTCAAGGTTCTCTCTAATTCACGATACCAGTGTTTTTGCCTTGCTTGATGAGTTCTCCCATGGCTACCTTCTCCCTATATAGCTTCCAGAAAAGTGCCAGCAAAGACTGGCACTGTAGTTTAGAACTGCAGACATGCATCTTCAGGGGAGTGTGATGGTTTTTCACAAACATTTGGGATTTTTCCAATTGAAAAAAATGCAAAAAAAAAAAGAAGAATGCAGTTTGAAAGTTTTGCCGCATTACAAGCATTGTAGAATAATCTAGGAATTTATCAGTAAAACTCTTCACAAAGTATCTGATACATTTAGCTAGGCGTCACTGTTTCATGAACTGTTTTCTCTTTCTTTGTTCATGAATCTCTAATGCTAATGGCTCATGCAGTAAAAAAATACAGACTTTTCAGTCCGTACACCAGCCATCACATCACATAGATTGTGATTGGTTTTTGCCTCTTCCATTGATTTTAGAACAAAAGCTCTTTTGCAAAAATTATCCGAGGGTCATCTGTCACAGTGTGGGTTTGGGTCTACAGCAAATAATCACTGAACAACAGGGGCATATACTGAATGGCTATCAGTTATTTATTAAGTTTCATCGCGTAAATACTTTTTAGCTGTCTAATTAATGATCATTTGACTGTAACACATTCAACCTATAAGTGATTACTCAGTCTGTCAGATAATAGGTTACATTAGATTACATAGATCCATTGGTACTGTTTTCTACAAATGTGCTCATGACCATTTATAACAGATCCCCCAGGTTAAAACAACTGTTAATAATTTATCAGATCTATGAAAATTTAATCTCGGTCTGAAATACAAATTATAAATTTATTTTTTTAAACACTCTTAGAAAGTAGTGGTTATTTTTTTACCTCTCTACCATTAAGAATCCAGTTGATTGGTAGTGGAGATCATCCACTGAGGAAATGGAAAGCATACTCAGTGACTTACCTTCCTTAACAGAGGAATTTTGATGGACTGAAGTTTGTGGTGGCTGGCAATAAACTAAGTCAAATAAAATTCCCTGCTTCTAGAGTATTTTATCTGCAGCATACCCTCTAGCTGAAAGTGCACAAGGGACACAAAACTTATCCCTATCATTTTTAGATCTTGTTCATTGTCATTTTCTTTGGAGCACACTGGCTGCAATCCTTAGGCTGAGTCTAAAGGCTGAGCAGAGCTTCCTACAACTGTCCTATGTCTTCAGAAATATGAGGTCAGCAGGGAAAGAAATATGAGGGGAAAAACTTGGAGATTAATTGCTAAGATATGATGATGATTCTTTCAGTGACTGCTTTTCCAAGTTGCCTTGTCAACATGGAATGAGGTGAATACCTTTATATATAACAGGGGTATTTCTTTTCCTCTAAGCAGCCATTCTGTTGACTCTGCAAAAAATGGCCTGTTATTATTCATTTGGATCTTAATGTTTATCTTTTCGAAATTGCATAGAAATGACCCACTCATTTCACATAGTTAATGCTAGGTTGCCAGATGTCACTGACCTCCACTAATTAATAGCTTGAACTATTTTACCTCATCCGCTTTCTAAATGTCTTCTATATCTATGTGTTATTCTTAAATGATAAGATGAAAAATTAAACTTGCTTTTCCAAAATCGCCTTTCTGGGTAATTAATTTAGCTAGAAAATCTCATGTTTGTAACTCTGCTGTTGAACCATTTATTTCTTCACTGCATTTTCAGTAGACAAGCTGTACAAACTGGTGGTTCTTACATTTCTTCTGTTGCTAGCATTCTGCTTTCATTTGTCTAAAGTCTTCTTACCTCGATTTGGTTGCCTATCAATGGACATATATGTGTCAACAACTTCTGTCTCTTTGCTGTCTTGTAAGATGCCATATGTAGGCTAAATTTTCAAAATATTTTTTTTATTGTAAATGACAATTATTGTAAAGTCACTCTAATATTTTGTCTAGAACTATAGATGTGTATTACTGTGAACAGAGTCAACCCTGCCATCACTAAAGCCTAACGGCAAAACTATAAGTAAAAAAGGCAAATGAAAATGCTCATAAAATTGTTATTCCTTTCCTAATAAGACATTATGTACAAAATTATATATGTACATATAGAAATAAAAATATTTTTTTTGTAGTCTCAGTTATTCAGTATGAGTTAGAAGATGTTATAAATTTCATCCACCATATCTCTCAGGTCCATCTGGTTTTGTGCGCTTATATCTGGAAGCTATAATACAGCTGTCTTTGACATCTCAGGGGCAAGATAAAGTATGTTGACTGTGCCTCTCAGATATTATTTCAGGGAAGTTTTTGATTCGCACAGTCTACTGAAGTGTTGTACTTTCCTTCACTGTCTGTGGCTGAGAGGTAAGGAGCACGGATTGCTAGGCTCCTTCTTTAATCCTACATCCCACATCAGCATGGCTGTCTTGAACAGCAGGTTAGCAAGATGGTACGCCTTCCAGTGCATGGCTGTCTTGAACAGCAAGTTAGCCTTTCAGTGCCACCTCTTCTTTCCCATTTCCATGTTTCTTAGCAGCAATGAACAGGTGTGCAGGAAAATAAATTTCTCCCTGCCTGTGTTCAAGGGCCAAACCAACATTTTGTTGCATTCCAATGCCGGGGGACTCTTTTTTCCACTTACTCTGTTATTTAACTTAGGGGGTTGAGGAATATGAAATTGCATTGAGATACATTTCCCTTCCTTGAAATAAAAAGAATCTTGACATTTCTCATCAGCACCTAGAAGTTTAAAACACTATTTGTAAAAAAATAAAATGAAATGTTGCTTTCAGAAGGTCTTGGAGCCTACTAAAATCAATCTTATTTGTCAAAAAGCAGGAAAGACTTTAAAACTCAGTGTGCTAACACAGATGTTAAATCTTAGAGGATTCACATATAATTTATTCAATACATTAAATTTACTATATGTAGTATAATTTCAAAATGTGCATTAAAAATGTGTTATGAAATCTCATTCCTACCTGCTGAATGGCTGCCAAGTTTGGTAATGCAAGAACATTTTGTTGTTTTACCCCTTCAGCTTAATCCTGCATTCAACTTTTAAATGTCTATAAAACTGTAAAAGCCTCAAAATGCCAGATTGCAACATGCAAAACTTTGAAAGTCACAGTGCAAAAGTTTTGGTTTTTTAAATAATTCTCTAGGAGCAGGACTAAAATCCCTCATTTCAGACCTACTCAAGTTTTGAGTGTCCAACTTAGAGGTTTGGACCTGCATTTTCCTCTATAAACTTGTCTCTGTTAAATATAAACCAAATGGATGTTTTGTGACACTTAGAAATCTTTGCAGAAGACAAAGGAAGGAATGCCCAGGTGGATGGGTAGGTGGCATTTGTGAAAGTTCAGTCTTGGACAGAGTCTTGTGTCATTAAAGTCAGTGAAGTAGCCCAATGCTGAAGGTTTGTGAAGGACTTAGTAACTCTGGATTCTTCTCTAATATCCTTAACTTTTTCTTTTAATTTTATCATATTAATACTGACAATTTTCAACAGTTATTTATTTGCATAGTCAATAAAAGAAGCTAATTAAAACTTTGGCTGCTTTGTGAATTGGCAGGGTATGTGCTTCTCACTTTTTTATATACTTCAGGTCATGATATTTGGAATAAAATTGACATCCGTTCCTTGAAATCATATAAAGCTGCATATATTACTTTTAAGTATGAGATTATATATCTATCAGGGGATCTCAGTTCTTATTGAACTCCAAACCCTGGAAAATTTGAGCATGTTTTGATGTTTATTTTCATATATTTCACACTGCTTGCTTTATAAGAAACTAATTTTGTAACTGTGGATGAACAGTAAAAGCTGGTTCTGAACAAATGAAAACACACGTAATGTTATTCCCAGGAGAACTAGCGGTTACATGCAGTGACTGTAGCCAATTAGTAAAGTTGTCCATATGGTCTTGGACTTCTTGTATGAGCTGCTGGCCTATAAATTCATATGAAAGCCTAATCAGGATGCCTTTAGTCCCCAGAAACCAGCTATTCCTTTTTTGTGAGCCAACAGGGAAAGCTGTATTAAAGGGAAGTCCCTTTTTAATATTTTACTCTAGTTTTTCCACAAAGGATGTTCACTCTCCAAAGCTGACTGTTTGTCAGGAGCCTATTGGCAAGATAGACAGCTCCAGCAATAAAGGCTGTAAGGACGAAGGGTAATGACTATGGAAAGCAAGGAAAAGGGTTCCTCTGAAGTATAGAGAGGTATAAATCTTTCTTAAGTGGCTTTACATATTTGCTGGAAGCAAGGATGTCATTATACCAAAGCACGCCTTAAAATTTCTGGTAACCATCAAAACCACCACTAACTCTGCTGCTGCTAATTTGCTGCTAATGTCTCGCTGGTACACTTCTCTGTGGCTGCATTCTTCCTTTGCATTTACAACGATGACACTTTCTTTATGGCTTCTTTAAACTCAGCTTTTGGACTCCCAGCATAGATGTTCATTGAGAGGTGATTAAGCAGGCTGCAAGACACCCTCGCCAAACAAGTCACACCTTTTTGAAGCCATTCCATTGCTGGACTGATGTGAACAATAAGGTGATATTAGTCGTGTTTGTTGACATATATTATTACGGCTATTGCTGTTATACCCCAGCTCCCCAGAGTATTGTTTAAATACATGATATAAGAGATAAAAGCAAGCAGATAATGAAAAAGAAAAAAAGAAATATCTTGTAGTTGTTAATTTTTGGCATTGTGTAATTAAAACATCTTCTTTAATGTTATTCTTGCCAGTATCTAATTAGCAGAGCCATCTGCCTAAGAAGTCCTGGACCATCTGTCTGGAATACTCTTCTGTTAACTTTTTGGTTCTTGACTAATTAACTTCTTTCTCTACAAAGTGTAATAGTACATTCTGTTTCTACACTTCAGAGAAGTTAATATATAGAAGTACGTATGAATGTGTACCTGTCTACATGTATACGTTATGAGTATCTGTGTAGCCCAGTTATGTGTGCAGCTTCCACTATAGGTGAAAGCCACACATTTTTTTGTTGACCTGTGAGTAAAACTAATGTATATCTCACTTAACACATTCTAATTGACCAGTGCTTTCTTGACAGTGTTCAAATTTCAAATTTCTTGTCTGCATTTACTGATTAAAGTTAAAATTGTAGAAAGGAGCTATAGTGAAGCTAACTACTTAGGGATTTGATTTTTTTCCATCTTGTAATTTGTAATTTTTCTAGAAAAATGTAGAATAACTTACGTTGGAAGGGACTTCCAGATGTCTTGCCTGGGGACTTTCTTTGTTCGGGCATGTTGGGCATGAAGGGATCCCCCTGACAGTTATTTCCTAAATGGGAGAGACATGTGAACCATATTCACTGCTTCTACACTTTTCATGATTCTCCTTTAGTGTTGTTCTAAGGTATTTGGATAAATCAGTTTAGAGTGGAGATTTTCTTTTGGCTTCAATTGGAGCTATTTATTTTGCATTTATTTAGGTTGCCTGCTGAAGCTACAGTAGCTTGGCTTTTAAGCAAGACTTCTGTTGTTCATCTCTGTAACAGAGAAGTTACTGAAATATGTTTGTTGTTCCAAAGACTATGATTCCTTTTAATACTGTAATTTTTAACTTAACATAGATGGGTGTTAGATGTATATTTTACTTCATTTTGAGGATAATAGTTTCTTTGTATACCTTGAATTGGAATTTGTTTCTTCTCTGGTTGGAATCTCCTCCCAGTACCCCTTGGAAATGACAGGAGAGATTTCATCTGAAGATTTTGAAGTGCTTTACAAACATCAATGATGTAATGTTTAAAACACTGATATAGTTAGTTACAATTGAGCTTTTACAAAAAGATGTCTGCCATCAGTTTGAAACTTGAGTTCAGACGTAGGGTTAAGTGTGCACCAAGGCATGTTTCTGTTCAATCTGATTATATGTTGAATCTGTATGGAGCTTTGTGCTCCTTTATTTTTTAATTGAAGAAAACAGTATGTGTTCAAAAGTGAACTGTGACTTCCTCATCGGAGTACACTAGGTCAAGTTCAAGTTGTACCTATCAAGTTCAGTCTTTACAGTTGGCCACACTGACTGTCACAGGGCTAAAAATCTCCCTGTGTACATTTCACACTGCTCTACTGGTGACTGTTACATAATTAAGGATTGTTTATGTCTACTAGAATTTAGTTATGCTGAAGGTTGGGAAATTAGAAACAAACTAAGCCAAGGCATGAAATTTATAGAGGTGATTGAAAGACGATATTGATAGCAGGAGATGTAAAAGCCATGCTGAGGTGCTACCTTAAACCCAAGTCCTTAGCCTGTGCAGCTGTGTTCTTTGTGGAGATGCATAGCAGTAGCTGATGTACTACCCGTCCTTATTTTCCCTGGCACTAACATTCAAATTCCCCATTCCCTCTTTCCTAAGAGTGAACAAACTTGAGTGTCTATAATTTGGTTCAATGAATTTTGTTGCAAGTTTAAGTAGAATTATAATCTTAAATAAAAACAGTACACAGAACGCTGAAGATTGTATTTTGCCTTGTGAAAATTGGAGCTTCTTGTTAAGAAATGTAGGAAAGAAAAGATCCTAACAGGATAAACTTTAGCTGTGTAGGCCTTCATTGTAAATCACCTGTCCAACATGGTATGCATATCGTATTTGCACTGCTTATTTGAACTTCTTGGCAATACCAGCAAATGGTATCAAGCAGGAGAATATGCCAATTTAATAGAAGTAGTAGATGACAGTAACATCTTTAAGTAAACATGGTTTTGCACTTGCTTTCTAAAATAACACAATCCGTATGTGTTTGTCTGATTTTTCAGAATTAAAACTTTAAAGTCTTAATCTCCAATTGACAAAACCTACATTGTCACTATCTTGTTAGGAGTTTTTGTTTTGTGTGCTGAAGGTTCAGGACACATATTTCTGCTCTTCATTTTGAAATGATTGTTTTTCTTCATCTCTTTTTTTTTCTTCTTTTTCTGAAACAGTATACAGGATGGGACTCTGTGATCACTTTGCAAAGAACAGGGGAGCAGAGCAGGAGATGCTGTCCCAATGTTCTCTCACCATGGTCAGAGTTAACGCAGCTTCTGCCTGACTTATCCTAAATTTTACTTGCATAACATGCACTTGGAGTCCCCAGATTCTCCAACCATGACCTGCTTGCAGAGATGTGTTTTATGCTTTTCTCAGCTTTCATGGAAAGCTTGAAGAACTGTCACTTTTGGCTTCTGAATTTCCCATCTCCAAAATCTGTTGATTTTCTTTTCCGAAAATTTCAATGCCTGAGAAAAGTATTTATATTGCTTTATTTATGACAATTATGCAATTTTTGCATATCACATACTTCTCCTTTAAATTACTCTTATACTGTGGACCTAGAGGCAATCGAAAGCTGTGTGTTTTGTCACTGAAAATTTTCATTGATAAAGATTTTATCTTTAATCCAGTTTTTCTGTCTTCTTTCTTTCTGCTATTCATGCTTTGCATATTCTTCTCAGTTCTGTTTTGACAAGAACTTTCCTTCAAACCTTCTTTTTAAGCACCCATATTCCACTACGTCTTTCCACTCTGACCTCCTACTGGTAACTCTTGTTTCTCCAGGCTTTTTAAATTATTTATGTTGTTTACAGATAATATATTCAGTAGTATATACGTATATCTAGTACCAAATAACATAGATTCAGTGTGTCCTAATGAGTTGACTAGAAAATTAGGTTTGTCCTCCAAGAGCAGTCTTTTGTACTGTGATCTCTGTTATGGACATAAATTGCTTTTTGCATTACAGAGGCAAAAAAATTTAAGTAATTCCTACTTTTTGTTTGACATATTGCAACTTTTTTATCTATTTCAGAATGAGATTTCTTTCATGCTGCTAGGTACAGTTTTTTATAAATGCTGGGGTCATTCATAAGTGGATTCTTCCAGAAGTTTTCAATATATTCCCCAATATGCTGTAGTCATTCACCTGCAAAAGAAAATGCTGTAAATAGGAAGGTTTGGGATGGAGGAAGAGAAGTAATGGCTTTTTTTTTTTTTCCTGAAACGGAGAAGCTCATTCTTGGGCTTGTTGAAAAACAAATCAGAGTACTGCATAGTATACTCTGACGGCATTTTCCACCTTAGTTTAAATAGGCTTTCACCCTATTACTTTTATTAATTATAGAGTCTGCTTGCTATTAATATATTCTCCATTAAAATACTGGTAAAAAACAACACCTATATTAAATCTCAATGTATGGTCTTTCATTATTTCCTGGTAAATAAAGCTGTGCTTTCAGTAATTAAGTAGCAGTACTTAGTTTAGAAATCTCAGTTCTTCCTGATAAAACTTGAAGTGTTTTGTGGAATTTTTATCTGAAGAACATATGAATGTGCACTGTTGAGGTGAAAGAATTCAGAGTGGTTTAAAATGCACTTTAACTACACAGCACATACAGGCACTCAAATATGTACATGTATTGGCACATAAATGCCAAGCAGATGACCTGCTCCAGTGAACAATAGAGTTTGTAAGTCATAGCTGTTGAATGTTAAATATGGAAATAATTGGAATTAACTCATGCAGTGAAACTGTAGTAATGCAGACTAGGTGCTACAGTCCTGGCATAAATCTGTTGAAGCAGAGAGACAGGTCAAAAATGAGGATAAATTGTTTCTGCTTTGCAGTGCTCCGCTTCACTGTTGTCTCGTACGTGTCTGCCCATTGTGCCTTTCTCAGAATGGATGTTTTAGTGCTTCTGATTAGTGCTGCAGTCATACCTTGAGAAACTCAAATCTCCATTTGATGCTTGAGATAAATACTGCACAAACTGCAACTGGGCATACTTTCACACAGTGCAATGTCTCCCAGCAGAGCTACCACGGGTGCTGTGGTGACGCAGCCCTGCTCTGCTGGGGAGAGAGGTTCAGCCTGCCTTTGCGTTCCAAACTGTTTACCTTAATAAACCTCATAAAAAGGTGGCTAAGTAGTATCAAATGTGACTGTGGTATTTCTGCTGTAGCGGTAGGTACAGTGAATCATGAGCATGGCCAGCTTCACTTCAGATTAAGTCACTGAAACCCCACCAACAGCAAAACTACATTTCAAAGGAGAAAAAGCCTATAATGTGATTATGGATAGAATCATCCACAGCTAATCATCAGTATGTCTGAAGCACATATCTCAAGCATGGGCTTAGATAGCTCTGAGGTTTATATTTTTTGTGTTTCCTGTATTTCTAACTAATTCCTGTTGGTTTCAGGCAGTGGAATGGCAATGTGATGAAGCTACTAAAAGAGCCTGTTACAGTAAAGGCAAATCAAAGGTAAGCATGAGACAGCTGTTCTGCTTTAATACAATTTGTATGTTAATTGCAGGTGTGATTCAGTGTATAAATCTCTACCTTATGCATTTTTACTGTCTCCCTTTCTGAAGAGAGTTGTAGGAAAGGAGTCTGACACTGGTGTATAAGCAAAGGAATAAAAATCAAAATAGGGAGTGTGAGGTGAGAGACACAATCACCTGAGTCTTTTCTGAAATTATCAAGAACTTTAGTTTCAAATTTATTGTTTTGACTGTACAACATGTCATATATAATGGACTGTATTCTCACTTCATTTTCAGTGCTATAAATCCTGAATAACTGTGTAATTACTTTGTAAAATCCTCAATTTATTTCCTGTGTATTAGGTGCAATTCTAGGACCTTTTATATTTCATATCTACTGGTGCTATAAATAAAATAATGTGAAATTTACTAACTTTTTAGGCATGGGACTTGATATATTTTTAGTATTCAGAACCAATTCCTTATCTGGGCAACTAAAGTTTCTTTTATTCAGCACAGGTAAGTGTAACGCTAAGATGCAACCCATATCAATGCTACGTTCTTTTGAGGCTGTCCTAAGATGAAGCTAGTTATCAAATTAATTATAAACCCAGTTAGAAACGTATATAATTTATGTATGTAGTTATTATACTGTTTAAAGATTAAAATTAATTGAATTAAAACTTAATGGGAAAAAACATCAACAATGATAACTGAAAAAGAGCGCACTTGCTTTCAAGACCCACATTCAGTAGAAATGTTAGCATATGTTACAGATGTGCAAAACTCAAAAAACCCCAAGCTTCAAAAAGATGTTCCATAAGCTTCTACAGTCTACTGGAGGAGGAGTCTCCTCTGTATAGTCATCTTGTCACTGACTTTTTAGCTTCTCCCATTAAACAGTTCATTTCCAGCTTATTTTACGAAGTGCTGGAAAATAAAATTGCAGTGTACCATTAGCCTATCCATTTCCACTTGAGATTAAAGAGGAAGAATGGCCTCACTTCAGAAGCAAGGCGTGTTATAGTGTGAGGAGAGAAAAAGACAGAATTACTCAGGGGAAAAAAAACAAGTGTAGTGAATATGTAGTGTAAAGCTTCATGCATGTAGGTTGATTGTCTTTAGGGAGGAACATCTTTCACTGCAGAAATGAGTTTACTGTACTGGAAAAAGGCATTAAGAATGGTGTTGCATTGTTTGTCCTCCTTTTTCTTTGTTTCCATCCCAGTGTAGGAAACAAATATTTAGGAGTTACTGGTCACTAGCTATTAAAGTGCCAGGTTTTCTAAGGATATAGAAGGTATTAATAGCTAGAGAGAAGAAATGTGTGGGATTTTTCTTAAAGACTTCTAATTTAAGTTGACGAACTCTGGTGACTCAAGTTATGTGTGAAGACTTTAATGGCAGAAATAGTTTATAGATCAGAAGGTTTATTAGATGCTTACTTGTCAGTCTGTGGAGAGAAAAGAAAGAACTTTAGGGACCTTATATTTTACACAAATGTTTCGTTTTGTAAATTGTGATTTCTTCCTAGAAGATTTACGCTTCATGTAATATAACCCTCAAGCCTTCATCCTTAGCTTTCAGAAGAGTATATTCTGAAGTAAGAGAGCATGCTCAAGTGACAACAGAGTACGACAGATTGAACTGTCAGAGTAGACACTTTCATAGTAGGAATGCAATGTGTAACTAAAAGTCTGTGCCTTTGTTTTACAGTGATTTTTCCAAGTTTAAAACCATGAGAATACCATTCAGCTTGTCTGAAAGTCACTGTGCAGTGACTATGATCTAACATGATGGATAAAAGTAATGGTAAATTTGAGACTATAGGAGCATACATTTGGATATTATGTTGACAATACTCTTTGTGGTGTAAAATCCACATTAGATTCAGCAACAAAGAAGCATATGTTCCTATTAAACTATTTTTCTAGGAGAAATACTCAACACTGGTGAAATGCATTTTAGAATGGACCTTAGCATAGCACATACATCCAGATTTTCATTCATGCTCATCACACCCTGTTGAAGAAGCTGGTGGTTGGAAATTATGCTGTCATTGTAAAATAGTATATACGCTATTCTAATTAAGACCTCTGAGATTGTTTCTTAGTGTTGTTACTAGTTGGATAAAGATTTAGTGTTTCACTTGGATCCATAGCCTTGTTCCTCATTCACAATTGAGAGGAGAAGCACAGTCCATATATTTTACTACATTCAAAGATAATCCTGGGAGGAAATAGTCCTTTTCTTACTGTTACCATAGGACTTTTTTTTGGTGTGCAGACTTTGTGGCCTGAAAGCTTCACGCAGGAGTTGCTGGAGAATGCAGAGATATTGACTGAGGCAACCTACCGAGCTGGAACGACAACTGTCTTTTTGAACTTGTCATGCCTCTCTTGCTTTCACTGATGTGATCACGGTTAAAATCAAAGGATAAATTTAAGACCAGAGAAAAGATCGCCTGATGATGTTTTTCTTTTATTGCCTTATGTACAAGACAAAAACAAGGTCACTATACTCTCTGTATAAGGAGGACATATACATGCAAATGAGGAAAGCACGTGATCAGTGGTGTACTCCCCTTACTAATCAAACTATAAAAGCCTTCCCTTGGAAAAACTGGGAGGAATTCACTCCAGCACTATAGAGAATTGTCCCTTTTCAGAGGAAAACCCCTGGGAGACCCAGTTCCAGTTACTGTTATCAGAAAGACCGTTCCCTTGCTAGCCCAAATTGGGGAGTTAATGAGGGTCGTGTTTCTATAAAATTTCTTAGGGCATCTTCAGATTTCAGGGCAGACATGTATGACTGTAGGAAAGGGACAGAAAAGACTAGAGACAAACTATACAAGGCCAGCCCAGACAGTGGTGAAAGAGAGAACTACAAGGATAGCTGTGGGTAAGTTACTCATTCAAATCGTGGTTTCTTTTGAAGCTCTGCTGCCCACAGCATGGGCGCAATGAGTTCAGGCAGCAAAACTGTTTGCTGATGGAGTGCCCTGAAACCAGAAGCTAGCTTTGAACCAGAAGCAACTCTAGTCGTTTGCAGATAATAAATAACTCTCTCTTTTTTTTTTTTTTTCTCTTGAGAAAGAAGCTGTACAGAATTTTTGCCTTTAGCTGTTAGCAGTAGTTGTTGCTCTGAGGTTTATGCTTTAGGAAACAATGAGGGAAAAGAGCTGAAGGGGAAAAAATATAGGGTCATCTGTCACATTTGACAGTGTAATGTGCACTTGACTTTTGAAGGCTGATAGTCGTTACTGAGACTTCAGACGTTTATCCACCAATTTAAGCTGTTGCTTAAAATAACTGGTGGCTCCAGGAGTGAGCCAGACAAAATTATATCCTTGTGGCTAGCATGCGTTAGCATTTAGAAATTTAAAACAATATACGTGGTTAAGAGAATAAATTAGACCATTCAGACTGGCACTTGTGGTAGGGACTGTTGTAGAGAAAAAATATAAATACATGCGGTAAAGTCCACGGTAGAAGTACAATAAATGAAAGAGAGATTAAAAAAAATAAATAGGTAATTGAAGTAAGGTCTCTTTTTCCTTGCTTATTTAAGATTTTAATAGCTCTGTGCGTTAGCATCTGCACTTTCAATAAAAGTAGAATCATAGCATGGTTTGGTTTGGAAGGAATCTTAATGATCATCCAGTTCCAATCCCCCTGCCACGGGCAGGGACACCTCCTACTAGACCAGGTTGTTCAAAGCCCCATCCCACCTGAACACCCTTGAACACTTCCAGGGATGGGGCACCCACAGCTTTCCTGAGAGATCTCTTCCAGTGTCTCACCACCCTGAACAATGAAGAATTTCTTTCTAATATCTGGTATAAATCTCCCCTCTTTCAGTTTAAAACTGTTACCCCTTGTCCTATTGCTACACTCCCTGATAAAGAGTCCCTCCCCATCTCTCCTGTAGGCTCACTTTAGGTATTGGAAGGCTGCTATAAGGTCTCTCCGGAGTCTCCTCTTCAGGCTGAACAACCCCAACCCTCTCAGCCTGTCTTTATAGCAGAGGTGTTCCAGCCCTCTGATCATTTTCATGACCCTCCTCTGGACCCATTCCAACAGGCCCATGTCCTTCATATGTTGGGGGCTGCAGAGCTGGACACAATACTCCAGGTGGGGTCTCACCAGAGTGGCATAGAGGGGTAGAATCACCTCCCTCGACCTGCTGGCCACTCTTCTTTTGATGCGGTCCAGGATGCGGTTTGCTTTCTGGGTTGCGAGTGCACATTGCCAAGTCATGTTTCTCATCCACCAACACCTCAAAGTCTTTTTCCTCAGGGCTGGTCTCAATCCATTCTCCACTCAGCCGGTATTTGTACTTGGATTGCCGAGACTCAGCTGCAAGACCTTGCACGTGGCTTTGTTGAACTTCATGAGGTTTGCGTGGGCCCACTTCTCATGCCTCTCCAGGTCCTTCTGGATGGCATCCCTTCCTTCCAGCGTATCAGTCACTCCACACAGCTTGGTGTCTTCGGCAAACTTGCTGGGGGTGCACTCAATCCCACTGCCTATGTCACCAACAAAGATGTTAAACAGTACCAGTCCCAAAAAGATGATGTGTGAGACAGCATCAGATGCCTTCCACGAGTCCAGGTAGATGATGTCAGTTGCTCTTCCCTTATCCACCAACACTATAACCCTGTCGTAGAAGGACACCAACTTCTTTGGGCATGATTTGCCCTTAGTGAAGCCATGTTGGCTTTCACCAATCACCTCCTTATTTTCCATGTGCCTTAGCAGAGTTTCCAGGAGGATCTGCTCTGTGATCTTGGTGGGCAGAGAGGTGAGACTGACTGACCTGTAGTTCCCTAGGTCTTCCTTTTGTCCCTTTCTAAAAATGGGGATTATGCTTCCACTTTTCCAGTCAGTGGGAACTTCACCAGACTGCCATAACTTCTCAAATATGATGGATAGTAGCTTGGCAACTTCACCTGCCAGTTGCCTCAGGACCTGCAGATGAATCTTATCAGGTCCCATGTATTTGCGCACCTTAAGGTTCCTCAGATGCTCTCAAACCTTGTCTTCTGCTACAGTGGGCAGTTCCTCATTCTCCCAGTCTCTACCTTTGCTTCTGTGACTTGGGTGGCGTGGTTAGAGCCCTTGGTGGTGAAGACTAAGGCAAAAAAGTCATTGAGTACCTCAGCCTTCTCCATATCCCAAGTCACCAGGTCTCCTGGTTCCTTCTTGAGAGGACCACATTAAAAAATACTAAAAAATTAAACGTGTGTTTAAAACGTTAGCCTAGACAAGAAACATTGCTGCAAATGGGAACCATATAAAGCCAGATTGTCCTCAAACTGTCAAGTTGCTCTCAAACTTAAGTAACAACCTAGCCTGCTTGGCTACCCAATTGTTTCTAATAGTTGCATTCTGTTTCAGGTATGCTGATATAACAGTAGAAAGTACTTGCTAAATGAATTTCTTTCTTTCAGAGATATTTTTATAGAATAGGAAATTATATGGCAGAGAGGTCAAGATGAAATGGAGATTGAGATTCATAAAAGACGGCCACCAAACCTACCACCACCCTCCAAACTTAAAAACCCTTTGGTTTTTAAGTCCTTTGCTACTTTTACAACACAAGTCTCTTTTTTGCATCAAAAAAGTGAACCAGTACAGCTGAGCTTGACTCCAGAGCTAGAAAAGCGACTGAACAATTGAAAAAGCCGAGTTTCCTTTTTCAATATGTTTTTGGGTGTTGATTATTTTATTCATAACTCTTTTTTAATTATTTTGTATTATTGTGGATTTGACATATGAAGAAAAAATTACAAAAGCTGTTCTTTCAGTTTTTATTTTGTTGTACTATGTACCCAATGAAATTTGATATGAGATATCTCATTTTCCCTTTTGCAGTATGGATTGTTGTAAAGTTGGCACGGGACTTCAGAACATTAAAGAGAAGAATCTTGCAAATCCTAGGAATGTCAGAGTTTAAAAAATTAACATTATTTTTGAAGAGAAAGAGTGGGTGATTAGCGTGCAAGTAATTTGGCAATGACATTATTTCAGGGAGCTCTGGAATATGAAGAGGAGAGGTTGGATGGGTTGTAATGTCAGAACCCACTTATTTTTCCTACACTTACATTCCATAGCTTGCTGCAAAGGGCAGGATAGAAACAGTCCAAAGAATAAATTACTGTGTTACATTCTATGAACATCCCAGAACACCATTACTGCCAAAACAAAAAGGAGGAATTGCTTTTCTTTTTTTTTTCTTTTTTAGTGTAGTTAAAACAACCTGAAACAGGGAAACTGCCCAGAAGTGAAATAATTCCTTTATAAAAGTCTTGTTGCACTGACCAACTCTGTTACATGGTTTTATGTTGACTTCTGAAGATGTCATCATTAAGATGACAGTTTTGGTAATTTTAAAATAAGATGTATTTTTACACAATGGGAATCAAATCTTAATTCTAAAATGTTTGACACTTACTTTTAAACTCTCAAAGACAACTGCTTTAAAAATACTTTTTCATGTGAGACTAATGCAAATGTGGGTTTTGGAGGTATTTTTTCAAAGAGGTGGTTTTTTTGAGACTTTGGGGCGGGTGGTTGTGGGTCTTTCTAATTTTATTTTATATGAGAAAAGGTATAGGTTATACATTCTGAGAGTTTTCTCAGAGATCTTTGAAGTATTTTGCTCTTGTTGCTTTGCAGTTTTTCTGCCTGTTCAATTTATTCAGAATTATATTTCTTGTCTTCCAGGATGAGAGTCTATTTTAAAGATAAACGAGCAATAAATTTAATATAGCTGTGGGTCACATAATGGGACTTCTGCACCATTACTATGGCATGGATTTACTTACATGATTCCACTTAATATTGGTTGTGTAGCTGTATATTTTCACAAGGGTGTTTTTTTTTTTTTTAATGATTTACATGAGACTATCTTGTGAATGAATGCTAGAGAGCATTCAAATGGAAGGTCCCTGGAAACTTTATTTTCACCAAGCATATTGTTGATCTTGTCCATATTATTAGATAGGGACACTTACTTTTGCAGGAGGAGTGTTTCAATCTCTCCTACATACAGTTCTGGGAGATTTTTAGTACTGCAGAAGGCTCTCTGTCAATAAAGACTAAAAATTGCTGTTGGTTTCTGGTTGCTGCAATAAGAGAAATGAACATCATAGCCTTCACACGTTCTAATGGGGTAAAAATCATGTAAGATTACTCTTCAGGGGTGAGCGTCTATATATTGAGGTAATGACATTTCTTGAGAAAATTCAGATTAACAGAACATAGATGCATCTAATAAAACATACTGTGCAAATTATGGAACTAGTAGTGACAAATCTGCATCTGGACATCTCAAGAATTTTATTTGTACTGTTTTCAACGTACTTGTGTTGCTGACAACCTGATTTTTCTCCTGTTTTCCTCCCAACTTCCTCCCTTGGCCTCATTTGTCTTTGAAAACAGCATCTGATCTGTTGAGACAGCAGTGTATTACTTCAGTCAGGATCTATCACTTCAGAGTTTAGCTAAACCTTTGAAATATACAGTTAGAAGTAATCTTCAATACTGAAGGGGTTTATTGTTATCCCACTAAGAACTTTTCACAAAGATTGATGGATGTATGTGTTGTAGTTAGGAAATCTATGTATACTCTGATTGGTAATGCATCAGGTACGCTTAAGCCTTGTCCCGTTAAATTTTTATATGTGGACACATAACCGTGGAAAGCAAATCATAATTAGTCTCCAATATCCTTTGAAGTATCATTGAACATTCTTTCTTTTCTTCATGGCAGGAGGAATGCCAGAACTACATTCGAGTGCTTCTTGTTGGAGGCAACCATCTCTTTACCTGTGGAACCAACGCATTCACTCCTATCTGCACCAATCGGACGGTATGAGTTAAATGTTTCATCCCACAAACTTGAGTCCCTGTTCTGGACCAGCAGTTTTAAAAGGCAGAGAAGGCTGTGCTTGAGTCCAGGCTATGTGCGTATTGATGGGTGAGCTGATGTGTAAAAGGCTGATTTAGCTAGTAGCAGGCCGAAGGGGAGAGTTAACTGATGACCTCTTTTTGCAGTCTTTTCCTCAGCTATGGGAGACAACACAGCTACAAGTTCCTCCTACATGCCAATTTTCATGAACCTTAGGTATTTCTAAGGTTTCTGCCAATCAGTCAAATTTGGTTGGCATCAACGGGTTTAGTTATAAAATGTAGTTGGGCAGCTGCATACTGTATATGTATTGTTCTGGATGAGATGAGAGTACCTGTATTAGTGATTTCTGACTGGTGAGAATGAGAAATCTCAGTTGAGAAAATCTGTCATTCTGTTTCTGAACAAAACCATAACTTGTTGTAATGTATGTGTATCAAAGAAAGAGAGTCCATTAAAGATCAATAATAGTCATAAAAAAAAAATCAAAATGTCACTGTTTGGACTAAGCTGGTTATTTATTTCAGGAGGGGAGAGAAGTTTAAATACAAAAAATAACCGTAGCACAAAAAAATCTCCTTGCCACATTTATTATATTTAAACCTATTGTACCTGTGTTTTCAAATAACATATTAACATCATACTGTGGTTTATGGCTAAAAGTATTAGGGATACTAAATCAGAGAGATAGTTCTGCTACACCATAAAGCTCCTTTCTTTAATCTAATTTTTCATGTGAGATTCTTTCCTTGAACACACCAACGGAACATAATTTGGGGTTTCTTGTTTTTTGGTTTTGTTTCTTTGTTTGTTTGGTTGGGTTTTTTTTTTTTTTTATTATTTCACCACTTGCTATGGTGAATACCTTAGTTGCTTCTGGCCACCAGATCTGGTTTTGGTTTTCATAATAATAATCTGTGTAGAGATAATTCATTTTTGACTTGCTTCTAATACAAAACATTTTAGGCCTGCTCTAAT
>JAOXJM010000012.1:83669299-83680551 GCA_026413425.1 Tringa solitaria
AGGCCTGCTCTAATGTTTAACTTACATGTTTTATGTACCAAAGGGGCAAAAGCGGGATCAGACAACATTACAGTAAAACTTTCTATATGAGACAGTTTCAGAATGATGTAAAGGTCAGCTCGTTACTGCTGAACAATACCAAAGCAGATAACTGGTGTTTGCAATAGGATTTTGCTGAGATTGATGCAGGTTGGCTGAAATTATATTTTTCAGGTCATTTTAATCCATTTTTCTCTCTCTTTTACAGTTAAGTAACTTGACTGAGATACATGATCAAATCAGTGGCATGGCTCGTTGTCCTTATAGTCCCCAGCACAACTCCACTGCCCTGCTCACTTCCAGTGGGGAATTATATGCTGCTACAGCCATGGATTTTCCAGGGAGAGATCCTGCCATTTATCGCAGTCTGGGGGCGCTCCCTCCTCTCCGCACTGCCCAGTACAACTCCAAGTGGCTGAATGGTGAGTGCTGATGGACCATGAGACTCATCTCTTTTGAACCCATGTTCTCCAGATTCACAGTCTCGAAATTCAATTCTGAGAATTTGAATGTTTTTAGAGTACTGTTTATCTCCTTTTAAAATTATTTTGCCTAACACATTTTTATTTTACTAGTGTAAGTATTATGGCATTTAATTAATAAAACTGCAGCTTGTAGATTTGCACTTAAAAATATAGGTCATGTTTGCAGGCATAAGGATGAGCTGTACTGTATCTCTCAAGTGAGCTTACGTGGCAAAGCTGAGTCAGCCAAGAGCAGTAGCTTGCCTTGAGCATTGTTTTGTTGAGTCCTTCAAAAACCTAACGTAGAGAATAAACAGTTTAGAATGAACTGAATTCTCTTTGCTTTCCCTGCAGGCCCCAGCCTTGACAAGCAGAAAGAGTTGTGGTTTCAAACTGCTTAGGTGGCAGACTGATGTTTTTGACGCTTATTATAGTCAAAGGGTAGGGACTAGTCTGCAAAAAGTATCATAAAATTGTGTTGTAACAATGACTCCTGTGTCACAGTTGTTAATCACCCCATGAGAATTTCCAGCGGGGAGAAGCTGTATTCCTGAGATATAACAGGGCCACTTACCATTTTATGTATTACTAAAAAGAAGCAGGTTCTTCTAAAATGAAAATTATTATTTAACATATAATGTAAAATTAAAAAATTAGGTATATTATAATTTGTCCATGCTTGTCCCAGTAGAAAAAAACCCATTATTTTCATAACTCCTGCTACGTGACACAACAGTCACTATTCCCACAGTACATTTCATATTATGATGGGATTATTCTCGTGTTTGAAATTAAATACAAGTATAAATCCTTCCAACTTCAGAACATTAGGTCAGCTGCAAGTGACAGACTTTATTTTAAATATTTCATTTCTTAACGAATGCTGAATTGTGCATGTTTGCTTGGTGTATTTTCATTGTACAAAGAAGCCATCAGAGGTAGCTTGGAGAAATTTGTGACCTTCTCTGAAGGTCAGCTGATTTTAGCAGCCCAGTTACCTATGGAAAATGGAGGAGGAATGTCTTCTGGGGAATCTTAAGAGTTGGGGGTTCATCTGCTTTTATGTCAATTTTTCCTGCTTGCATGCGACTCAGTGCCAAAAAACTGCATTACTTCTTAAGTACTTGGATTGACGTGAAGATTTTGCTGCTTTCAGTGAGAAAGTAGCATAGATCATCCTACAAGAAAAGTCAGTTGTCAACTGGAATGGGAGTCTCCTACTCCATATCTGTTCAGCCGTAGTAGCTGACAGTTACTCTCATTCAGTCTTCTTTTAGGGGTGCATGTGCATGCACATGTGTCTGTGAATGTTTCCAATTCAAAATAAGTTTTTCTTGTACATCCATGTTTCCCTCAGAGATTCAATGTTTTTTCTCACTTAGATTTTCTACTCTGCAAGTTGCATTAAACCTATTCAAACCGTCTCTGGTGGCAATGACAGTACTATAAACCACAGCTGATTATCTTGCTCCATGTTTTACAGCTATGCAATAAAGACATTTTTGACTTTAATGACTAGGGCACTTCTCCCAGTGCATTCAGGGGTCTTCAGTGCCATCAGTCAGGCCAAACAGACATGCCCATGTGCTTATGCAGTCTGCTGTCAGTGTTCACTGTAACTTGTGGTGAAGGATCCTGAAAGATTCCATGGGAAACTCTGAATCTTTATCACAGAGGAAATCTTGATCCTAATTTTAATTGTTCGAAGGTCTGTAATCACAGGAACCATGACAGACAGTGTAGGAGGGGAAAACAGAGCTGATGTGTGGCATGTCTGGGATGAGATCCCACATACCATACTGCAATTTCAGCTTCTGGAATCACAAATATCACAAATAAAGTAAATTTAAGCTGATGGTCTGCCAGGGTCATGTATTTATTAACAGATCCTGCGTTGTACTTGGGGCTTGATAGGTCTGGAAGCAGTCTGCATCAGCTGAATAGGTAAATTAGCAGTTATTTTCAGCATATGTTATTAAGCACGATTCTGATCAGGTGCTTAACCTTAGCAGAGGAAGGAGAAGTCGTCTCCATGAGATGCTGTTGAAGGACCAGACTACCTTAGTGTTATGACCAGAGGATTTGCCATGGTTCAACAGTTCTCCAGGTTAGGTCCCTCACAAAGAATTTATCAGTTGAGAGTGAAGGGACAGACACTGTGTTACCCTCACCTTTCTTACCAGCTCTGTCAGTACTCTCTCACTAGTCTCAGTCAAGAGGGACATGATCACCCAGACGCGTTAGCAACTGCTGCAAACCAGCACTCTTCCCATCCAACAGCCCAGCTGGTGGCAGGATAGTAAACCTGAAAATGTGAAACAAGAGAACCCACCTGTCCCTCTCATGATGTCACATTTTTGCCTTCTGTTTTCATGTAGAGAAAAAACTAATGCTTGAAGTTACTCAAGTGAATATATTTATGCACAAACAAATGAAGAAGGAAAAAAGGCTGCTTACCAGTAACCTATTCTTTAAGGCATGTTGTTCTGTTACCTACTCTCTCTTTCTCTCTGAGTCTGTGTTCAAGTACTTCTGTGCTTGAGAGAAATGATTTGAGGTTATGCGGCACACATTGAGGATTATGTCTAAAGCAGAGAGCTCTTCCATTGATTTCTTCTCCTGACCAAAGCAATCAGTAAGACCTTGAGCTTCAGCCAAGTGCTCAGATCAGTAAAAGGCAGCATTTTGCTAGAATGATATAAAATTACTTTTGTAGTATTTCATAAAAAGGAATAGTCTGCCTTAGCAGTCTGCTTTGGAAATTATTAAATGATAGCAAATAAATAAACCTTTCATTAAGAAAAAAGTACACCCTGATTTACAGCTGGCATGTTGATTTTTTGAGTCTCTTTAAGCTCTCAATGTAATATAGAGTTCAAATCGTATTCAGAGTTGACTGTTACAGTATGCTTCTAATTAGACTTCCCTTTAGAGTTGATCTGCAAAGTACAGCAGGGGCAGAATTCATCATCATTTGCTTTAGAGGACAGAAACAAATAGAATATTTATATTTGTAGTCTACAAGCTGCAGTGGGTCCAGATTTGCAAGGAAATGCCTCCACTGCTTAGACTTAGAAACTATTTCTATAGTCGAACATTCACAGTTAGTAAAATTATTTCTCCTTTCAATTCACCCCCTCAAATTAGTATATGTTTGATCTGATGCCTCAGTGTGAAAGTTTGCCTTAGTCTATTATGTCTGTTTGCTTCACTTAGCCAATAAAAGGGCAAAACAGATTAAAGAAAAAATTAAAATCCCAATCAATCCCTTTCTGTTTCCTTACATGGGGAAACACTGGGACATTCAGTTTCATAATGTGTCAGATACCTTTGCTTACAATTGCTTGGATCTTCAACTATCTTGAAATACAATGTAGTTGTTTTCTTTATCCTAGACATACAATGATAGATGCTATTGGAACACATTAAATAAGTAAGAACTTTGTTCTAAATGTCAAGTCACGTCATCAGTGGTCAGACCATACATGATTAAAATGTAATCTTATATCAGATGTAGTCCCCAAACAGAAAAAAAATAGTTAAAATAAAGTTTCCTACAGATTAGAAGCCTTCCAGCTGAGAAGAGTATAGAAATGTTTGGATTGTTCTGCTTTGCTGGTAGACATAATATTATCACATTTTCTTCTTGATGCCTTAAGCATCCTAAAATCCTAAAATAGTTCTTCTGATATCTCTTTCTTAAAAAGATTTTACTTAATAAAAAGCTTATTAATCTAGAACAGGTACTTTTAGTTTTCACAAGTAACATTAAAAGTAAAATTCTTACAAAGGTGGCTTGGTTAGCCAGGTTTAATACAGGTCTGAATCCATTCCTATTATTGTTTGTTAGCAGACTTTTATTATAACCCTCTCTGCTAGTAGGATATGTGGAGAAAAATTATACCCTATGAACAAAAATTAATCCTTTCACTTTTGCCTTTAAGGATTAATGGAAATAGCTATAATAATTCAGGGTTATCCTTTCATTTTTATGTTTTTTAATGAAAAGCCTTGTAATTGCCTAGTGCAAGCTTTTCTTATTATATAATATTTCATGTAACTCAAAACCAGTGTGTTCTTCAGATGTGCAATTTCACCTTTAGCTTTCAGATAAGAGACCTGACTGAAAATATGCAAAGCGTATGCTACCAGTTGTTGCAGTTGTTGCTTATCTTGCAAGAACATAGATAATTACTTTCCTTCGGTTGTGTCACCCTTAAGGTTGGTTCTCTTCTTCTGAGTGCATCGTGCTTTTTGCCAGTATCCTAAAATGGGAGGGAAATGCCTGCTGGTTTTGAAACCCAAAATTAGACTTCTTCACTGGAGCTGACACTGGACAAAACATTTGGGCAGTTTTGCTGTATTTTTCCATAAAAAGATGTACGGAGTAGGAGAGCAGTAAGTTGATGTGAGATGGAGGTACCTTCCCTGACATCCTTTCTCCAATGCCAGAGTAAGAAAACATCTTCATAAAATTTCCTCACCCATCTAAAATAGAACCATAGAATCATTTAGGTTGGAAAAGACCTTTGAGACTATTGAATCAACCATGAACCAAATGCTGCCAGGTCCACCACTAAACCATGTCCCTAAGCTCCATATCTATATGTCTTTTAGGTACCTCTGGGGATGGTGACTCAACCACCTCCCTGGGCAGCGTGTTCCAATGCTTGATAAGCCTTTCAGAGAAGAAATTTTTCCTAATATCCAATCTAAACCTTCCCTGGTCCAACTTGAGGCCATTTCCTCTTGTCCTATCACCTGTTACTTGGGAGAAGAGACTGACTCCCACCTCACTACAACCTCCTTTCAGGAAGTTGTAAAGTTGTCTCCCCTCAGCCTCTTTTTCTCCAGACCAAACAACCCCAGCTCCCTCAGCTGCTCTTCGTAAGAATTGTGCTCTAGACCCTTCACCAGCTTTGATTCTCTTCTTTGGACATGCTCTGGAATCTTAATGTCTTTCTTGTAGTGAGGGGCCCAAAACTGAACACGATATTTGAGAAGCGGTGTCACCGGTGTTGAGTACAGGGGGATGATCCCTTCCCCAGTCCTGCTGGGCACACTGTTTCTGATACAGACCAGGATGCTGTTAGCCTTCTTGGCCACCTGGGCACTCTGCTGGCTCATACTGAATTTGGCAGTCAACCAACACCCCCAGGTCATTTTCTGCTGGGCAGCTCTCCAGCCAGTCTCCACTAAACCTGTAGCACTGCATGGGGTTATTGTGACCCAAGTGTAGGACCCAGATGGCAGAGACAGGCGGCACTTCCCATCTGGGTGGGATTTTTTTTGTATTATCTGCTCAAGATAAAACAGTAAGGTTCTCATTCCATTTATCAAAAGACCAGGAGGCTACTGAGAACAGAGCCTGTTCTTTTATATCTCATCTAGCCTGCTCATGTCAGGTGCCAATTGGAGAGGCTGAAAGAGGAAGAAGAGCACCCCTGCAAGCAGATCATCTGTGCCCAGCTGTGGAGAGGCATGACAGGAGCATCAGCCTCATGAATGCTGCAGAAAACTGTAATAGACAGTGAGCCAGAGAGAGTGAAAGAACTTAGAACTGAAATACATCTCAACCCAGGAGAAAGTAGAAAAACAGACAAACTTAGGGAACATGAATACATGAAAAATAGCATTCACTAAAGACAGGAGGAGGACAGAAATATTGGAGGTAGGGATGGAATTTCAGTAGCAGAAGACATACCAAGTCTTAAGGTGAAAAGGAAAGGGGATGATCATGAAAGTGAACTCTGGTTTACTTTCTGTTGTTAAAAAAAAAAAAAAAAAGGAAAAAAGAAAAGGGAACCAGGGCCACAGGGAAAGCCCTTTGATCATCTCTCTCCCTTCAAAACTAGTTCAAAGAAAACAAAATAAATGTTGGTCCACATGTTTGGAGAGAAATGGGTAAGCCATCACAATTGGGTTTTCTTTCCACACCATACCTGCTGGTTGACAAAATCTGCTTAAAGAAAGCTAGGTATTTTTTGTTCTTGTGTATGTGGAATTATAGATTCAGAGTTTTAAGTAACCATCCAGACTTCTGCATTTTTTGAGATATCCCTATAGCCCAAACATCTAGAGGTTCTGAGTGAATTAATTCTATATTTTTGATCCTTGTTCCTCCCCCAGTATCCTGCTATGCAAGGTGTCTACCCAGTGAATAGAGAAAAATCCAATGAACTCCAGATGGGGCTCTCAAGGACTTAAGTAGGTAGATAGAGAATGGTTTCTGCCATTAAGTTTGTCACTGGCAAATTTGCATGAGCAAAATTATATAATAAGTTGCAAAATATTATGCCATGTAAGAACATTTATCTTGAAAATGAAAGAGATGTGTTTGAAATAAACAACAGGCAGTAAACCAAGGAATTTTGAAATGCCATATTTGAAAATTGTTTTTCAGAAAAGAAATAATTGCATTCCAGAATTTATTAGAGTACATCAGTAAAATGTAGTATCTAATGAGTGCATCCACTTTTATGATTATACTGAATTGTACTATAAAATCTATCAGCAATATAAGAAAAGACTGGAAAAAATGTCTGGCATACACAGTTTTAGTGTATTTTGCAGTCCTTGCTCTTACATACCCATAAAATCTTCAATTTAGCAAAAGGAAAAGAATGTAAAAAATCATGCAGAGCTGAGGTATTGCAGAAGAATTAGTAGTCAAAATAGACTGGTAGACAGCTATGTTATGAAAAGCTGGCATTTTAAGCATGTCTCCTAGATAATTATGAAACACAGAGGAAAAATAACTATTAATAAACAATTATTTCCACCAGTTTTATATCAGGACTTAACATATTACAGTTCAGCTCCTGAGATCGGATATATCTATGATGACTACAGGTTATATATTAATTTTAAGATGCGTAATGCTGTAGGAAAATTTTACTCGGTGATTAAGATTTGTCCTTAAGCATTCAGCAGTTATACCTTGGTCATTAAGCAGTTATACCTTGGTCAGCCTAAAGCAAGATCTATACTGTTTTCCAACAGCTGCAGAGGACTACTCTAAATTAATATACTTAATGATTATATGGGAATGGCAGCTTTCCCAGTGAAATCCTGGGTGTGACTCAGGGAGACGTTTGCTTTATACATCATTAGCAAGAGGCAGTAAAGGTGGGGCTGCACAATTTGGCTCCTTCTGCTCTCCAGAGTGCCCCATCCCATTCCCAGTAAGCTTGCTGCGTGGCCCAGCTGCAGCCAGTCCCTACAGGGGAACTCGGTGCTGTCAGACAGCATAAGCTTTATGAAGGAAGCCATAAAGATTCCCAGGCTTTGTACTGAGTAAGCAAACTTCAGAACTATCACACTACAGTGCATTTGCCCAGAGGCAGTGCTAACTAGCCACCTAGTGCTTTCACTATGTGCACTTGTCTATCTATTTTGCGCTGCTCCATGTTTTATGCTGGAGATCTTTGTCCTGTCATGTTGACAAGCTCGTTTTCTTGCTTTCATGATTTCGTTGATTCCATTTAATTTGGGAAAGCCTAGTGAGCCTGACATACCCATAACTTGAATACATAAAAACCTATACAGGTCATATACAATACTCATGACATTATTACAGGTTGACATTCTCTTGTTGATCCATAATATCTGCATCCTGTCACATACTTACACTTGTTGCAGCGATCTAATCATTCACAAATGAGATGCCTTTACCCTTCCAGAACTATTTGCAAATTCAGCAGGAAACAAGAAAGCCACTTCATTTTCTGGATTAAAACCTTTATGGGAAGTCCTGTATGTCAACAAATAGCAGTTCACAGCACAATATTTGGAAACATATGAACTAATTTTTCCTACACGGGAATCGCCTGTTTCCTGTAAAGCTTTGAAGGGATTTAGTTCACCTTTCCTAAAGAGAAAATTAAAAATAAATAAAGTCTGATATGATAATCTCTCCATATCCACAGAATTCCCTGAGGTAGCTCTGAGATTATTACATTTAATGCAAACGAAAACAGTTTTCACAAGTTTCAACAGCAGCTCATACTGTTATCGGTTCCTAATCAGTAATATATGCATAGGTGTTTGCAGACATACATATTGTTTCTCAGTTTTGAATCAATAAAATATGAATATTTGTTTTTATTTACACATGTATTATGATTATAAGCGTAACTTTAAAATATTGTCTCTTGAAAGATTGACACAGATTTTTCAACAACTCTAAAAACATTCTGAATACATTTAATATGATTTTTATTCCTACAGTTTGTGAAGATTTTATTTGTAATTCATTATTCTCCAGACTTTGAGTGCTTCCAGTAGTGTTTTGGTTCTGCAGTGGGATCCTATTGTGCCATTGTGAGATGTTTTTACATGAGTGGGCCTCCAGTAAGAAGAAGCTTCATCAGATCTCATTGTGAAGCCGGGCCTCCATGTTTAATGGTAGTCAGGTAGTTTTTTGGGGTGTCAATTTTATCTTCATTGCTATCACAGGTCCTGTCAAATGACTTTATTTGCCTTTTTTTTTTTTTATGACACAAATGCACTGGTTCTATGTAACTTATGAGAGCTTAGGGTAAGTTCTCGTTAAAATATTTAGTTGCTATCTTCTAGCAAAGCACCTGTGCAGGTCTGAGTGTAGGGAAAATGCAGTATGTTACAGACTAATCTCAAGGAAGTGCTAAATACAATAATGAGTGAAAGTTGCAAGGAGGTGTGAGAGAGCTATCATATCTGCTCAGCTTCAAATATCCTAGGCAGTTGATGACCATTGCTGCCAAAAAACCTGCCTTGGAGACTCTCAGTAGAGCAGATAGAGAGGGAAGCAGCACAGGAGGCCACGTAAGCTGGGAGCTGAGCCATCTTTGGAGAAGAGTTGTCTGACAAGATTTGGAAAGCAGCTTGCTTGCCTGCCTTTCTAGTTCTGCTCAAAAGTTTTGGCAGGTTTGAGGTGTTCCTGCAAAACGCTTAGTTTCAATTACAGCAGCTTTTTTCAATACAGTGGTGCTGTGAAGAGATGTTCACCTATTGAATTTCTTTGGAATGTTTCCTCACAGTAGATGTTTTTAAAACAGTTTTATTTGTTTCTTTGTTTTCCCACTTCAGAATAAAATTTGGAAATTAAAACGAAATTTTGCTTGTTTGTCAGAGGTACTAGTGTTCTAGAATGGTTCCTTACACAAGGGGCGCTCTCCTCCACAATCTGTGTATCAAGCTTGTCTTTCCTTTAAGAACTCAGGTTATCAATCTCTCTTAAAGTCATGGACTTTTCTCAGTTTTAGTCATCCTTATGGATAATGGGCCACATGCTTATTATCTTTGGTATCCACTGTTCCTTTTTTTTCCTTTTAAGAAATATTGCCATCTGTTATTTTCTAGATTTTTTTTAAAATATATGTTCTTAATTTCTCCTGCATCACCATCAGTTTCTTTGATCTGTTTTTAATTGATTTTTTCAAAAAGAAAAAAAGGGAAAAAATAAAATCCCATAATACTATAAAAATCTTTAAGCAAGATAGAGTTGAAATTAGGTTATCTTACCATCAAATGTTTTGTGTAGAATTCTCTTTCTTTTCATTACAGGCTCTGAGCACATTCTTAGTCACGCTCAGTTACCATCCATTATTCTGCTAATCTGGGGTAATGGCATGATGGCAAAGCAGAAACAGAGTTAACACAACAGATAAAGCAATTACATTGTAAAAATACAACATGCCCATATGCGGAGAAGAAAAATTCAGTGATGCTTTTGACAGTAGAGTGCAGTGAGCTGGGCCAGGGCTGCCCAGCACAGTCATGTGCAATAGTCACCCAGAGCAGAGAGACTCTGTAGTCATTTTCACATAGCTCATAATCCTCTCTGGACATGAGCTGACCTGCTCAGATGTCATGGGGCCAGTTCCCTGCAAGGATAATAAAAGATGTGTTTTTCTAAAGCTAATGTTTGAAGATAAATCCAACTTCCGTGTTAGTGCATATATCACAAGAAGACAATAAATGATCTTTCATTCTGTTCTTTTCAGAGCCAAATTTTGTGTCATCTTATGACATTGGGAACTTCACCTACTTCTTCTTCCGGGAGAATGCAGTGGAACATGACTGTGGGAAAACAGTCTTCTCTCGTGCAGCTCGGGTGTGCAAAAATGATATTGGGGGCAAATTCGTGCTGGAGGATACCTGGACTACCTTCATGAAAGCTCGACTGAACTGTTCTCGCCCTGGAGAAATTCCATTTTACTATAATGAACTACAGAGCACTTTCTTCCTGCCAGAATTGGACTTGATCTATGGCATTTTTACCACTAACGTGTAAGTAAATTCCATGATATGTTTTATTTTCCTGCTATTTGTAACAATAAAAACTAAAGCTTATGAGCTGTTCTCTTCTGTATATGCCAAGCAAATGTCATAAATTCAAACTACTGTTTTGCCCAATCCACTGTTCTCTTGTGCCAAAGTATCAGTTTCAAATGCTTCATACGAGAATTGTTGAAGGCATTTGACAAAAGGAAGAATTCTTTATATTTCCTTATAGCAGGGAGCCTGTTGTGTTTAAGACTATCCAGTCATCTTTTTCATTCATTCTTATAAATACTTTTTTTTTTCATTTTGCACATTTGTAATACATAAATACGTTACGTATTTATGAAATAAATATTTTATAATTGTAATGTGACATGATCGTGAATTTTACATGATGTAATTTGACCATGTCAGGAAGAGTTCCTCTTACCCAAAAGAACACAAGAGGTGACTTATTTTAAATTAGTCCTAACATATATGAGT
>JAOXJM010000012.1:83692469-83713151 GCA_026413425.1 Tringa solitaria
TTCTATTTCTCCCTTTCAATTTAAATGCTTAGGTGTCCAATGGTTAACAACTTTGTCATAAAGCTGGGTTTTACCTGATACTTAAAGATGACTGAAGGATGTTACAACAGGTTTTGAACTTTCCTCTCCAATAAATTCTAGAAAGTGTTTTTCCCTGCTCTTAAGACCTCACAGTCACAGGTAGCAACACGGACAATAATGAAAAAAAAATTATTAAATACATACAGCAGTTATTGTGAAGCGGAGAAGCTTCACAAAGAAATTTCAAAAAATATTTTTTTTGAAAATGCAGATGAATGTTTCATACATTTGCCTTTAGAAGGCTTATAACACGCAATAAATCTCCACAAATATAATATTTTTCTTATGAAGCCACAATGCTGTATATTATCTGGAAACCAGTTACAACCTCATGAAGTGATTTGGAAGTGTGCTTGAAACTCAGTTTGTAAATGCTTTCAAAACAGTTTGTATTTCTCCTGTTTGTCTTACTATATGGGAGTGAATTGGTGCAAAGTACGGCAAGGTATGATATCTCTCTGATTTTTGTTACACTCTATCTTTTTTTTTTTTTTTGGTAATCAATACATGTCACTTTTTTTTTTTTTTTTTTTGCTAGGGAACAACCCAAGGTCTTAACAAGAAAAAAAGTTGTGCTTGTGTTTTTCCTAAAAAATTCAAGGGAAATATTGTCATTTTCTTGGCAGACTACAGGTTCTGATCAAAGTGTGCAGCTTTCACAGATTCACGTGCATGGTGTCATAATATATGTAGTAATGTGAAATTACAGACTTTAAAATTATAAGCAAAACCATATGCTTATATGAGTCTCATACATAGTGAAGAGAGTAAAAGAGCTTAAATTGCATTTTTTCCAATTTGTTTCTACTTCTGACTGTATTATTTCATGTTTGTTGAGGTTATTGGAAGTAATCTGCAGATAATTTTTTTAGAAAGGAGATACAGTGCATTTCCTCTCAGCTTGAGAAGCACCTTTTAGTCTAGAGCTACAATATAAATGCAACAATAATAACGATCAAAGTAGTTGTAATTTGAGTCACAAGTCAAGTGTGAAAGTGGTAGGTAGTCTATTTGTATGTATTAATACTTTCTCGTTCAAAAACAGAGAAACAGGAAAATCAAAGTGTGGATGCACAATGAGGCATATGCACTGTGGTTGTCACCTTTTAAAACTATTTCTCTTCTGTTCTAAGAGAAAACAGGGTTGCTTTATTTCTTACACCTTTCCTTGACAAAGGTATAGTGTGCTTGTACAGAGATGTAAAGCACCTCTGCAAAAGTTTAAAACTACTCCACTGTAACTTCTTATCCTTCTGGCCTTATGCAATGTCCTTTTAAGAGACTTGAGGCAAGGATAGTCATCAGTTACCCTGCCATCTAAAACTGGTGCATGTTGGAAGACACCAGTCCTAACAGCACCATGATGATCTTGAACATTCGTTTAAAAAAATCAAGCAGTAAACCATAAAATTAGTAGTCAAATGCTCTGCACCTTTGGTAGTGACCGATACCTCTGATAAAGGAAAGCTTAGCTAAATGAATACTTGTTTATTTGATTAATCTTTCCAGGAAGAATTTAGCTGCAAAGTTTTTAAAAAAAAAAAGATATTAAAAGATTGTGTGGTTTTATCTTCAAGACTCTAATGTTCACTACCAGATTTATGCTAATGATAGCAAGAATGCTTGCTATATATTCTGCTAGAATATTTGTGTTGTTTTCCATGTACAATATATTTAAAGATAAAGAAGGGTAGTGTAAACCATAGCTGGTTTACTCTTTGATTTTAAGGGGAGAAGTGTTGAATTGTCGCTGCCTTGTGTATTGTGTCATCTCTACTGAGCAAAGTGGCTTTAAAATGTTACCAAATGAGAATGGCCATGTCTAAAGTCTAGGCTACATAGTTATAAATGGCACTATAGGGCTCTAGAGAATCAAACTCAGCAATTTAAATGCCTAGTAGTACTGATTTCCCTTGGCTTTATCACTGTGTGTAGAGATTAATCATTCTGCCAGCTCCAATTGCAGAGTGCTAAAGAGGTTTCTTAATAAATAGATGGCTCTAACTAGAGCTGTTTAAATTATTCATTGACAGCAATTTATATGTGAGAATCGTAGCCCTTTATTTGGTTCACAAATTACCCACCACTTATTTGTAGTCCTTTTTTGTTATTATAATCAACTCATGATTTTGATTAGTTTGTTGCTGATACTTGCTTATATAGTTTGTTCATATTTTAGATAGCATGTTCATGAATTGCCTGCTGTAAGTAGATAGCATTTGTATTCTGTTCTCTCATGGGACAAATTTAAGTAGGAGAAGCCCTTTTTTCTGTTCACAAATTATCATTATGTCTTTATAATTACCCAGCTCTATTGGATAAAGACTATAAATAAATGTCCAAAAAACATATGGTGTGTGAACTTCTGTGCCGCCACTTGAAATTGGAACTGCTGCAAGATATAGCTATTGGCTGAAGAACAGCTGGCTCTGCTTACATGGGCACGAGACAAATGCTAGGAAGGGAAAGATTGTGAAGAGCTGGAGACAAAGTCTCCAACCTTCCATTTAAAAGAGACCAGCTCCTCTTTATGACAGTGGTGCTGAGCTTTCAAATCCCGTTTGACTACTTTATAAACGAAAAATGCCTAAATAGCCTTTCCTTGTTCTTTTCTATTTTTGGGGGAACTATCACCTTTTCTTCGTGACAGGGGAACTAGACTTGGTAACCCCTACATTCATTTTTTATTAGATAATTCCAATGCACTGAATGTGAAGCTGCGAGTGAAAGAGGTGTCTTACGTGCCACTCAGTGTTGTTCCTGCGGTCTTCAAAGCTAAGTTATCTGTTAGCATCTAAGTGTTTATTCAAAAATTTTTTTTTGCCCCTGGTAGCATGCAGTGCCGCTTAACAGGCTTGGTCTTAATTTTCAAAACAGCTGTTAGAATCATCCTTATCTTGGGATGAAGTTTGACCTTTGAATCAACTGTGCACCTCTTGCATGAGTAGTTAGTGTTCAGGACCCTTCCTGAGAGATGTGGGGAGGAAGCCTTCCCTTTGAATGGACTTGGCTGTATCTGAACTTTTCAGAAAGGATTAGGTAACTTGGCATGTTGCTGATCATTGTGAGCATCTTTAGAATATTCTCTGAGGCCTTTTACTTTTTTAAAAGCCTTTTATTCAAGGTGGGCATGCATAAGAGTGGCTCGATGAACCCCTGCCATCTAAAGAAGAAAATAGAATAGTTAAATCATGGGGAGAAAGAAAAGTCCAACCCCTACATGAAACTCATCTTTGAATGTAAAAAATAAAAAAAATGTTGGGTCACAAGAATGATGATATTACATGTACAATATTCAGTGTCAGTTGTCAATGAAATGATCATTATTGGGATATTCTATTGAAATTCTGGTTTTATTAACATTTATGACCTTCTTCATTCTGCAGCCCTTTTCCCCAATAAAACTCAATAAATCCAAATGTTTCCAACTAAGCAAATACAAGCAGTGCCACTAGTAATCAGTGGGGGTTTTTCCTAGTGGATATTTTTTTTGTTTACCCAGCTCTGGTCATATGACATGGCAAATCTTCATAAGCTAAAGAATTTCGCAATTAAGATATGCCTTATTTGCTTTGTTCTGTGACTTGTAAGAGTCATCAAAACCTGAAGATATGTTGTTCGAAATAGCGTGGCCTTTGTGGGAAGAGTCCTGTAACCTGCATGCAGATTCACAAAAGATAAATTTGGTTCCATATGTGTTTTACTGTATCAAGTCACTGGGTAAGAGTCAATATTTGGAGCAGAGACTCACTGGTCTAGAGATTCATTCTTCTAGTTTTTATTTATTTTTATTTCTTATCCCATGAAACTTGGAAATTTGGTTCTATAGCTTCACACCTTCAGGAGGATTATGAACGATAAGAGCCAACGTAGTGGTTGGATCACTTGCCTAGGAAATAGCTGATTTTTAACTAACAAGCTGTGTGAGATTTCCTGGTTATGGCCAGATATCCTGACTCTAGACTACTATATAAGTAATATAATGCAAAATAATCATATTACATGTTATCAATTGTATTACATATATACTATGGCTGTTACTGCTTTAATGTCCTAGAGTAGTGAGATGAACATCTTCTCATGAGGGATTTTTAGGTTCATGTCTCTAATCCCAATTGTGTTTCCGTCTCTCTCCATTTAATTCCTAATTTACTTTAGATTAGAAAGAAATCAACATCATTATTTCCTTCTGTATTTCTGAACAAAAGCTGTGGTTTATGCTGAAATTGCTGCTGAATGTCCACGTACATCATACTGGATCTGTACTGAATCTCCTTGTTTGTTGTGTGGGCGTCTATTTTTGTCAATTAGGTTGACGGTTGGACAAGATGATCTTTAAGGTCCCTTCCAACCTAGAAGATTCTGTGATTCTGTGAATATATGGACTGGATTTGGCTCATCTAGGGAGTGGGGCATAGGGGCAAGTACTGTGGAAACTGCAAATGAGTTTGAGTAGAGGATAGTCCCTGAAACATTCTAGTCAGCCAAGTTTATGATGCTTCTGGATTTGTGCAGTAGTCAGTTGTCTTTCTGACACTTCCAATGAAAATAGCTACATATGACCCAGTTAAGAAATCAGGTAAGGTTTATTGTGGGTTATTATCTGAGAAGTAGTTTTCTCCGCTTGTGCATGTAAATGCTTCTTTGATCTAGGCAGTGGAAAATTTATTCAGTGGGAAAGCACTATCATATTCATAGCATGCGTTAGGTAGTACAAGGTATTTATTATTGTGGTGGCATGGAGGAAGGCAATAAAAAATAATAGAAACGGTAAGCACTCCCTGTCTGGTCAGATCCAATCAGAGTTAATACATCTCAACTCTGGGAGACTGGCAGGGATCCAGGGCCTGTACTCGATAGTAGTTTTATCCTTTGTGTACAGTGGGGCGTTCTTCACTGCTGCTCTGCGTCAGATAGCAAGCCATATATCAAAAGAATGATTTCATCTTTGTGATTAATATCTATGCTTATTATCTACTCTACTACTTTAGTTAGAAGTTACACATTTCTTTAGAAGTTCCCATCTCCGCTGAGAAGTCCAGTCCTATCTACTGATTAAAGTTTTTAGCAGATCTCTTCAAAATTGGAATTATTTTTTTTTCCTGAGAAGAAGCTTCTGGGAAATTAATATAGACTTTTTGTTTGATTGGTTCATTGTGAATTGTCTTACCCAGTAGCAACCTTATAGTTTTATTTCTTTCTCTTTTCAGAAACCAGGATATTGATATTATGCACCTTTTGATGGGTGTAACATTTCCTATTCAGAACCATAAGAATTCTTGTGTTATGGTTGTTTTGTTTCTTTTCCTCAGGGCTTCAAGTTTTGTGTGTATATGTGTGATTTTTTTAATACAGTAAAAGCTGGATGTTGCCTACAGGAGTGGCTGTAATTACAATATATTGCCAAATGGGCATTCTCTAGAACATGTGTTATTCGCATGTAGCTCTTGATGTTGAATCTGTTTAGTTATCATCTAACTGTCATTAGGGAGTAAAATTTTTTCATGTTTGAGAATAAAAGTGTGTTGTCAGTCCACACTGTTCTCAACCATCTATGTCTGAACTGCAGCCTAATTTGTCCCAATTTAGGTATGTAAGTATGAACTAGATAGCTCCCGTTAAGTACAACCTTAAGTAAAGCCATAAACAATCCTTACATAATTTTTTTCTTATGACAATGTGTTTATTTCAAAGGAGAATTCATACTTGGTGGACCAAAATATTTCAGACTTATAAAAAAAATTTATTGAAATTCTTGGTAAAGGTAGTCTCATAGCACATGCCCACAGGTTACTGTGGATATTGGCAGGATCTGTTTGATTCAAATACAGTAACTATGATCAAAAGCATTAAATTTGTGGTTTTTTTTTTTTTGTCTGTAGGTTTGGTGGCCTTCTGTAGCTATATCTGTAGGTATACAGGTGCCTTCTTTGAGAATGCTGGCTTTATTTGTCATGATCCGTGTAAATATTTTTTGTTACTGTGTAACTTTGTAGACACAACTTAGCTAGATAAAATAAAAACTCAAAATAAGATTATTGCTTGGTAAAATCAAGGACTTTGTGTTTGATGTTGTTACGAATCATGCTTTTGCTCTGTATGGCCTACCTGAGATTTTCTGATACCTTCACATGGAAGAAAAATATAGAGAATGTGGGGTATTAAAGCTAAACTTGAAATCATTGCCAGTCTCCTGTTAGCTAAATCCTGAGAAACAACTTTATGTTTTCAAACTCATTAAAGCCTCATTTAAAGTTTTTGTGCTGTAGTTTTAACCATATCCTCTCTTCATGAACAGCATTTCTTAAACCAATGTTAGTTTCTAAAGTGTTGTTATATGTTTTATATACCATATATAATATATAAAACATATATTATATATTATTCTTGTGGATAGCTTCAGCTCCTCCAAATTGGACAAAATTTTATAAACTTGTGTCTTATCTCAGTCTTTGTCAAGCTGAAAATCTCTTAGAAGATTGAAAATGGAAGAGAAGTAGTAAATAATGAACATGATTAATGAAAAATACATACATTTTGAGACTGTTGAAAATACATTGGTGTTTTTTGTCAGCCAGGAAGAAACATCTGGTTTCAATCAAAAAAATTGGCAAAAATTAGCAATTAGCATATGTCTAGCACGTTGAGAAAAGGAGTGATTTGGCTTGGTATTCTTTCTTTGTGAAGGTAACAGACCTAATTGATTTGAAGGCTGAAACATGTAATTCATCATGTGTTTTGTTGTTTAGCATGGGTTTTTGCTTAAACTTCTTGAAAAGTCGTAGCAAAAGGCGGGAAAAAAAAGAGATTTCCATTTTAGGCATTAGCAGCTTCAAGTTTGCAGACATAGTTTTTCAAACAAGACATGCTACTTTGGTTTAGCTGCTAGTTGCTTTACATTTTAGTCTGAAATATATCTGAGTTTCCATTTAGAGCTTGAATTTTCTACTTATTTGAAAGGTTTCAAATTAATCTGACTGGAGCTAGATTTAAATTCCAATTTGACATGAGACATGAAATAGCCATTGAGGGATGGTACACAATTTGCACTATTTTCTACAATGTAATACCTTTTTGATTCATAGGAAACACTGCTAGTGGAACTTTAATTGTGAAAATTTACAGGATGTTGTACTTTAAGGAGTGGTAGATGTTTTCTGTATTAAAACAGGTATTTAACTGTTTGCATGGCAATTAATGGAAGAAGCCTTTGCTGATTCAACTACAAATCAAATATGTCCTTGATGCTTTTGAGACATTATCACACATGGGAATTAAGTCTACAGCAGATAGAAGTGTTCTAAAAATGCTTAAGAAGCTTTCTCTGGGAAACAAAGAGAGGATTGACATGGTAGTTTTCCAAATTTTCATCAATAGATACATTCCAAAGTTGTTGTATTTGAAAACGTATTTGAAAATGGGGGGCTGAGGGGATGTGTGCTTGATCTTCAGTAATTTTGGGGTGGTGTTTGTCACTAACTTGCATGTTCTTTCTGTCCTACTAAACACATGGCTTTGTTGGAAGAAAGCTCTTTATTTTGGAATAACTAGTGTGTAGACCAGCCTTTTTTTTTATTCAGTTGAGTCTTTGAATCGTTGTCTCTAACTCCTGTATACAAAAGATAGTCCATAAATATTACACTTATAAAAGAACTACATATTAAATTTTGACATACAGCCACAAGAAACTCCTCTAGTTGCCAAGATGCAACTGAATTTCTCTTGGAATAGCCACTAGGGCATTAAGAAGCCTCTCTTGCTAGTCATTTCAGAAAGTATGCAAATAGATTGTGACTAAAGTTGGACCTTTCAGATTCTTAATCTTGGCAGATGGGTTAAATCATCTCTCCTGCATAAAAGCCCGGGTAGGTGTAATACACCGTCATATCTCCTTTGTTGACAGGGATTATCAGTAATGTCCTTCATTTCAGCTTTAATTCAAATTAATTTCCAGTATTTCAAGGAAGCCCATCAATGTTTGCTTGAAATGTAGAAGGAAAGAGGGAATAAGAAGTCAGAGCCAAAGATAAAGTAGGTAAATCAAAAATATTGTGCATGCTTCCTTTTAGACACTATCTTTCAAAACTGCTGCTGTTACATCCAAGAATTGAAAAACCAAACCAAAGCAGATTGCAGAAACACAAGGCGTTTTACCCAGAGAAAAATATTTTCATGTAGGATTTTTCTACATTTTTCTTTTGCTGCTTCCAAGACTCTCTTCACAGAAAGAGCCAAACCTTTCCTATTTCTGAGTATGATAGTTAACTAGCTGTTCTGTACTTTCAAACTGTTATACACTAAACACTGTGTGTTATAAGTACTTGTATGTAATTTAAATGTGCCTTATATTGAAATATATTAAAATTATATGTGTACCATTTTAACACTTATTTTTTCTTTCTAATTGTCAAAACTCCAAACAACTGAATGTCTAATTGTAAGATTGCTATGAACTGTGTGTAGTTTGACAGGAAGCAGGAAATTTTTATTAGTTATGGAAGTTGCTTTTCCTTAAATTTGGGATTCTTTGCTTCCCTGCTAATTTTTGTTAACCTCTCTCTTTCTACTAAGCATATCAGTAGACCAACAATGATTTGTTCCTGGACTTTCCTAAGAGCTTTTAAGCTGTAAAATTCTGTGCTCTTATATGGCTAAGGATTCTTAGATTATTGTTACTCTCTAGCAATAGCAGAAATACATAAACAACTCTGAAATCCAAAGTCGTTTGAAATTTGGCATGGAGAGAATGAATTGGTTTAAAATCTGGAATCATGAAAGAAACTCAATAATAAAACCGACCGTCCTGCTTTTCTTTCTGGAGTGGACCTAGAACTAGAACTAGAAAGGACCTGGTTTTATATTTACTTCACATGGGGCCAAAAACCCCATACCAAACATATTCACTGTTTTGGGCTAAAGTCTCACATGAACAAGCTGCAAGATTTCTCCAGTCCTAGAATGTAGCTTTTTTTAAAAATCTAACATATTTTTCTACTTATAAAGCTCAATTCCTTGAGACACATCAATGATGCTGTAATGATTCAGCTAAAATATAGCTCACTTGGTAGATTATGTAGATTTTTAGTTGTTTTGCATTCCTGCAACGAGAATCTAAGAATGTCAGTTAGGGCAGGCTGACTTCTTGATGGTGTGTGTATATTTTCTGCAGGTGACAGAAAATAATTAGTATTTATTTTTATTCCAGATTTTCAGTGGCATTAATGCTAGCTTTTATAGTAACAAGTTTTCACATGGATTATGTTTCTTCAGTTAATGGAATTTAATTATATATCCATGAGCAATGATTTGTGAGTTTTCCAGGTCACATTCCTACTTTTTTCTTCAACAGTATTCTATGATGGAGTAAGGGAAACTAAGATACCTGACTAAGGGAGAGTTTAACCTTTTCCGTTTCCTGCAAGTAAGTGATGGCGCAGAGGGTAACCAACCATTTATCCTATTTAGTGTTTAAAAATAAGTCTCTATATTAAAAGGGCAGAGCAATTTACAGCATTTCTTGGGGAAATTCGTTTTGTATTTCCAGCTAAAATATTTGTTAGCAGCCTTTATTATACAGTTACATAATTACCTTTTTAATCTAGTAAGTGTGCTTTATATCTGTATTTCTGTTGATACCCACCATTCTTCATAAGCTTAGCAAAGTTTTTATTCTCTATCAAAGCTGCAAAACAGAACATGTTCAGGCTTTTAACCTCCATTTTTGACTGAAACTTGTTGAAAAATCACATCATATACATTTTATTATACCAAGAAATGTATTAAAAGTAGAGAAAAGGAACAAATTAAGTAGGACATTGACCAGATTGTTCCAACAGTGATTTAATTTCAAACAATGAACACATAAACCAGCTCTAAAAATAAAAATTAAAATTTAATAAAACCTGAAATTTATACCTTGATAAGGTATTAGAATTATGTATTCATTTTTGAGGTTCATTTTTTATTCCAAACAAGTAATGATAGATAGTTTAAAATATTTTAAAATCAAACTGTATTTTTTTTTTGTTTTCTATATGATCATAGAGGTACTAGATTTACCCACAATATATTTTTTAATTTTTAATGCAGAAGGGTTGAAGTCTTTCACTTGCCCTTTAGGGTGCAGTATGATTAAAAACCTATTCCTGTAAATCAATTATAAATACATATCTCAGAAACCTGTAGGTAAAAGATAAATTAAGTTACAGAGAATGGTTATATTTATCTTATCTTCTGAAAATGCCCTTGCTTTAAACCAAATTGTACCCCACCCCCATATGGGAAAACAGATTATAGCAAAGGCTTTAATTATCCATATACTACTGATGATTTAACTAATTTCAAAGCTAGTTTTAGCAAGGGCTGAAAAGAGCAGTTTTCAAATCCTCTCATATTCTGTGTACCACATGTATCTTTTTTGGTGGTTTGGTTGCTAAACGATAAGTTGTGGACTTTCCCTTTGTAAGCTCAACCAGCTGCTGCATTAACTGTTCCTGTGTCTTTTTTCTGTGTTGAGTGCACTTAAGACCTTATGCATCCTGATACTTTCCATCATTGGGATAATTTTCTGCTTTGCAGTAAAGCTTGCTTTCGGTTCCTGTGGTGAAAGAAAGCAAATACTGATTATACTTTTTTTTTTTTTTCCAGTGACAAGGATGTTTATCAATCACCTTGCTCTTTCTTTGATTTTGTACTATTATGTGCTCTGTACATCAGTTTTAAATTTGGTAATTCTATTTATTATTCTGAAAGAACTCTGCCATGAAAACAACTCTAATATCGTATTTTTTCTGTTTCTATGGTGTTTAATTAATACAAATGTTATACGATGAATGTAAACACTGTTTATATACACATATGGATAATATTTAAAAGAAATTTAACACTAACAGATTTTTTTCTTTAATTTCGGCAGGCTTAATACTGTCCGAATGCTTCTGTTTTCCCACTGGAAAAATAATTTGTATACAACAAATAACATGCAAAAATAGTGTATAATGCACAAAATCAAAATAGTTAATAAATATGATTTTCCAAAATCTATTTCAAATTACACTTGAAAATACTTGTTTCCATTTCAACTTGTATCCATTTCAACTACACTTTTCCCAAATATCCATTAATTTTAAACTTTTCTTTAAAACAAAGCAACCTGATTATTATGTTGACAAATTCTAAAAGCTGTCAATGAGTCTTTTTTCACATATTATAGTATACAGAGTGCATTTCTTGCATAGATTTCTTGCATAAGTTCAATTACAAATGTCACTTAAAGTACCGAATATAGCTTTGGCTTCCATTTTGTGACTCTAGCACTGACTGCCCCTTTCCTCCTTATTGACTACATTCTTTCATCTGCTTAAACATCTTGCTTTTCTAAACAGTATTTTGTGGGGAAATTGCAAAATAGGACCTTATTTACATTTACTACTCTTATTTTATAATTTGCAGTTGATTTTACTTTCCTTGAGTTTTTCTTAGTAAATGCAAGGAGATTTTCTGATCTGTGAAGGCACCTTATTTTGCTCAGAAAATACAGGACTACTTGTCAACTCACAAACATAGGCATACAACTGGCCTGAGGATATATTTGAGACTACTACAAGTTTCTTTTGCTGGCAACTCATATAGGTTAGAAGGCACTGATAACTCTTTTTGCAACATTGCTGAAAGATGATACCGTAGACTTCTCTGAAAAATGTTGACTTGGATTCTGTCTTCTGTTGCTGGTTCACTTGCTTTCTGGAGACCAACCCTCTCCCCAAGGTACTACACTAAACTACAATAAGATGAAGATTAAATTAGGGTTTAATTCTGTCATGGTTTAATCTCAGCTGGCAACTAGGACCACGCAGCCACTTGCTCACTTCCTCTGTCCCCACCCCTTCCCCAACAGCATAGGGAGAAGAGGGAGAAAAGGAGGGGGAAAAAAAACCCAAAAACCCAACTTCTGAGGTGAGATAAAGACAGTTTAATAGAACAGTGATGAAAGAGGGGGTGAAAAAATGGTAAAAGAATATACAAAATAAAGTGATATAACACAAGTCACTCTCACAACCCGATGATCGATTGCCCAGACTGTCCCGAGCAGCAATTGCGATTCCTGCCCCATGGCCAATCTCCATTTATATACAGAGCATGTCTATGGTATGCAATATTCCTGGTCCAGCTTGTACTTCCTCTCAGTTTCCATGGGAAGCTGAACAAGTCCTTGACTTAATATAAGCATTACCTATCAATAACTAAAACAGTGTTATCAATTTTCTCATAGTAAATCCAAATCGAAGCAGCTACTAGAAGGAAAATTATCCAGCTGAAACCAGGATAGTTTCGCTGTCAAATGTGGCAAGACCTAAGATTGAAAATGTTTCCCTCTGAAAATGGAATGAGTAGAAGTTTTTTCCCTCCTTTTAAAGAAATGAAATGAACTTACTTTGATACTGCCTTATTTTGGAGGATTTGTTAAAGACGTTTGTGCTTGAACAATAAAGAAACATTTTGTAAACATAATAGCTCATATAAATATTTATTTTTCTCCATAGCAAGAAGTTGCTACAGCTTCTTTGAGTATTCCTATTTCTGTTAGGAAACTCAAGAAATTCCAGGTTTATTAGTTTCTTGCATCTGCCATTTCTTAATTTTCTGTTTTCCTTTGCAGGGGTCACCATAAATGTTATAATGATTTCAACCACAGTCTTGCAGTGTTCTCCATTGCTGGCTGTACTTTATATCATTTACATCTTAAACTTCGCTTCATAGTTTCAGAGATAATCTTTTGATTTTGTCCCGTAGTCATTTTGCTCATTACAGACTCTGTTGCTTCCAAGCTTGTTCTCTACAACTCCATCTCAGGTTTTCCATACAGTTCTTCATAGTCTCCGATGCATTATGTAGTAATATTTCAGCTATAATTTTTCTTTCCTCTTCATCATCATTCACGATGACTAGATTTCTCATGTTCAGTTGCTGGTTTTGCAGATCTCTAAAAGTTTCATGGTACAAATGAAGAAAGCACATTATTTACTCATTCTGGCCAATGTCATTATCTTTTACTACTCATGTATATACTTGGTCATCCTTAAACCAAGGCTGTCAGCTGTCTGGATCTATTCCAGCATGTCTTCCTTATGCTCAGGATGCAAAGATGCCATTCATTTGAATGCCATTCTTAAATAGTTGTTGGACTCAGCCTTGACATTTGTGATGAAACTGGAACTTTCCCTGTGTCCATGGCAAAAAATTTACATCCATTAGGAAAGTCTGTGTTTACTAATCTTAGCTATTTCTTGGCAGAAGTGGACAGTTAGTTTGATTATAAAGTAAATATTGATTTGAAAGATTTTGACAGGTCTGAAAACCCCAGAGCCATATTCAAGACTAATTTCTTTCCATATTTCTTGCTTTATTTTGCTTTGCAACCGTGGTGTGAAAATGGCTGGACAACACTTTTAAGGATGGGATTTTTGCAAGTTCTTTAGGAAATCTGCAATATTTGCTGGAGACTGGATGCATAATGTTGCACACATTGCAGTAGAATTTGAAACACTGGAGCAAAGCACCTGGCTTTTGAAAGTACTGGTGCAATGGCTATGATTTTCCACTGTAAGAAAACCTGGTATAGCCAGTATTACATGCTAGGGTAGTTTGAGGAGGTTGATAGCTACATACCCTTGCTACATACCATAGTCTGATGAACGTAGCCACCAATTCAGTCTATGTCTGTCTCAAAGTTGAAACATGAAAACAGATCCCCACTTTAGTTTGGACTCCCAGGTAGTCCATGCAAAATCGGAGTCATAAGCAGGTTGCTTTGAACAACATGGTCTGGTGGGTCCCCATGGCAGGGGGGTTGGAACTCAATCTCTAAGGTCCCTTCCAACCTGAACTGTTCTATGATTCTGTGAATTCAAAGCAGAAAAGATAGGTTATAGAAGATTCAGAAGTAGGAGAGTTTACTGAGGCAGAGGTAGATCTCAGATAACATTATATTCCTTTTTACTGAACTTGCATATGACCAAAATTGCTGCTGTAAAGGGTAATGTTTCTTCCTGATAATCTGTGAGGTCTCTGCACGGCTTCTTTGCTTAAAGCCCAATCATTTATGACTTTTGACATTTCTGTATGAGTGCTGATATTCTTAGATAACAAATGGGAAAGGAATGATTTGGGAGATGCTGAAAGAAAGCAAAAGGAAATGGAAGGAATGGAGACTGTATGCCAGGATAAGAAGGATGAACAAGAGCAATGACAGCTGTCCTGGGGAAGGCGTTAATGCTGCAGTACTCAAAGTGAGAATATTTTATTTCATTCTAGGGTAGTATGCTTCTGTAAGCATATTCTCCAGGTCATAGACCTGTACATTAAAAAAATTTAATTCTGCCCTCTATAGTAAACAGATTTTCTGAGGAGAAAAGAAACACAAAATATTTGGTTTTGATCATATTCTCTTGTTCAAAGCTGCACTTCTAAATAAAATGTTTATGGAGTCATGGGGGAAGGAAGCCTCCACTCATGTGTTTTTTTCTTCTCTTTTATCTTTGGGGAGGTGACAGCAAGTGATGTCTGTAGATGCCAGACCCAGCGCAGTGACATTAAGAAATATTAGTCTGTATGAGAAGTCTGTGCTGAATGTGTACCTGATTTTTGTCTCATGCAGGAAAAAGCCAAATGCAATGTATCATGAATCATATTGAATCTGTTGGCTGCCAGTTAGACAAGCGATATAGAGTTGTACTAACTGGTCTATAAAGTGATACCAACTCATTTCGTGTGTATCTCACTGCTTCTTCTTTTCTTCCTCAGTACATTTTTCCAATTTCTGTGCTCAAGATTTGTTTTTTTCACTCAGTAACTAACTAATACAGCCACTGTTTGTTGATTTGGATGGAGTGGTTTTTTTGTTTGTTTGCTTGTTGGTTTTTTTCTGGGCACTTCTCGGTCCATATTTTCGCCTTGAAACTTGCTGTAATTATAGTTGAGATTTTGAATCCAACAACCAGCACGGAAACACTGCTTGTTACATTCTTCAGTTGAGCTGGTCATCACTTAATTGTAAGAAAAAACTGATTCTTGCAAAAGTTTAATTCATTTTTGAATATAACTCCACTTTAGGTTGCTTGGAAAAAAAGTGATAGTCAAATTAGAATTTTTTTTTAATATGAAAAAGGTTAAACTTTAATGAAAATTAAAATTGTCAATAAAAGTTTTTCTCTAACAAATACTTTTACATACAGTAAATCCTGAAAAGCTTGTTTATACCAAGAAAGGCAAAAAGTGTAAACAGTTATATGAAGTGGTTATATTTAGAATTGAGAGGTCAGTCAGAAACTTTAACATGCAGGCATGATCTGCAACATTCAAAATCCTGCTATGGACAAAGGGGAATGCACTTCATATACTGAGCTAAGCATTATTTAGTTTTGACTGTCTAATAAAATAAATTTCTACTTACTAAAGTTTTGTTAATAATATAGTTATACATAAACTTCCTACTAACTCCTCCTGCCAAGACAGGGCCAGACACATCCTGAGACTCTGCTCTGCCAGCTCTCCAAGTGAGCCTCTGCCCTTGTGCTAGCGATGGCAAAAACCCCTATCTACTGCGCTGCAGAACAGAGCATCCCAAACATTTGTCATGAAATCGTTACTGACTCACAAGAGATGTTACAGTCTTTCTAGACTTCACATGAGTAAGACCTGATCTCAGTATGTGTTTGCAGTGTTGTATCTTTAACATATACTATTGCTGGCACATAGAAAATTGTATCATGCAGATTTAGCTAGACAGCTACCTGAAATATTTACCAGTGTGAGAATGTGGTCCTTTGTGTTCAGAACAAGTGTTATTTGGTATTTTTGAATTATTTAAAAACTGTGCATGAATGAATCATAAATCCCATCAGTCATCTGACTGATTGGTGATGCTTAACTCTCTTTGCTTAGAAATCACAATAAGATTAGAATTGAAGAGCAAATGCTAAAAGATGGGATATTTCAGACTCTGTGAAAATCCAGATAAGTAAGAAGAGAATCAGCCTTGTTTTATTGTAATATTCACCTAGACTCAATTCAGACCTGCAGATATTCATGCATATATGCTTTATTAAATAAATGTGATACATATCTAAACCCCATAGTTTTTACCACAATAGAATTTTGAAACAGACTAGGGCAATGATGGACTTTATTGCTTTTTAAACATAGTAAAGTGTAGCACAATCTGGCAAAATGAAATCAGTCACCTTTGCAGCTGGAAAACTGGCTGCCCATGGCTTGAATGGGAGTACTCTGCTGTAAAAAAAAAACCAAAAAAAAAAAACTGGCTGGAGGGCCAGACCCAGAGAGTAGTAGTGAATGGAGTTAAATCCAGATTGTGGCCAATCACTAATGGTGTTCCCCAGGGCTCGGTGTTGGGACCAGACCTTTTTAATATCTTTATCAGTGACCTGGATGAGGGGATTCAGTGCACCCTCAGTGAGTTTGCAGATGACACCAAGTTAGGTGTGTCGACCTGCTTGAGGGTACGAAGGTGTTGTAGAGGGATCTGGATAGGCTGGATCAGTGGGCCAAGGCCAATGGTACAAAGTTCAACAAGGCCAAGTGCCGGGTCCTGCACTTGGGTCACACCAACCCTATGCAACGCTACAGGCTTGGGGAAGAGTGGCTGGAGAGCTGGTCGGCAGGAAAGGACTTGAGGGTGCTGGTCGACTGTTGGCTGAATATGAGCCAGCAGTGTGCCCAGCTGGCCAAGAAGGCCAACAGAATCCCAGCCTGTATCAGGAATAGTGTGGCCATTAGGACTAGTGATCACTCCCCTGTACTCCTTGGCAATGGTGAGGCCCCACTTTGACTATTGTGTTCATTTTTGGGATTCTGGAGCAGGTACAGAGAAGGGCAACAAAGCTGGTGACGGGTCTAGAGCACAAGTCTTATGAGGAGTGGTTGAGGGAGCTGAGGTTGTTTGGTCTGGAGAAAAGGAGGCTGAGGGGAGACCTTATGGCTCTCTACAACTTCCTGAAAGGAGGTGGTAGAGAGGTGGGGGTTGGTCTCTTCTCCCAGGTAACAGGCGATAGGACAAGAGGAAATAGCCTCAAGTTGCACCAGGGAAGGTTTAGATTGGATATTAGGAAAAATTTCTTCCCTGGAAGGGTTATCAAGCATTGAAAAAAGCTGCCCAGGGAAGTGGTTGAGTCACCATCCCTGGAGGTTTTTAAAAGATGGGTAGACATGGTGCTTAGCAACACAGTTTAGTGATGGCTTTTGTCAGTGTTAGGTTGATGGTTGGACTAGATGATCTGAAAGATCCCTTCTAACCTAGGCAATTCTATGATTTCTATGAATGTACACTTATACTAGAAAGACTTTAAAAGCTTGTTTTCTGGTCGCTACTGCTGTGAAGTCTGTTCTGCACTAATAAAATTACTTTTTACTGTATTATATCACATAGAAAACTTTAATGGTTGTTTTCAAGTTCTTTTCACTGTACTGTAAGAAATTTAGGAAACTCTGGACGAAGTACTCCCACACTGAATGTGGCTTCTGAGGCTTCATTGAAACCATCCAGCATGAGATGAAGATTTTTTCCCTGAATGACACCAAGTAGGTAGAATTGCTAGTACGATTTTTAGTAACTCATTTTCCTCTTCCCTTTGCAGACTATGGCACTATCAAGAAAGTACTTGCCCCAATGAACCAGACTTCAAGCAGCTGCCTACTTGAGGAAATTGAACTCCTGCCGAAAAGTCAGCGAGAGCCCATCAGGAGCCTTCAGATTCTGCACAGCCAGAGTGTCCTTTTTGTCGGCCTTCAGGAACACGTGATTAAGGTCCCCTTGAAGAGATGTCTCTTTTACAAAACATACAGGTATGAAGAATCAGCTAATTTGATTTGATTAGAGAAAAATGCTTGCAGAGGGTCGCGGAAAAATGAGAAGGAAATATGACTAAGTAGGAATCCAAATAAAATACCTCTCTCAGCAATGACTTTCTATGTACACTGTTTATCAGAAGTGTCTCTGGCTTCTTTTACTAACTTCTTAAGACTAGGTGAGACTCTCAAGGAATTATATTAATATTTAAGTGTCATTATACAGATTCTGAATTGTGAAATGAAACAGTAAGAAATGGTTTCTAGAGAAAACAAGTATCTGATAATGAGCAATATAGCTGCCTGGTTTAATATATTTAAAGCTTGAAACTTGGACAAATTTAAGCTGGGTTTTTTTTGAAACTATTACGACTGTCTCTGTGGGTTCAGAAAGAAAACTGAATTTGGTGAACTGAGTTAAGACTAGTTGGAAAAGTGGCTATTTAAAGGTGGTGCTGGATCAGGAAACCATAATAAATGTAAATATTCTACTAGATGAAAGTGTTATGCAGCTAACAGTTGTTCCATCAAACAAGGAAAATAACTTACACATTATCAATTATTCTTAGACTGTAGTATGGTAGTTAAGGAGTTTTAAGTTCAGCATACAATTTTTTCTATAGATTATCTAAAAGAACTTCTGGGTTGCAAAACATATGCTATTAGAGATTGTTAATTTAATCTGGTTAGTTATATCTTCCCTTTTATAGAAGTGTGGTTCCAGTAATTCAGTACAATTGTTCTGCTTTACATCAGGTAGAGTCTGAACCAGTTTGATGAGCTTTTTGAGAACTGACAGATGCATTTGGTTGTTTTCATAGCTCATTTTAATTTCAGCTTGTTTAATATATGTTCCTTTGAAAGGCTGGGCTATTAAAGGAGGGGCGAAGACTGCCAGTTGCCTTTCTTGGCTGCCACACTCAGCATCAGGGAGACATCATTTGTGCAGCAGACAGAGAGATTATACTTCCCATGAAAGGCGGTGACTGTTTGCAGGTGGAGATGTTTCCGGCTGTCAGAGGGAACACGCACGTGATCACAACAAGGAGGTGATCACAGGGTGCAGATGTAGAGCTGTGACTTGGAGACAGTGGAAGGACTTTTCCAAGGGACCTGGGTCTACACGGTGCCATGCAGGAAGCCAGTGAAAGGCTACTGGGTTGAGAACAAGACTGAAGGAAAAGCTGTGTCCTGGGAACCCAGAGTAGACCAGGGAAGGGGGATTTTCCTTATTACAGTTCTTTACCAGCCCTTTTTGTTTATGCTGTCTTATGTAGCATATTTTAGGTATTTTCTACTAAAATAGTAGCGATGGGACACTGAAAGCCCCATTGGAAGTCCTGCAAAGCTCACTTTAAGGAAAAACTATATATAGGCAAGTCTCTGCCTCAAGCTTTTGGTTGGTTTAGGGGTCAATAGGACCAAGTTTCTTTTTTTTTTTTTAGTGAGTTGAAACAGGATGTGTAGGGGTCCTGTAGCACTTTTTGTTTTATTTCCTCTTTTTTGTTAAGTGAAGGACATGTGTTTTGGGAGGGGGAGGGGTGTATGCATGTATATCTGGAGAAGGAAAAAATATAATGACCTATTGTGCTTCTGTCTTTTCTTGAATGTGACATAATTATGCCATTCTGTTTGTACAAGACATTAATCATATTTTCTTGAGCAGATGTGTTTATTTCAGGAAGGCAGACTGGGCTGGTATCTTGTGTTTTCTTAGGGAGCCTGCAAACACAGAGAGCTCAATAATATGGGTGGCCAGTATTTATGCCAAGTCTGCACTCTACTTGAAACACTTCAAGGCTGGAGCCTTATTATTTTGTTATTGAGGTTTGAACTCCAAAATCCATGGGTGAGAACTCCAGAGCACCTGCTTAACTGGTGCCTGAGTGAAGATCCTATAAACTCCCTGGTACCTGTGCTTCTGTCAGGACAATTCCTGAGGTATATCAGTGTTAGCCTGGCTGAAGGTCCCAAACATGCTTCTGCCCTCATGTGGTGGGACTACTGTCTCAAATCAGAGACACCATACATGGCCGCAGGCTAGATATCCTCCCTTCTTGAGCAGTCGGGTTTAGCTGACTTGATTTTAAGAGTGTTTAAGAAAAAAAAAAAGTGATGCTGTTCCCATTTTACTGAGTAGAACAGTAGTTAAATGACTCAAATCCTGCTGAAATGATAATTTATTCCTCTGCCCAGAGGTATATGAAGTCTCATCTTCCACTGTAATGACTTACTTAAAAGGAGATAAAATTATTACCTGTGGGATTTTTCAGTCATATCTTTCGTTGTTGTATCAGTTTGCTTGGAATAATTACATATCCGTTCCACCAAAAGGGTTATCAGCCATACTTTCTTCCTGGTTAAAGTTTTCACCTTTCTTCTAGCTCTGTTTTGTGAGAAAGGAGCATATTTAAAGCTGTGATCTAGATGAAATAATGCATCTTCTCATCATCTATCATTAGAGACTCTTATCGATTGGAAAATGTAGACAATCTTTCTCTCCCCTAGCACTTGTTTTTTGCTTTACTAGTTTTTTCTTGGCTTATGCTGGATTTCAAGCATATTTGATTCTCTACAGGTGAAGAGAGTATAAGGTACCTTACTTGGGGCTATAAATTTCACTAGGGAATGAAACATCTGAAAATTAGTCATTGCATTGCTGGGTGCTTTAGTACTCACATTCTTGTTGTATGTTGCAAACTATTACTTCTGTACTATAGTAATGGCTAGATAGAG
>JAOXJM010000012.1:83727448-83764946 GCA_026413425.1 Tringa solitaria
AGACCAGCAGTGTAACAGAGAATGGATTTACTTGTTGCTTAACTAGAAGTAAGTATTTTCTTTTTTCTCATGAAGAATAACAATGTATACTGTGCATGAGCAAGTGTCAGTCAGTTCTTTTCAATAAACATTTGTCAGCAGAATTTTGAAACAATGAATTATGGTTGTGTCAGTTGTGGCTGGCAGAATACACATATGGCTGTTTTGTGGAGAAGCCATAGCTGTGAAAAATAAATCATGAGAAATGTAATTAATAGTGAAATTATGGAACGTTTGCCACAGTGGAAAGAATCAGCCAGCACCCAGCATGGCAGTGGAAACATGTCTTGTGCTGTAATCAAATCTCTTGTATATTCAAATTATTAGTGAAATGTATACTTCCCTCACCACTGTTAAAATGAAACAATGCTAAAAATAGCAAATGGAGACACCACTAAAGATCATTCATGACAATCTACTACTGTAGTTCCTATTTCAATATATAAGCAAATATTAGCGTTACATTCTTATACATTTGATAAAATATGCATGACTACAACTGATACGTATTTATTTTTATCTAAGTGAATTTAAATGCTATTTACCCTGCACTTGTTAGTACTGCTGTTTTGACTGAAAGTTAAAATATGACAATCAAAAGGAAAATCCTTTAGCATTTAAGTGAAAAAGTGGCTATCATTTCCATTTATGATCACAGATTTGTCATGATTAACACCTTGCTAAAAGAATTAAGAATATGAAAACCTATCTATATTACAAGAGCTGAATTCCCCATGTCCAGCCCCATTTTCTTTATAAGTTCCAGTAACCATGGAAGCTGCTGCAATTTCCATAAGCACATTTTGTTTCAGCTGGACAGTAAAGATTTCTTATTAACATGAGTTATGGCTGCAAGGATGGAAACATTCCAATCAAAATAAGGATGGTCCAACCCTTCCAGCCAGAGGTGTTCAGAATTGCCTTCAGCAGGAGCACGCTGTCTCATCATGTAGAGCTAAGTGCAGCTTTTTGAAGATGTTTTTAGGATTTATACATATAATTCATCTAATGTTTAGAGAGACTCATGTTTAAAACCACATTGCACTTTTATGAAATGGTGCCATATGACATGCTCCAAAAAACTTGTCAAAAGAAGACAGTCATCATGGAGATTTGAGGTTGACTCATCCAGTTTTGTTACTCTGGCTTATTATCCTCTGCTGCCTCTTCCTTTTGATCTAGATTTGGGTTTCCACAAGCATTCTTGCACATGCTGGTTTACAGTCAGTATTCAGGTTCCTAATCACAGGTAGATTTTAGGAAATAGGGAATGCTGTCATTAGAAGATAATCTAGAAAGTGAAACTATACTTTCTGTTGAATGACTGTAGGCAGGCATGGTTACAAAAGGTTAGTTGTGATTGTTAGCATCCAATGGCTCACATTGGTTGGAGGTGGTGGGAATTATGCAGGTACAGAAATTTTAAGGGGAGCTTGCTGTCTGAGGGGTGTACTTCTCCAGTGGAAGCTTTTATTGTTGGTGGCTGAAGGCTGTACCTCCATGTACTGCAGAATTAATAGGTTGTATGAAGGAACTATCAGGCCTCAGGTAAGCCTTTCTGTTGTTTTTATTTCTAGATGAGGAATCTGACAGTGGATGGACATTTTGGAACATGGTCACAGTGGAAACCTTGTACTCACACTGACGGTGCCAGTGTTGGATCCTGCCTCTGTAGGACACGTGTGTGTGACAGTCCTGCTCCTCAGTGTGGAGGTTGGCTGTGTGAAGGACCAACCATGGAGATCGCCAACTGTTCCAGGTACACAAAACAATTCAGGTTCTATCGTTCACGGTTTAAAAGTTTATAACTTAATCAGAATAGAATCTACCCTTTGAAATTTCATCTGCAATGAGGAGTGCAGCCATTTCTGTGCATGAAACAGCTCATATCTATGTCCACAGCAAATGAGACATTAGAAGGTATCTCTCAGACTTTATGGGAGAGAGAATGAACCAGATGGCAAATAGTGATTTCAAATGCTGTGTTCCAAATAATATTGTCCCCAGCTAATTTTAACAAAAGCTCAGAAAGAAAAAAAAATCCCACTGTTAAGTAATTGTTAAGTAATGTCCAAAGTATGATACTTCTTCTCAGTTCTGTAGTGATAAAACTTTTTTTTTTCTGGAAGTAGGACTGTTGACATTTTTGGAGGTCTCATGGCACTGTTGTATTTCCCCATTCTGCCTTGGAAAAAATGTTTTCATTATGTCTTTTGGTTGTGTTGTGACATCTAGATCAATTACTAGGCTATATGCCACCCTTCAGCTGCTCTTTTGTCTTCCTCAGGCACATAACCACTCCCAGAAAAAAACATTGAGAGCAGATCATTTAAAAGAGTTGCAGAACATTGCATATTGTGAACTGCATTAGTTAATTTAAAACATTACGCATAACTTTGCTTGCAAGATGAAACTTACATGCTGGTGCATTCTGCTTCTTGTCATTGAGTCTTTGTGCTTTTGTCTGCTTTTTTATTTTAATAAACATCAGAAGCACATCATGGTAGTGAATAAAACAGATTGTCCCTCTGCAAAAGATAACTGCAAGCTCTGTAAGTGGAAATAGTCGATGTTAGGGAAATTTTCAAAAACAGAAATATATAGTATATAATATCAGATCAGGAAAAAGGTAGAAAAGATAAGCATGCTGTGAGATACTAAACAATCAAACAACAGATATTTGTGACAGGTTTAGAAGGCAATTTGGGACTTGATTTGGCAGTATTACACTACTTTTTTAACATCTTACTTCTGTTAACACTGCTATATTAGTAATCCCAGGATTCATGGATATCCAGGTATTTTGTTCATTTTACCAACTGGGTAATACATTGCACTGACAAAGATATTATTTTTTGTCTGTGTTACCAGTGATAGCTGACTTGTTTTTTCAAAAGCTTTTTCCTGTGTTATCAACTCTTATAACCCTAATAATAGTAAGACATCAAGATGAGTAAAATTTAAATTGGTAGTATTTGTGATAAATTACTTGAATAATCTTATATCTTTTTTATTACTGGATTTAATTAGTTTTCATTGTTAAAAAAAGTTATTTCAAAATCAAGTAATGTACTATTTTAACTTTTGTTTTTATGATGGAACTTCAAGAATTCATTATAGTTTAATTTTTCTTGGTTTCTCTTTGTCTTCTACCAATACAGAAACTGCAAGCTAGCCATCAAAAGGGTTTGAGAACTGCTTGAAGCATATAATTTTTTGCTTAGAATAGGGTATGAAATTCCTTTTGAGATGTTTGATATAGTATATTTTTTCCTAGGGTTTATTGGCAAGGGACAGGATTGCCCTTTCCAAAAGTTCACAAATGCAGGGTACAGCATGTGAATTCTGTTAGCTTTTTTTGTTACATTGCAAATAAGGTATTGGTGCCTTATCAGAGTATCCTGTTGAAATTGTGAACTAATGCATTTTGACACTTGCTTATTACTCTTTTTCCTTTAATCCCTTTCCTTTTACAAAAGGTAGCAAAACTTGACATTTTAATCTCCCTGAAAGAAAGACCCATAAATAATAATTAGAACAATATGTAAATAAAAGTTATAGAAGTTTGCAGATGAAGTTTACCCCGAATAAAGTGACCGAAAGCAATGAAATAGCTTCATATCTTTGTATCTAGCTTCTTGTGTAATGCGGTCATTTTAGCAGTTGCTGTTTACAAAGCATGGAATATGGAAGGATCAGAGCACCTTTATTTTAGCCCAATATTCTTTAAGAAGTGGAACACGATGCAGTATTAATGACTTCTTCAGATATATTAATGGGCCAGGTTCTGCTGTCAGTCACACCTAATCAGCCATTCGCTATGTATAACAGATGACAGAGCCTGAGCTTTTTGTTCTACCAGAAATGGGGGCTGGACACCGTGGACTTCTTGGTCACCTTGTAGTACCACTTGTGGAATAGGCTTTCAAGTTCGTCAGCGTTCCTGCAGCAATCCAACCCCTCGACATGGAGGACGTGTCTGTGTGGGACAGAATCGTGAGGAGAGGTGAGCTATCTTTTTTCTACTGTCTGTTTTAATTTCTTCTGCTCAGCTGTATTCCACAGGACATTTTCTCTTTTACCTGCCTTGTTTTTCTCTTCCCTTTCCTTTCACTCTCTCTTTAACTCCACTGCTGCACAACAGCAGTATTCCCATTAGCAAGGCTGTGGGTCTGCAGCGGTTCTTTCATCTTTCACTTAGCTGCGTCCCTCCTGAGCCAGCTGAGAGCTCCTAGTAGTGCCAGAGAATTGTGCTGAAGCAATGTGCTGCTGTCCCTTGAGACCCTGAAAATTGATTCTCCTTTAAAATTGATTGCAGTGTGTTTGAATTGTAGCTCGCCCAGCCTCAAGACCCGGAATTCAGAGCAATATATAGTAAGGTCACAGCACTATGTTACTGATGCTGTGAGTTCATTTTTTCTGTCTTAAATGAATTAAGCATCTGTATAACATGAAAGGAAGTTTCAAGGGCTTTGTTTTATATTCAATAAATATAATACACCTTGAACTCAAATATTTTTTAGTAAGGTTTCAGAGTGTTTTTTTAAATTTTTTTATGTATAAACTAACCCCTGAGCAGATCAAATCAACTCAGATTTTGATTTCACCATCTACCTCTTTGGCACCAGGCTAGGTATTTTTTCCCTAGCTCTCTAACGTAAAGTTCAGGGCTCTGATTCCATTTTACATGCACCGTAACGTTTCTAATTTGTAATTTATGTGTTAGGAATTTTAACAGGAATTAAATATTTCTTTAAATCCAACTAGAAGATGTTCATATACCCTGCAACTGTTAGATGCATTATATTGTTTCTCAAGGCATGCCAAAAAGCTAGATAGCTTCTTGGTGTAAGAATCTGGAGTACTGTAGTCATCTGTTCCAAGAGATGTATGTGGATACGCTTCTACTCAATATACACTGGCAGTTTACTTCAGTAATTCTGTATGGATGATTCAGTGTCCTATATTGCTGTTGGATGAAAAGAAGATTCACTAACCTTTATGATGAGTTTCAGTGAGGGATTTAATTAAACACCAACCCTGGTACTTCTATAGATGAAAAGATTCCATTGAAGGAAAGTTACATCACACACTTATGTATTAACAGATCATCAAGGACCGTGTCTTTTTAACTCTAAGTGTAAAGTATCAGTATCACAGAACATGTGAACACTTCTTGCGGTTTCAGAGCCATGAATATTTACCATTTCATCTCATTTTGTTATTTTCTAAATTGCTTTCTGAAAATAGGTTGCCCAACCAAAAAGCCATCACCACCAACTATGGATTATATCTGTCATTATATATCTCTGTCCCAGCATGAGTAACAGTTATTGATTTTCTTGAACTGAGAGGTCAGTCCAGGGCAGGGATATAATAAAACTGAATATAGAAGAGTGTAGTTTGGATACACTTTTTGGTGGTGGACTGAGAATGTTAGTAGTCAATGTTCCTCTTAAATATAATATGGAATACAAGTCCAATAAGGAGTTTCAGAGAAATAAAGAAAAACATGAGAAATACTTCCATAATTATAGGAGAAAATGTCCAGTTCTAAGAAAATGGGTGCACAAAAAAAGTTGTTACAAAATGGAAAGTGATACATAAAATGAATTGAAATAACAGGCAGCCTAGAAGGATTGACTTTTGGTATGTGACAGTTCTGATGGAACAGCAGGCTTATGTTGCTTTGCTTTTGTAGCCTGCAGGTTACTTGTCCTTTACCTCTCCGTCCAGTTCAGCAGCAATCTGGGATGTACGTGCCTGTGAGTTTACTGCAGGATGTCTTTTATTCTCATAGTTTGTCTGTTACTGTTTCCTATCTCCTTGAAGCACCCTTCACCCTCACCGGCCCTTGCACCTTCCTCTCACTCATGAGCTTGCTCACAGCCAACCTTCCTGCCTCTACCCTGGTTTTGTTTAAGTTATCCATGATGTGTGTTGATAGTTTTTAAAGGTTGTGGAGTTTTTTAAAGGACTTTTAAAATTTCTTTCCAGAAGGTGTGTGGTATGTTAGGAAGTTTTGTCATATAATTTGTAAAGCAGATAGAGGAATGAGGCATCACTTATTTGCCAGGATTTTTGTCAGTGTCAGGCCAAACACTTGGATAAATCTTTTTCAGATTAAAAAACAGAGAATCCTGGGAAACTTGCCAGCCAGGGCCCATCCCACCACCTCGAGCAGGGGAGCAGGGCAAGCCTGGAGATTCTTCCCAGATCCAACCAAGAGTCTAAGATAATAGGTGGTATCATGGCAATGAGGCAGGTCTGAGGTCCAGTTGGGAAGCCAAGCCACAGGCCAAGGCTAGGATCAGGTTAAGTGGTCAGCAGGCAGGTCTTTAGCAACAGAGCCAAGGTCAGAAGCCAGTTCACATATTGAGGTCTAGACCAAGGGGCTCCATGGTGGCCCAGGAACAAGTTCTCCAGCACTTCTCCAACAGCACAGTTCAGGCAAGGATTGAAGGTCCCTGACAGAGCTTAAATAGAGTTCCTGGGCCCATGGGTGTGCGTAGAGGTCCCAGGCGAGGCTGGTTGGCGCCATTAGAGCTTTATGAGTATTCTCAGGGCTCTGACATCTTGTAGAGAGTTCTGAGCTATGTGGGCAATGGAGTTTCAGTATTTACAGTAGTCCTAATTCAGTGCTTCACTGCAGTACCACTGGAGATACATCTGCACCAAATGGAAACAGTTCCTTTGAGAATTGGGCCCAGTAAATTTAGGCAGACTGAGTAAGTATTCCACATGCAGTAACTCGTAAGGAATGTTTACCTTGGTTTTGTATCCAGAGGACCAATAAGCAGATTTTCTCATTTTAATTAATTGATGTTTATAAATGGCCTATCATTTTACTTTCTTAATGGCCCAGCTCATATGTAAAATTAATATATATGTAGTCTTAGTAAAAATTAAAATTAGTTGGTTTACAGATTGTGTGCATTTATCTTTATAAAAGTGCATGTTCAGGGTCATAAATATGGAATTCAATTTCCACAGCCAACATTGTGACAAACTTTGAAACAGCTTTTCAACAAACAGTGATTTCAGTAGAAGTCCAGTGCGTAACTCCATAGAAAGCAAACATCAAAAAGGCAGTGTATAGCTGAGGTAAACTCACCTACAGATGTGAATACATATTCAGTTTGAGAGTATTTGTTCATGTGATAAGAGCTAAATGTTTGTCAAGGTTATGTTTGTTTTACCTCATAAAAGCCATGATCCTATCACAGCTAATGTATCAGACAGCTCTGTGCTTGCTGGTCATTCCGTTGAAATCAATGGCAATATTTACCAATTTAAAGTATTGCAGATAAGTTAAGCTGTTTCATGCTCTGCTGCTGAAGGGCTGTGGAGGGTAGAAAACAGTTGAGAGATAGCAGCAAAGACTCATATTCCAAAGCCAATTTGCCTTGTAGAAATAGGTCAAAAGTGCAGCTAATGTCCATTTAGATGGAATATAAAGAGGGAGTAAAAATAGTATTTCCACAAATTTTTCTAATCAGATAAAATAATTTTGTAGTTAAGATTCCAGATGGAAGACATTCTGATTAATTCCTTAGAGGCTGAAAAATTTCTGATATCTCCTTTATGAGAAATATTCACTGAAGCTGCTGGAAAACTCTAGGTTTTAGTTTATAGAGCCTACGGTATCCAGACTTGACTTTTTCATTGATTAAAAATGTCTGTCCTCTCCTTGCTGTGGAAAATGCTGTAGATACAGACTCATTAAGTCTACTGGTTTGCCTCTTATCTGCACAAAAATGAGGGACATCAGAATGAGAATCCCTTGCTTTTAGTTAGTATAGTTATCTTTTATTACATAGGAAAAAAAATAAATAAAAAAAGCATGGCAAATCAGAAGTAGGAAAATAAATTGGCTGCAGATTAGGAGTAAGCATTTGAAAGCCCTGGAAACTTTTGGGTGTATGAGAAGATTAGAAGCAGTACATATTGTCACCTTTTATTCTATACAGCCCTCAGCAGATATTCAGACCTTTTGGGGCTTGTTTCCATGAGAAGGAGGAACAGCTGAGAGCCAAGTGCCCGCTGTGTGTAGCACCGCTTGTTTCTGAGCAGTGCGAACGAGCCCGGTCCCCTTCAGCAGAGCAGATCAAACACCAGGAGGCTTTGGGCTTCTTTGCACTCCCATGGCTACCCTGCCTGCCTGAAGTGTTTGTTCCCATGCTCCTCGCTTTCTCTGCTCCCTCCTCTTCTCCCAAAGTAGCTCCCGGGAGCACATGCCCTGGCCTTCCCAGTCTCCTGAGTGGGGGTTTCTGTCGATTCAGCAATGTCAGTCCAGTAAGGCATCTGTGTGCGTCATGTGTCTGCCTTCAATTAAAGGAGTCCAGCGTTCTCATCAACCTCGGTATAGTCTGTGTTTCCCAGTAAATCACCAGCTGGTAATCATGAGTACCCACCACATAACAGTATATTACATTGGAATGAGCTGGCAGTGATGAAGGTTAGTTTGTTTTTCTTAAATACATGCTATTATAATAGAGTTCAAAATTAAGAACTATGTATTTAATTTCAGTAGTATCTCTCTGTGGAATAAAAAAGACACATTAATAACTGTCATGCAGTCAGCCTGTGGTACTCAGTTCTGCATGGAAACACTAAAATAAATTGATGTTTTCCTAAAGGATGAGATCTTCATAGGAACAAGTATAGTAATTCCAGTTGTACTGGAATTTTCTGGAGTAAAAATTAAAAAAATTACGGTAGGAACTAGTGGTTGTGGACACAACTGGACAGTGGATATTTCCCCCCCCCATATGACAATTCCTTTATTGGGGCATTTGAACTTGGATTCACAGCAAGAGGGAATGCGAAGGGTCACTGTACAAAATCCACATTTCTCTAAGGCTGTTCTGCCTTCTGACCTCACTGCAGTTAGATTAGGGGAGAGGGCAGTGGTTTCACAGATTTGAGTTTCTTGCATTGCATGTTTTGTTGAATTACTGTAAAATGTTAGCCCTGTGGGTCCTGAGAACAAAATTAAGAGGGGAAGAAGAGCAAAAGGGAAAAAGGGTTATTGAGTGACTTGAAATGCAGCCAAGAAGAGATATAATGAAACTTGGCTCAAAGCCCCGTGCTGTAGCACAGCTCTCAAAGATCAATTGCAGGGATGTCTCTAGCTGTGAAAACATACCTGATGTTTTCAGAGGCTGACTGGCTGAAATGAAAATAAGATTCTACTTGTATGCTGTGTTGTGTTGGTTTGTTTTTTTTTGTTTGTTTTTTTTTTCTTTTCCTGAAAAAAAGGAAAAACTGACACTCACTTCTGTGTTGACTTTTTGAAAAGGATTTTTCCTAAATTGTAGTGAAGTAATTTGCATAGTCATTTTGGAACTTTTTTCAGTTTCGTAAGGGTGGGTGTCAGGCAGATGGGGCCAGTCTTTTTTCAGTGCTGCCCAGTGGCAGGAAAAGAGGAAATGGGCACAAACTTGAATGTAAGAAGTTCTGTCTAAACATGAGGAGGAACTTTACTTTGAGGGTGGCAGAGCACTGGAACAGGCTGCCCAGAAAAGTGGTGGAGTCTCCATCTCTGGAGACATTCAAAACCTGGCTGGATGCCTTCCTGTGCAACTTGTTCTAGATGGACCTGCTCTGGCAGAGGTGTTGGACTAGACGATCTCCAGGGGTCCCTCCTTCCAACCCCTATCATTCTGTGATTCTGTGATCTTGTAGTTTCAACTGCATCTTCAAATGTGTTGGTTAACAGAATTTGCCAGCCTTTGAAGTGCTTACCAAATCACTTGTTACCTTTCTTTTCTGTCTTCGGCTTAAGTGAGCACGCAGATAATAAGGCATGTTAACACTAAAAGAGGCACTGTATAGTGTCATAAGCCTCATATAAGTGAGATTTGTCACACCTAACTTCAGGTGTCCATGAATGTGAGTGCTTATGTGTGAGTGCTTATGTTTGAACTTTCATTAAGGTCTGTAGAAATTTAGTCAATACAGGCTGTGGAGAACAGAGTGATTTTTCTCCTTCTACTGTATATTCCTGTTGGATCAAATTAGTCATTCTAGCCTCCTTAGCTTGTATTGACAAAAATTCCACTGCCTGTAATGGGAGCTTAGATGTCTGTCTCCCATGCAGCCTTTATAGTCAATGGAAGCAAATCAGTATATTAAGGGCTGTATTTGTATGACCTACATTAGACATTTGCTTTAGGGTGACATAAACCATGTTTTTTTCCATGAACCTGTTGCTCAAGTTCAGATGACTACTTCATTTACAGACAGCTACACTGTGCATGCCTATATTTTAAGGTGAATTTTAAGATGAATCCCACCCTTAATTTTACTTTTTGCATGGCTGAATGTTGGTAATTGTCAACTTCATGGCAGACTTGCTTTATCCTATGTGTGTGTCCCAAATTAGCTTAGCACGTCTCCATTAAGAGCTAATGAAATTATGCAAAAAATGTACTCAATTGACTAAATAAATGGTAATATCGCATCTATGTTTCATTGGGTACACGTTCTCAATAAATGATCACAGAGACAAACTATTGCAAACATTCACATAAATGACTGCATGTGACAAAGAATGTGTGCAGCTGTTGAAGTTTTGGGGGAAGAATATCCAAGCACAGAACATTCTGCTGCGTCTTTAGTGATAGCATAATGTGAACTGTGAATTGCAAATATTGAACATGGAGGAGGAAAAAAGGTAGCTTATGTATAAGCTACTGTTGAAAAACATTTACCCAAATCTTGCACTGAAAAATTCTGAGACAGCAGATTCATAAATATTGAGGGTTTGGGATTTTTTTCCCTCTGTTTACTGGTAAACAGCAGATGAGGTTGATACAAGCTGTTAATATTTTTCCTAACTACACAGAAACACAAAAGTAAATGTCACTCCACTTTTTACTGCATTCCCAACCTTTTAAATTTTGATGGAGTTGCTCTTAGCTAGGGACAAATTCTGAATCATAGGCACCAGCACATATGAGCACATATGATACACCTACTCTTATATATAACATACACAAACAACTTTTTTTTTTCCCCACAGAGTTCTGAACATGCAGATTCCTTGGTAATGAAGAATTAGAGTTTGAGGATCTTGGGGCTTTCTGGAAAAAAAAAAACTTATGGGTATTCATGTTGAAAATTATGACAATTTATATTGTCAATTCTCTTTTCATAGAAAATGAATTACTGAAGTATTAGAGTCGATTTTCATTGCAGGAGAGTGCAAAGTGATGGAAGCTTGTTAGAAGGGCAAGGATTTTGGATGGCTGGTGTAAAATATGAGGAAATATTGTATTAGATTGATTAGTTTGTTCAGGACAGTCATTAGATGGAACAAAAGCCACCCAGCCACATCCATAAAATATTAGAGCACTCCTTCAGGGTCATCTGTTTTCTGAATATGTCGTGGCTTTCCTTTATCTGAAATAACCACTTGGTCTCTTTAAGAGCCCCAGACACATTTGCTGGTGGCCCAAATCCTTTGGACCTGTGTAAAGGGTCCTTACTAAGCATCAGCATCTAGCTTACAGCTAGACTTATTGGATGCCACACTCAAAAAATCAGGAATCTTAGGGTTTTTTTGCCAAAAATGAAAAAACTCACTAAAAGTTAGGATCCTCACACATATCTGAATGTCTTGTTACAGTAAGACAAGTAGTAAAATATCCCTGCTTCCCTCAAGAACCTAGTAGGCCTCTGAATCAGTTTGCAGCCCACTGGGAAATCTGTCAAAGATTATAATAGCTAAAGACACCCTTTAAAAGATACAGTAATAACATTATGAAAATAGTACAGTTCCTTATGCCTAGAATCAATGTTTTAGCTTTTATTTTACCCATAAAAGTGGAGATGCTGTGGAAAGCAAAAAGCAAGTTTAGCTCTCTGAAGAGGAGAGAGATGAATCCTAATCAGTGCTTAGCTGGAGACTGATAAAAGGCTGCTTGCATAAATGGTTGCCTTCCGTTTGGTTGACTCACTCCTGCCCCAGATGTAGAGCCCCAACTGTTTTTAATAAAGCAGTTGTCAACCTTGCTTACGTGCTCGCAGTACAATAGCATGGTTGTATTGCATGGATTGTATAAAGGCACAGAATAAAGCAAACAAATGCTTCACCCACGCATTTTTGGCCTAAGAAAACCCTCAAATGTTTAAACACTCCATGCAGTATGACAACTGTTAGTTCAGTGCTTTGGGAATAGAGAGGGGCCTTTTATATATACTTCTCTATACAAACATCGATCTGAATAACACAATGAGGGAATTCTGGGGGAGGTGTTGTCTTGGTACTAAATAGATTCTTTGTCTCCTTGTTTGCCTTTTCTCACAGGTACTGCAATGAGCATTTGTTGTGCCCCCCTCATGTGTTTTGGACAGGCTGGGGTCCGTGGGAGCGCTGCACTGCTCAGTGCGGAGGGGGGATCCAGGCACGGCGTAGGACATGTGAAAATGGTCCTGACTGTCCTGGCTGTAGCGTGGTAAGTAATTTTCAGCTTTCCCTTTGGCAAATATCCATGGTCGTATGACATGGATGTCCCTGTGTCCATAGAGCATCTGTGTATGCTTTACCCCTAATATGAGTCACCAGAGTGTGTTTCTGTGTTGCTCATGTGTGCTGAAATTCACAGTTTATCAGTCAGAAATACATATAATTCAGCTTTTTCATGATATCATCTAGAATATGATCTTCCTGAGGCAAGGTTGGTGCAGATGGATGTGTCCATGGCAGGTTTATGGTGCTTTTTATTTCACCAGACTACATAGGAACTCTTGCTATGAGTCCAGGACTCCAGTGTATCAGGTCCTGTACAGCGCAGAAGAAGATAAGTTCAAAATCTAAATAAATAAGGAGCCAATAAGTGAACACACAGAGCCACCAGGAAGTCCTGAAGTAAGCTTGAATAGCAATACTGATCTTAGCATGGCAGCAGCCTCATCTTTGTCAGGCTTTGACCCTACAGTGGGAGAATTTGAATGAATAAAAGTGCTTTACAGATACACAGTTTATGAAGAGAAACATGTGGAACGGTATATACGGGCTTTTTCTCATATTTGAACAAATATAAGTGGTAGGTTTCATGTACTCAGAACATCAAAATGGGACATTGCTTTCTTGAAGGTGAATGAGATGATGCATAGTAGTATGTGCGTGAAGGAGAGAAATGTAGCAGAGACATGTAGAAAACAGGGTGACACATTCACTGCAGTACATTGGGAAGATAACCTATTGTTGCAGGACAAGAAGAAGCTGAAGCAAAGTCTTAACGAGTGTAGGTGAATATCAGATGAATCTTGGGGTGGTGTGCCATGATAATTTGAATTCTAGTGGTGGATTGTATTATGTAGAAAGCATAACCTGGGTGAAAATTTGAAGTGGCCAAAACTGCAGAAGACAGATTTTGCTGGTGAATGGCAGATGGTAACGTTAATCTCCCCAGTGACAAAGAATGAACGCAACTCAAAGGAAAAATGAGAGTGGTTTTAGCCATGTTGTGCTTAATGGCCAGGCCTGATGTTGCACACTAAGAAACATGTACCAAATTTTCTTCCAGAATATTAAAGAGGTAGAAGAAAAATACATTTTTTTCATATATTAAACCAATTTTTTCATGCCTTCATTTCTGAGAGTAAGCTTAGTTCTGAAGTTTGTCATCATCTGTCCTCTATTTATTTGACTGGCAGTAATTCAATACTAAAGAAAGGACCATTTATTATTTCTTTCTAATTTTAAGGTTTTGTGCATTTTCCCAGGATTTGTTCTCTCTTTAGTAGTAGAATTGCATTTTCAGTAGATTGAAAACATCCAACAGGTTTGTTCTTGTCTTTCAGTTGAACTTTCAGAAGTAACATGATAACTTAGTATTATACCAAGTTTTCCAAAATATTTGTCTCCCCCTGATGTACACATAAAGGCAGACATCTGTTGTTAAACCTTACTGACTAGCATAGAAAAGAGCACAGTCTAAAGGTTTTCTGTCTCAGTGATGCCTGTTTATCCTGTACTAATGTCTATGAGAGAAAGCAGTATTTTGTTTTGCATAGAATCTTTCCATGGTCTAAAATGAAAGGTGTGTAGTTCTAATTTTCTCGGGAAGCTCCATGAGGAAAGTAGGAAAACCTTTAGTATAAAAATTTAGTTATAACTGATTCAAGATTAATGTTACTGAGTTTTGTAATTTATTATCAGTCTTAGCACGTTGTCTCTGCTGTGTCACAGAGAAGTTACCAGTTCAGCTATGGAAATGTTTTTGGGTTTTTAAAATTAATTAGAAAGTTATTGCATTATTTACCTTCAGTGAAGATGAACTCTGGGAAACTTTCACAATGTTTGAATGGCATGAGTTGCCATAGGTCTTCTGCAGCTGTATAGTTCAGAGTCTGTGGTCTGTAAAGTCAAGATTTGCATTTTTAAAAGTGGAAAAGAAAAATATGTAGATAGAGGACTGGAGAACATACCATTTAGGGTGATAATAATTCATTTCATCTTGAAAGGAAATTTTTGATGCAACAGAGGTGTAGGGTGGGCCAAATTCTCTCTTGGGACCCCTTTTGACTGTGCCTATTCTTTGTTTTTAGAATCATTTTTCAATGGGGTGTCGGGAGAGATAAACAAAAACTATTTTTATAAGGCTTAAGAAAGGAAGTCTTACAGCTTGTTTGCCGGCAGTATCAGGGGACCAGATTTTATGTCGTAGGAGCACCAATCTCTTCTGTTTTCCAATCTGCAGCCAGACTGTGAGACTGCAGTATAGCCAACCTTAATCTATTTAGCTGTTCTCATTTTGCAGCTTTTACAGCATTCATGGCTGGTGTCTGTGTCCATCTAATGATTTATACCACATAATTTTTACTGAGCGTTTCTCCTTCCTTTTAGTTTGGTTTTATTGTTCTTAGTCTGTAATATCACAGCAGGCAGCTACTGCCAGTTCTGCTTTTTGCATGTTTCTCATCAGTTGGTTCCTTGGCTTTATCTGTCTTACAGCAGAAATCAACCGAGACAGTTGAATATTTTTTATCAGGAATCAGTAAAGAGTTCCCTGCAGTTATTGCAAACTTAGCATCTTATAAAATAATAATGATAATAATAATAATAAATCTTTTGAAGCATATGAAAATTGCAAAGAGAGAAAAACATGATGATATTTTAAAGATGCGTATCTGGCTGAAGTGCACTCAATGCATGAAAATAGATGGCCAGAGACTTAGGACTGAAAGCATTTACACTGAATATAGGAAACCATAAATTGGTAGGATATAAGAGAATTAGACCACAGAGACTCCTAAAGGTCAAAAAGATGTAGCTTGAAGTGAAAATCTGAAGCCATAAGGACCTATCAAGGTCTTATGTTAATCAAAGTTACTAAAGAATGCTTGAAATTGTCTAATAAGAGATAGGACCATCGCAGTCAATTTTAAGAGCAGACAAAATCTGGTTAGAGGAAGCTTAAGTGGATCACAGAACAGGTATTACTCTCATGTATTCAGGTGATATATTTGCTAGAGAAGGAACTGTGGAATTCTGTGGACTGTATTAATATGACTCAGAGGACAAATATCTTCAGATTTTACAGCATACTCAGATAAGTTGTACGTTTGCTTCAGAAAATGCGTCTTTTCCCCTGAGAAGCATAATCTCAGTTGAATTTGCCTCAGGCGAGTAATAAAAAATAACTTTTATTTAAGAATTATTGCTAGAACAAGAAATCCAGTTTGAGGCTCAAGTTTGGTGACATACTTTACATATATTTGTCTGTGTTCTCATTTCAGTCATACTAACATATGCATTAATTCTAGTTTTTGTAATGGGACATGGGTGAAGTGTCTATATTTTCCATATGCCAAAACAAAGCATGTTGGATTTTGCTGTGGAATGAAAAAAAAAGGAGGAATTTTGTTTGTTTCTTAGAAATAATTGCTAGTCTCATATTCATATTTATTATTATTATTATTATTATTATTATTATTTCAATGTTCTCGAAGTGTACTGAACACAAAACGTTGGGAAGAAAAACTGTATGCTAAAGTTTCTGTTATGACACAAGATGAAAAAAAGTCTTGAAAAAACAAATGTCAGATATGTTTGCTTTCATTGAGTTTTTAAAGGGAATTTGAAGATGAAAGGTTTTTGGAGTACTTTGTCCATCAGAAAGGACAGAGTCTGCCTTTAGAATACTTGCCATCTCACAAAACGAACTCCAAATCCCTAGGCTAGAGAAAAGGGACCAGAAAAGAAGATTGTTATCATGCTTTTTTATGGTTCTTTCTAAAGTTTCCATTTGACTTATCATCTATTGCAAAACCAGAACAATTTCTCACAAGCATGGTGTACAAAAATTGTACTTTTATATGACATTTGCCTACTTCATGCTTATTTCCTTTTCCAATCCTTTTTTTCTTTCTATAATATAAGCTCTGTTGAGCATTAGCTGGGTTTTGTATGTTTTAAAAGTTTTGCAAATTAGAGCCTGTCTTGTTTTGATGCTCTTTATGCTCTTGCTATTATAAGCAAATAAGTAATTAAAGAGGGTAAAACAAAAAAAAAATCAAAATCACAAGAAATGCTAACATATTAATTAATGGTACATGTGGTGCTCAGCTTTGTCAGTAAAGGAAGTTATCAACTTGGCACTCATAGTCAAGGTAAATGTGAATATAAACTGATTGAACTGATTTTGATATCCAAATGCGAGGTGTTTTAGGTAGTCTTTAGCTACACAACCAGTGATCATTTTGCTGTTAGATTTATTTAATTTCAAAATAGAGACTAAACTGCAAGTTTGCTTTCTTGCTTAAAACAGAGCAGTGTGAAGCATCCATTTTTTTGAGAAGCATGCAATTTTAAAAATAATTTAAAGTTGAGAAATAAATCTTCAGCTGCTGTAAAACTGCTACAAGTCCATTTCAAGCTATTCAGTTCAACCGGTGACAATCGACACTGACTGCAGTCCTGCTCTGAGGTTCTTACAGCAAGCTGTTTCAGAGACTTCCAAATCATGTACAATAACCTCTTTTGTGGACCAATGACAGTTGGCTTGAAATCTCTTTCAAATATGGTTAGAAGGGTTCTCCAAAGTGAATATTCTCACTTCCAAGAGCTTTGCCTTGAATATGTATACCTGTGACACAAATGATGTGTGTTTCATTCAGAAGTTGAAATCATACTTAAAAAAACATGGGAAACAAATTTTACTGTAACTATGCACAAGCCTTCTCAGAGCTTTGGACGTAGGGAACAGCCGATGTGTCTGGTGACAGCCGAATGCCTTCATCCAGTTAGGGAGTTGAATTGATCAGAGATAGGACACCCAGTTTGCTATGTTCCAAATTTGCCACACGGTTTCCTAAACACCAGGTTCACCAGAGTGTGTCCTATCACAGCTATTGCTAATTTTTGCAGTTTTCAGCATCTCCCATGCTGTAGCTGTAGTCTTTGTTATTGTTACTTAGATGTAATACCTTACACCTGACTATATGAGACTCAGTGTTTGATCATTACTGTATCTGTTAACTGTTTCTGTTACAGAAAGCAGAAGTATCTGAAACCTCCATTCTGCTTCCAACAAGTGCAACATTGGGCTCAAGGGCTCAACATTATGAGGCGTGAATTTCTACTTCCCTTTGACACAGCTGTTTTTTGAATATGAATGAAAAAGGAGAAAGATATCTAGGAAGAAAGGATGTTGGATGCTGAGGGGTTTTGTTGCAGTAATTTTAGAATGAAGTAATAAGAGATACTGAAGCTGGAGGTTGTTTCCTGGGCACTTGTGCTTCATCCAGCCTGGGACTTCTTCATTCCTGTGAATCTAGAACATTCTGTTATCTCTGGAAAGTAACTCATAACTTTCGTCATTGTACACTACAAATGAAAATAAGAGGTAAATGGCATGGGTTTAGCTTAGTTTCATCAAGTAATAAGGCTTACCAGATAATACTGTAGTCTGACAGGTATTCTTACCCTTCTGGCTATAAACAAGGAACCCAGTCCTCCATTACAATTGTGTTTGATTCGAGGGCGGTCTTAGATAACAACATGGAATTGCAACAAGTTGAATGGAAAAGAGTGGCCCAATGGAGGACAAAAACCTAAATTAGTTCCCACCTTGAGAGAGAGGGTTGCAGCTGAGTCTGCTATTTGATCCAAGTGGCATGAGGTGCTGGCCAATAAGCGTATGTGTTAGCACACATGGAGCTTGTGACTGGCCACCGCGTATCTTTTAATTTTTAGCAGTAGGACTGGCAGGAGATATGGGGAGGGGGAATGAGAGAAGGAAAAATTTAAAAGACTTGGAACGTGAACTTATAGGAAATTAGACTTCATTAGTTCCAGTGCTTATGGATCTACTTTAGTATGTGTAGATCTTTATTTGACACATACTTTATTTGATACATAACTAGTATGTACTATAGAACTATAAAAAAATTACAGAGACATGTCAGCAGACTCAAGGAATGGGTAATTTTGTAGCAATTGAAATGTATTTTGGGGGAATTTAAGCCAAAAAAAAGAACAGCAGATGTAACATCCAGTGTTTCTACCAATCTGTTCTGGGAGGAAGTTTATTCCTGTCCTGCATCTAGCAGTCCTGGGAATAGGATAGACCAAATAGTTATCTAGTAGCCCATCTAGTATTTTCTGTACTGTCTGAGAGTCCTGGCTTAGCTCAGTAAGGGTCCTGTCTTCAGTTACAACCAGTCTCAGGTGTCAAAAAGAAGGTAAGGAATAAGATAAAAACCATGTAGACAGCTTTGCATGTGCAAAATAATCCTGGACCCTAAAAGCAACTGACTAAAACTCAAAATATGACAGTTAGTTGTAGTGTTTACTACACTATAGAAATGCACCATTGTATAAACGATAAAAGTAATAGACTTATATGGACCACTAATTTGGAAGGAAGAAGGAATAACAACGTAACCTCTGTCCTGGAGTACTGGAGCTGTATTTAATATGTTGCTTTGTTTTGGTTTTAGTAAGGAAAAAAAAGATAGCAAGCCTCATATCCAAATTCAAGGAGAAGAGAAAAGTGATGCAGGTAGAGATGGGCTGTTTCACCTGATCTCTGATTATCAAAATGCGGAACAACTTTAGGGTAAAAAATAATTCAAATTTAAATTGAAAGTGGAGTGCAGTCCCTAATTTTTTTACCAATGTGGACCACTTCACACCTTTCTGGTGTTGTTCTTCATTAAGATAATGGAAGTTTCTGACAATCAAAAGGGAGCAGCTTCAAAGTATATGGTATTAATTTATGATACAGTGTTACAAAAAAGGGTCATTGTTAAAGTGATATACTAGCAAGAAGGTGTAGCAGTTAAAAGATGGAAAGCCAATTGGACATGCCAATGGTTTGTCCTGGAAGGGGAAACATCAGATTATTGGGAAGTTGCTCTAGATTTCTTAAAGGAATGACTTTAAAAAGATCTTACTTATTCAGGTTCTTAGTAATTTTTGTAGACAAATTTGTATTATGTTTGCTGGTGACCTGAAGTTGTACAGCATCATCAATACAAAGGTTGATTTGCATTTGATATAGGAGGGCTGAAGTAATAGAAGTGAAATGAGTTGTATCATAATTGCAAAGTCATGAACTTAACATAAATTTAACAGAAACTCCTGCTGTCACCTTGAAGCATAGTGAGGAACAAGACAAAAGAATGACCCTAGTGCGTGAGTTGTTTATGATACTAGCTATAAGCCAGAAAAGTTGTGCAGCAGTGAAAAACGTAGATTCCATTTTAGTATTTAGGATGTTTCAGCAAGGTATTTCCAGGAGAGACAAAGAGATAGTCTAGGGATTCATATAAACTAATCTCAGAAGAGATGACTGTGACAGTCTGGACTGAAGCTAGTTGAAATCACACTTTGTGTTTCGTATATTGCAAGTAATGTGATTTTTCCACGACTTGCTGTTACCTTCAAAGCTGAGCTTATTTTGAAGCTGAATTTATCTTACACCATTGGATCAAGGACTGAAGTCATGGAAGCTCATTATGATTTCATCTACAAATTTTCAAAGTCTCTCCTGTTACAAAGATATGGCTTTGTAAGTATGCAGAAACCTTAATTTTATTGTAGGCAGTTCAGTAACAACCTTAAGTCATTGTGCAATTGCAATCAAAATGGGAAAAAAGAGTGTGCATGAAGCATGGCATTGAAAATGACCTCAGAAACATGAGAGAGCTGTTATATACAATTGCTCTGTAGCCACGCTTACTGTTCTTAAAGGATATTGCAAGTGGCGGAAGTGAGCTGAACCCTGGAAAATGTCCCAAAGACGGACAAAAGATTGGGATTCTGATAAATCAGATTAGGCAGAGTTCTAGTTTATGAAGGACTAATATATAAATTAATGATAGGTTGAGAGAGAGAACACAGGAATTTCTGTGCACTCTGTATTGAAATATACTGAATTTTAAGGAAATATGAAGCCATTTAAGGGAAATAATTTCTGCCTAGGCCATTGTTAAATGAAGTAACTTGTTGCAAGAAATTGTTGAGGCTTAATTCTTAAGAATCAAAAAAACCCTACACAACTAAAATTGTGCAGGATATCAGGAAGAACTGGAATTATAATAGACAAAACATTTTACATTTTAGGTAGCATAGTAAATCACATTTTAAAGTTTCAAATCTCTTTCTAAATATTAACAATCAGATTGAGAATAGTGCTTTGGGCATTCCACTTGTTTCTGTGCTGTCCTTCAAAAATAACCAGGGACAGCATGTCTGATCTAGAATGGCATTTCCAATGTTTCTCTTTGTGAGTGTTGAATCAGCTTACAACAAATTGTGCCTCTGATTTATTTTGTTCCTTTTGGATTTAGCCACCTGTAATTACAATGCTATAGGCAAACATAGTAATTGTGTTTACACATTTTACACCAAAAAGTGTGCTCATATGTAGACCTGATGGTTAACACGAAGTAGAGTTTTGTTTCAGTGTTCTTCACTTCGACCTCAGTAAATTGAGGGATGGATGAAGCCTGAATAAGTAATATGTGCTGTTGCCATTATAGCTTCACGACTGCTGCAACTGTTGAAGAGTGTGAGATTTATTTGTTAGCTGAGCTAATTGGCAGCAGTCCTTAGCCATCCGAGTGCAATTAAATGGAACTCCATCCAAATTAATGATATTTATCTGCCGGATTTTGTTTTCCCTAGTCTCAGAGCATTATAATAATTTTTTATTTGTTAGGCTGTGGTAGAATTTTGATTTTCATTGAAAATAGTGTCAGGCAGTCTTATTCTTACCCAGGTTATATCAGATTGGGCCATCATTTAAAAAAAACTGATGAATTATTAAAACTACCTGTTATTAAACCTCCTGGGTTGATTCCCTTGTCCCTTCCACAGTCAATTGTTGGCTTAGAAGACCTCTGCACTAATACTACAGCTACCAAGTAAAAATTATTAAGTTATTTAAAGGCTCTGGCATTCGTCTTAAACAAACAAATTCCCAAGCCTTAAAAAAGGCAAACATATATTTTCATTGTGTTTATTTTATTTACAACTTATCTTGTGTCTTCAGGATGTTGTGACTCGGTCTATTGCAGCATTCTGAAATAATAATATTTAGGCCTGAATACTCCAGAAGATGGGATTTTATTTTTTGTGTATGAGAATATAAGATCATGCAAACACTGAGCTCTTTTACCAGCATACACAGTGATTTGTCCTTGCGGCTTGAAGGGCAGGATGTAGTTTCACAGTGTGCCTATCAAGACCCCTTAGGGTACTTGAAAGCAGTGTCACACAGCATATTTCTTTTCTGCCAGAGATATGCAACTGAAAGTAAAATTGTTAATCCTACAGATTTCAGAACAGTTTTTTCTCATTCAACAGTACTTGTAACACCACCTGAAACATGAGAAAGGTGAATGAAATCATAAAAATAGTCCTTTCAGTTTACATTATGAAAATCTCAAACTTTGTTACTTAGAACAATCTCTACCATGAGAGATCAGTGAAGCATTTACTACTCTGAAGATAAAGGAGTTGTTTTATCTTTCATTTGAAATTGGTGAAGCCCCTATACAGACTGAGAGTGGTCCAGAAATAGGTCAGCCCCAAAATGCAGTTCTGGCTTTGCTGTGTCAGAGAGGTTCTAGATGGAAAGAAGCAGCTGTAGACTATACCTTTATTTTTCAGATATCTGATTTAGAGGAAGGACAGACACATTTTGATCTCTTTGGGCTATCAGTCAATCTCCAGAAGGGAAAGTGGAAAAGAAATGGTAGCGTTGACATTCTAACTCTGTTAAGAATTTACTCACGTTTAAAGTTAAAAGGAGTTGACCTAGTCCTCAGCTGGTACAAGTTGATGAAATCCTGTTGATTCCTTCTAGGACGCATGAGAAAACTTGCAAGTTACAGCTTGACATATTAATCTCCAAACTGTAAACATTTCTGCGGAATAAGGTAGTACTAGTACTCCTAAATGCCTTCACGGTGCCTAGCTCAGGGTACCCTCCTTGGCAGTTCTTTGTGCAGTTCATCCTTCTGTGCAGGTGGCTGGGTGTTTCTTCTGCAACATGCCAGCTAGGAGGCTGTGCAAGTATTGAGAGGAAGCAGGAGGTGTCAGAGATAGAGAAAGGGACTCTAGTGCCTTTCTTTTGTGGACTAGAGAGGAAAAGGAAACTGAAATATCTCCTTAGATACTATGGCATATCTCCTTAGATACTATGGCACTACAGCTACTTTGCCAATTACACAGGCTGGGTTGCCAGATGCCAGATCAGATATGAGACTGTTATGTAGCCAACATCTGCACAGAGCTCAGCACAGCACTCTTCTGTGTGATTGCTCCGAGCAACCCCATTTTTAGTACATGAAGGTTATTTATGAAGGTAGTAGCTGATTCCAACATTCTTAATAAAAGCCCATTTACGTGTCAGTGCTTGTGAGGACATTGTATACAGCTCAGATCTGCAACACAGGTGCTTGGATGTGTGGCTCTGTCAATTTACTGTTCTGGTAATGTCATACTACTGTGGATGTACCTCTTACTAGCAAAAATTTAATTTCACACAGCTGAGTTTTTTCTGTCCCTATCTTAATCAACAAAAGCTACAAGAAAAATGTGAGACTTAGTCAATAGACCCACTTCCTCAGCACTGCCTGACTTAGCTAAGTCTTTTCACAGCCTTAAATGACATCAGCCAGCAGAAGTCCGGAGAGTGTATCTGGTTGTTAGTCTACCTAGAAAACCAAGACCTATAATCTTACTTAAATCTGAAATGAAGTATGTTCACTCTATTTAAAGCATGAAAAGAGACCCAGTCAGAAGGTTCAAAAATTTTCAGGCAGCTGCTCACAAAACTAGAATTATACTATATGCTTCCACATAGGAGCATATAACCCTCTTTGCAAATTCACTAAGTTCCCTATTAAAAATAGTTAATTTATGTGTCCTATCCCTATTGAAAAGCTGATCCAGCGTCCCCATTCATATATTGAAGCATTTGTGTGAGATAGCTTGGCAGCATGAATATTTTGTTAAAGAGGTTTTAAAATACTTAGAAAAAGAAGTAATATCACTGCACATACTCATCTTCTGAAATGGAGAACTAAAAGGAATATTAGACATATAGTTAAATCTAGTATCAGCAATTTGGGATGAAGTACAAAAATGATCCATTACACAGAATGTGAGAAAAAATCATATGATGGATTATAGGAATTAATCCATCAAAAACCTTGCTGGGGGCCATATAAATATAATTTTGAAAAAAAGTAAAGGATACAGTTTCCTTTGGTGTCTTTATTTAGCAAAATGTTTTCACTTTTTTTTTTGTTTTCAGAATTATTGGCATTTTGTTGACTGGTCAGTTTTCTATACTGAAGAAGTATAACTATAAAGTCAAATCTGACTTTCCATGATAGTCCCAAAACATCAAGAAAAACTAACTTATGTTGCCTTAAACTTCACAGGAAGAATAATATTTATGAGCAGAATTCCCTGTGTTGGGAGAGGCAGGTAAAGTAAAATGTGGAGAAGAAAGAAAAATTTAAATCACAAGAGTGCACGATGTAAAAAAAAGTATTTGTCTTTGCTAATGCCACGGAAGGGCTTTGCCTAAAATAGTCAGACAAATAGAGATGAAAATGGACTATTAATCTTTTGCCTTTGACAAGGTAGGCATCCTTTATTATTTGGGGGAGATTTATTGATGAGTTTAGTTCTAGAACTGCATTCTGCCTGCAGTACCAGCTTGATACAATGTGTGCACTTTCTTATCTATAGCCTTACCCTTTCCCTTTCCCCCTGCAGCGCCCCCTTCAGAGTGTTTTCCTGAAAATGGATGGCATTTTAGATACTACAGTACTTCCCATGCTGTTGAATATGTTTAACCACACAGACCATGTTGACAGCTTCCATTGTGAAAACTAACCATTTATTCCTCTGTTCCATTTCCCATCTTTTAAGCGGTTAATTATCTGTGAAAGGATAATAGCTTTTCTCTTACCTTGTGGCTGCAAGTTTCTTTAAGAGACTCTGAGATACATTGTGAAATGTATTCTTGAATTCAAAGTAAACTGTATCAACTTACCTCCTGTATTCATGTTTGTTGACTCTGATAGGTTCGTGGCTACCTTTTATAAAACACCAGGGGTTATAATTTTCTTCTCCAGTAGATCATATTTGTTCATGTGTCCACTAATTTCATGCTTTGCTATGATTTCCCCTGACTTGTCAAATTCAGATGTCATGCTCATTGTTTTATAGTTCCCCTGAACTTTCTGAAGTATTTTTGAAAATGGTGTCACATTTACCATCTTCAAGGCCTCAGATAGGAAAGTAATTTTAAGCAAGAAGCTGTGTGTCACAACTATCAGTTTACTTATTTCTGTTTCCTTAGTTATATTCTTTGGTGACATTTTTTGTTCATTTTTTTCTGTCTGTTCCATAGTTTCTTCAACTAACACAGCCTGCTGTGCTCTTGCCATTTCTAAATGCCTCTTGTATGACTTTATAATATATTGGGCCTGTAGACTCTCTAGCAATCTTTCTGTGCCTGATGTGCTTGAAACACAATTGAGTTATAGTTTTTACACCTTTCGAAGTTCCTCCTTGAATTCTTTTCCAGCCTCCCATACTGTGTTTTTACATTTAATATGCCAGATTTCATGAATCTTTCTATTCATTTTTCATTGGTACATCACTTCGGCTTCATGAAGAGTGGCTTCATGCTTTTAATGAACTTCATCTCCCTAGATTAGTTCTGCTGATTTCTTTTTGCCCTTCTTCAGATTTTTTGATTGACACCAAGCATTTTCTCTCTGCCTCTAATACAGTGCCCATGATGAGCTTCCCTCTTGTAGTGTTCTGCTGGTTCGTGTCCCTGATTCAGGTCCCTCATCAATAGTTGTACTGAACTCGGCTGACTTTTTTGTTCATTTGTACTGCAGAGAAGAGGTCAGGGAGCAGTCTCTTAAGAGTTTTCCCTTGAGCGGAGTCACCTCTCAAGAGAGAAGAAAGCAGCAAAGAAAATTCTTTTATGTTTCTCTGGAAAAATATAGTTGGCCAAAATACAGTCAGTTTTGTCATTGTATTCCTATTTCTTAACCTTGGGCACCTACACCAGGAACCTAGTCTGCTTAGTCAAGGGTAAAAGGTGAGTTCCTGCGAGGGCCTTTTTGGAATTACTAAACTGGGCACTAGCTATGGTACACTTAAAACACCCCAAACACCCACTCCCCGCCACTTGCACCCTTATAAGCTTATGGTGATACAAGAAATAAGCAAGAGGACTCAGAATCCATGATCTTTGGAAGTCATGGAGAAAATACACCGTTTGATTTCTGTAGCTCTTCAAAATCATGTTATACTTCATATGGAGTCACAAACTGACACATGCTGTGTTTGTAGTGCTTGATGGTTACGGGTAAAATGGGGCCTCATCGAAAAGGCATTGAAGTCAATTTAGTCTTCCTTTGATTTCAGAGGTGTCTGGGTCAGTCTCGGACTTTCTGTCACTCTGAGTGCTCTTTAATAAAGATAAGGACTTGCTCATAAATGGATTCCCAACAATCAAATGATTGGTTAACATTGCCATCAGCGAATTTCTTTATGAGTCTGATGGTGGAGGCTTTTGTTTGTTGGCTGGTTTAATTATCTTTTTAGGCATTTTTTTCCTTGTACACTGTTGATTGAATATAACCAAGTTTTTTTTCACATCTACGTTAATACTGTAAAATTATCACTTAGCAAGATCCAGTAAAATAGATGTCCTGTGATGCTTTAAAGTTGCCATGTTCTTGTAGTGAAACAAGAATGTGGGAGTATGAACAGTTCCTGATAAATTCACTTTCCAACTCTGTAAATGCACAAAATCAAGTACTTACTCATTGGAATAAGGAACGTGATTAAAAAAATAAAAAGCTCCAAATCCCACAGCTGGAGCACAGATGCCAACAAACATAACTTTGATGCTTCACAGATGATTTTGAATACAAAGCTGTTCCAATTGATTCCTTCCCTGCATTTTCCTTGGAAAAATGTTAAGTCCTCTGTGGTTTGTTTGTTGGTTTTTTTAAGTGGTGAAGAGCTTATACAAGTTCATAAAGAAAGGCTTTTCATAAATGAATGCATGCTTATTTGATTCCATCAATTAAAGTTAACAAACCATATGTCCATAAATTCTTAAGTGTACAGTACAAACGTAGCATAGTTTGGGGGGCTTTTCTAGATTTGCATTTTGAAAGTTAAATGAGAAAGTGGTACAGCTCTGCTGTGACAGAAAACTCTTGAAAGTTTAACTCTACAGAGTCTCTACTATGTTAGAAGACCTTTTTTTTTTAAACCTCATTAAAGGTCACCTCTAAAACTTTCCAATTAAAATCTGACAGTCAAGTCCAACTTTCAGTTAGTGTTGAAGTTAGAGGAGGTATGTAGCATATATATAGATATATCTGTGACATTTTGGGTTGTAAATACGTATTTCTTAGGTCTGTGTACTCTCAGGATGTTCATGATACTTGTAAGCTTTTAGTATGAATCAAGATCACAGCCATATTGGGAGTGAACAACAGACACCTACGTTCTGGGGAGCAGCTAAACCCAGATTTATCTGGATGACTGCCTGAGGTAAAGAATGCTGAAGGAGAAGGCTACAAAACTGATTGTAAAATGTTTAAAAGGATCTTTTAGCTTTGACTTGACTGCATCACTCTAATTCTTGCTGGGTTCAGTCTCTTCTTTGGAGAATGCACATTCATCTAGCTTTCCTGAAAGCCATTTTGTTGTAGAGGGGTGATTTAGAGAAAGAATGACTTTATTTGTTTCATTTAGTGACTTAGTTCACAGTATTGTTCTCATTTCTTTTATTTTGAATAGTACCAATCCTTGCATCAGTTTGGGATTATTTCATTCATCAAAAGCAGCAAACCATGAATGACTTCTATGAATTACTGCCAATAAAATTTGCATTTCAGTCACCCTGAGTCCTGTAGAGTCCCAACTATAATTGAAAACATTGCCTAACAGGACTTTGAATCATTATATTGGCAGTATTCCAAGTTACACAGGCAAATTAGACAAAAGACAGCTTTAGGAAACATAAAGGTTTACCTTAAATAGCGTGTTTAATAACAATGCAGTTATTTTCACATCAGGAACCAAAGAGCAATATCTGTAATGCCTGTTGTACTGGAAGAGCATTTTCCTGACTTTCTGAATTATGATGTCCCCATTTTTTAACCCTCAAAACTGTGTCTAGGACATGTTGTCATGATTTAAAATAAATAATTAAATGAGTTACGGATTTGCAAAATCAAGCATTCCAGTGCTTGATCTAATGAAAATAATAGAATTAATGTTATCCATGCAAATTTAAAAATACCCTTAACCAAACAATATGTTGTGAGAGGTCCCATTTGAGTCAATGTTTTATTTCTTCCTTCTCCCCATCCCACCCCCTTGAGTTCTTCATCATAATTAATGTTAGGGTGCTGGTAAAATACTTCCCATTATATTTGAAAAATATCTAACTGCTATTACTGCCATAAAGAGTGAATCCCTCTAAATAAAACTGAAAAAAATGAAGTTACTGCAAAGATGTATGGCATAAGGATAGAGTTAATTCTGGATTAACAGTAAAATTGTATACCTTGATATATAAGAAAAATTCCTTCTTGTACTTGCATTCCTAATGCTAATGGAAAATTTGGATACCAAAGAGGATAATATGACTGTTAAAAACTGCTTTGAACTAAGTTTATGTTAGGGACATTCTTTTTCAGGCAAGGTAGTTTTTTTCAGGCAAGTGAGATCAATGGCTGATGTTTCACCTTTGGTAAACCCTCTATCCCCAGATAAAAAGTTATAAAAAGCCCTAGAGAAAAAAAAATGAAAAATCTATTAAACATTAGACCAGAGGGACTTCATGGTGGCTTCTTACAGCTTTCTGCTCCAAGTTTTAAAGTTACTCACAGTTGATGAAAAACTCATATGCTGAGCAATTCAAAAGTGTTAGATAGTATCAATGTAAGGATTAAGAAACAAATTTCAAAAGCTGTTACTAGAGGAAAGTGTTAATTTTGCATCAAGACATCTGTTATACTGTGTCTAGAGAGAGGAAGCTGAAAAATTTATGGACAAGAAAATAGAAAATTCTGTATGATATAAAATAGTACTGAAAAAAAAACTTTTCTAGCATCCATTTTGCTAACACCTTTTAACATGAAATCTTAGCAGTACACATAGAGCAGGCTTTGCTTGTTTGTTTTTCTATTTTTACACTATCCTTATAATAACTATAGAAGTTGTGTAAAAATTTATTGTGGTCAGGTTAGACAATAGATTGCTTGGACTCCCACCAGTTTGTTACACTTATAACCCTGCTACAGGCGAAAAGGAATACAGCATTCAGACAAACCCAAGAAGTTATTCTTAGTCTAATCACAGTCTTAACGGACAACAGTTACAACAGCCTAATCAAATTGTTTCAGTTATGTGCAGTTAACATATATGCACAAACCTTTTAGTCCCCTCTTTTTCTGTGTAAAGGTTGATGGTTTCAGTCTGAGGGTGGGTAACTGGTCAGTATCCCAAGTCCTTTGTCAGAAAAAGTATAACATTGATGTTGATAGTTACTTTCATCTTACTTCAGGATGTGTTTGGGATCTTTCTAATGTTTGCTAACAGGCTCTACACCTTACTTACTATTCATTAGTCTGTAAGTCCGTATTGCATCTGAATTTACTATGTAGTGTGTGTTTTACGTATGTTGGATGATTGTTCTTTGTTCTCTTTGCTACCCCTAAGGCTTGGCAAGAATGACTTGACTTACCTTGCTCCTGAGGTTGCATTCCTTTGATGAACAGTAATTGGCCATCCGTGACATGTTTATAGCCCCTGGGCCTTAGATGTTGTCCTCTGCCTGTTCTTCCAAAGCTTCTGAAGGTCTTCTGCACCCAGTTTTATTAAGGGGGTCTAATAGGTCCTTCTACCTGCAGTAGCTACATGTTACAGATACCTACTAGTTACAATATATATATATTACTATAGACATTACAACATGCAATTATACAGATACAATGAAAAGTTAAAATAGGTGAAAGAGGTCTGGTAATTAGATAATTGCTATTGCATGCAAAAACAAATCTTCAGACAGACCAAGACAAGCACAGGCAAAGCTCAACAGGTTCTGAAGCCTAATTTATTAGCTTAATGCAAAACCTGAGGCTAGGTTTTTTAACAAACAGTAGCTACTCCCTATCTACTGAGGTAGAAAGCTAGGAAGCATGTTAGTGGCTTGGTTATGATTAGATTTCAGATGGACCATCACTGTTGGAATGCACGAATGGCTCCTCAGAAGCTTTAATGGCATTTGCCATACCCATGGAAGGAAAACAAAACACATTGGATTTTCAATATTTGAATCTCTTAACTATTCATATCAACTTTTCAGAAATCCCATTTCAGCTAGGGATGCGATAGCAATGCTGATTTGAAGTAAGTTCTCTGTTTCTGGAATTTAGGCAGTAGATTCCATATCCACTGGAATAAATTACTTATGTCATGAGCTTCTCATTCTTAGTGCTGGCTTGTAGTCTTATCTCATGGGCAAATAAAGATATGTCTGTGGCTTTTTGTCCTGGTAAGAGAAGGCTAGTCATTCTTATTTAACTGCTGATTAGTAGGTAACTCCCTTGATCAACTGCAACTGCTGATTCATATCTCATCTGTGATACTAGGCAGGCCTCCATTTTTTCTGTCTTTGTCAGAAATAAGATGGTAGAGTGTATTGATAAAAATACATGATCTTAACATTATATGTTGGTGTTCTGATCAAAAGCTCCTCTGAGCCAGATTCTTCTGTTTATAACTCAGTTAAAGTAGATATGAAGCACACAGCTCTCCGTCCTAGTTCTGTTCTTAAACTCCTGTGCCTAAAATCATAATGTTTTTTAAAATTAATAATCTCCAGTGTATAAAAGGGACACATGAGACCTCATTAAAAGAGTCTCAAAGAGATCTGTATTTGGCATTCATGTAAATCCATATGATCCCCTAGCAAGGAGTTGCTTTGTTTTGTTAGAAATGCATACAATCTGTGCACCCACTTGTCCTTCCTGCTATCAGTAAGAAGAAAGGAAGCAGGGGGATTTTTCAGATAAAACACAACTTTTAGATGTGAGTAATAATCACATCTAGTACTATTATACCACAAGATGCGGTTCCTGTATCTCAGCTTCCTCCTGTGTTAAGAATTGTTCTCTGAGGCTAAACTGTTGGAAGGAATGATGGGATGTAAATTATTTGAGGATGTTATTCTCATTTAACTTGAAATACTGAATTATGTAATTTTTTTTTAGGTTTAATGTCACTGAATCCTGTAGAAAGTAATTTGCATTTTCTGTAATGTTGTGTGTCTTTGAGACATGTGAGCAGCCATATGATTATAGATCCTGTGTTCAAGTGTTAGCTAAACACACTTTGGAACATTCCCATGTAAAAAAATGAAATGTCTGTTCATCTCTGAGCAGGATAAAGCCATGTCACCTTGGACTGATTCTCTCCAGAGTCCTTGTTGAAAAACAAAAAAAATTAGCCTTGTGCATCTGCCACAGATTCTTCTGAAGGAAATAAGTAATGAACTTTCCATTTTATAAAATCAGAGACCTTTTTCATCCTGCAGGGTGATCACATTAACTTTTTTCCTTTGTCATAGGGTTTAAAAAAGCACTTCCATAATTTTAGAATTGTTTTGGCTACATAAGCTACAGGTCAAGGAACAATAATTCAAAGTTGTGACTTCTCACAGACCTGTCCAAACATGAAGAGACAGTGATGCAATCTTAGGTGGCAAAACAGTTACAAAAATATTTTTTTGCTTATATGGATAAAAAAAAAAGTTCTGTTCCAAAATATCATGTATTGAAACCATTCATCTAAGTAATACTTGATCTTAAGAATAAGAAACTAGGGTAATGATGCATGACTTTATACACCTTGAACAAATCTTTAGTAAATTTACTTGTATTGTTCCTCCTTCCTGTAATGGTTATAGGCATTTCTCTTGTGCCTCTCTACTGGCACACGAATACCTGGGTTGAGTCTCTTAGGTTTCATACAGTATTGGGATCCTTGTACACAGAGTTATATATCATTCAGAGTGATTGCTTTTATAAACTAAAATTAACTTCACAGCTTGTGGGCTTTATCTTCTATACCACGTCACTGCTACTGAAATATTTACTAAACACCTACGCTTGCAGAGAAGCCACTGTCTTAAGATGTGCTAGAGACTGTGACCAAAACTAAGTCCCACATTATACACATTTTTTAATTACATAAATGAAATATAAAAGATGTACCATTTCTTGTGCTTTTTAAAAACTGCAACGATATGAATAGATGAATTAGTTGGCATTTAAAAAACCCAAACATTTTAGCCTTCTCTTTAAGGCTTAGTGAGAATTTTATTTTGCAAAGCGAAAAGTATTGAAAGTTATATTCTGTCATCTTCGTTCTTCCCTCTCCCTTGGGATCCTGTCTACTTCTTGCATCCTTAAACTTTCATCCCCAAATTCTTGCCAAATGCCCACATTATCTTATCAGTGAATTTTCTTTAGTAATTGCCGCTTTTATGTTGTGTAGTCACATTTACATCCGTCTATGGGTATGCAAATTCAGCTCAGTGTCATTATTTATCTTCTAATTATTAACTTTATTCCATTTATTCTTTTTTTTGTTCTCTTTAAGGATTCTTTTCTTAGGATTCTTAATGAAAAATTAAAACAAAACAGACTGCCTGTCCTATGCACTCTGGACCATATTCTACGTTTACTGCTCTTACCGGAGTTGCCTTGTCTCTGGGCATCTAGAAGAAAGACTTATTTTTCCCAAAACTTCTCTATTTTGCTGACAAGTTTTTCTGACTTTCTTAGATCAGTGGAAAGATGGAAAGACAAAAGTATGTCTTACTGTCTTTTCCAAGGAGGGGACATACACCCCCCTCCCCCCAAACCAGCACAAAAATCTTTTGCTATAATTTTCCCTTTCCATATGTGCAACATCTAGCTGCCTTTTCATCCCTGCCTTGCCTTCCCCAAATAGAACTCCTCCTGTGAGCTTCTGTAACTTCCTAATCATCATATAGGACAAGATCAGCCAGCTCCAATTGTGTAGTGCTCAGAAAACTTGCTGTCAGAGTTGTGTTTTATAAGTCAGGACTCTTTATAGATGATCAGACATTTCAAATTTAAAAGAAAAACATGAATACAAAATACTTCTTATTATTTTCCTATAAAAAGCAATTTGCGGACTATAGCTAACACTTTTGTTTTCCAGTTACCAATATCAATTGCCTGGAAATGCCAATGGTATGCTTACTGAGCTGCCCAAGCAAAGCCTGTATTAGAAAGCCTACAGTGTAAGTTCAGGGCACCCATCCTGAAATTGAGCTAAAATTCAGCCCTGTGAGTTTAATTTGTGTGTTCCAGCCATGTTTACGCAGTTACTGGCAGTAAGTCCTCTCCATGCTGTTAGGAATGTCTGAAATAGACATTGTGCATTACCCAGCCCTTGCTTTTCCAATAATTTAATGTGGGTTTACATGTTACTTTGATAAGCAAACACAACACTACTACCCAGTGGCAGTCTGCTGCTTCAGCATCCTGAAGGTGCAGACCACTCTTAATTTTTACATCTCTGACATGTAACTCAACTCTCATAAGTTGTAGCTATTTAACCAGTCCCTTTTCTGGTTTGTTGAAAAGAATAATATTCACTAACTTTTTGTTTCTGCCCAATTTGATCTCTGCGGTGTAAATCTGTCCTTGCTCATCCTTTTTACTTCCTCTAATAAATGATGTTACATGAATTTTATGTGAAGAAGCGGAGCAAAACTGGCATGCAGAAATTTGATTTGGGACAAGACTGAGATGAGGGTAGCTGAGTATAAAGAGAAGCTAAGGATTCTGTATATGCGTTAAGTAGTAAAGTTCTTTAAGAGGTCTCATGAGAACTGTGTTAAGAAAGGATATTGTTGTTATACATTCAACTTATTGAAACTCATAAAATGCTCCATTTGAAATATGCTTTGATTTAATTTTACCAGGCAGCCATACTCTGTTCCTGGTCAGTTTATTTTCATTACCACAGTATTTTTTTTCCTATTTTTTTACAGTCCATAATTGATTTCTCCTTTTGTTTTCTTCATTAACCTTCTGACTTGAATGTCTTTAGCAAATGCCACCTTTACCCTATATAGCACTTAGCCTTTTAGCTGAGACTTCAAACAAGGTGTAAAATAAAAAGGCTTTAATCCATTCTGAAGGAATTTCCCCAGAGCAGCAGAGCATAGGCTTCAGCAGTTCTGAGATGAAATGCAGGCTGGTGTCAATTAAAACCTGCTCTGATTTATGCCAGGTTCATGCCAGCTACAGAAGAGCTCATATTTGGGGACATGCAGAGGAAGCACACAGCTATTCTTTCCTTTTTCTTCTTTATACTGGAAATAGAGCATAATATGAAGCCAGCAACCAATTAGCACTTTTTTCTTCCCCAGAAACATCTGTCTTACCAGGAATTGGCTGGAGATAAAAAAAAGTGTTTTATTTGCAACCGCAGAGTTCCAAAAATAAAACATAGACAAATTAAACTCTTTGTAAATAAACTTTATATTAACCCAACAATGTTAAAAAAAAAAAAACCAAAGCCAAAAACTAAAATGAAGAGTCTTGTGTGAGAGAAATTGATTTATAGGGAGTTTTTTTAGATTGCCACAAATTAAATGGAAAATGGGAAACAGTTATTTAAATCAACAGGAGATTCAGTTCTGACATGATTCTGAAAAATGTCAGGCTCTACTGGTGGAGGCAAGGGCAGGATTCAAATTTGCCTAAACAGAGACATGTGTTGCATTTTGAGAAGCCATAGGGGATCTGGAACATCTGCATTAAAGTGGAAGATAACGTCAGAGACCATGTGAGAAGCCCAAGTGCTTTTAGAGCAGTTAGGAAGCTAGATGAGGTAACCACAGCATTCAAAATGGCAACAGAGCCCTGTATTTGGGCAATTGAATCTCATATTAAGCTTTGAGAAGTTGATATCCACTCGTGAAAATTATAGACAATTGTACATTTGTCTGTGCAGTTTCACTTATTGAACATACTAAGCAGAAAGCTTTGAAAGTTTGAAAGTAGTCTGAACTTATATTTACTATCAAAGCTAGAGACATATTTTTAATGTCTGTTTCTGTGTTTCTGCTGGGCAACCTGTAAAATTCTATGCTATTATTTGGATTGCCTTTTTATTTTTTGTGGCTTTTTTGCCCACATAGCCAGGGGCTCTGACAGATAAGTTACGCTGACCCTTGCTACAGCGATTTAACCAGCTTTCCCCCTTTGCTAGGGGTCATATTTTCCCGTAGTGGAATTGGCAGAAGCAAACGTGTTAGCATCTTGCTTGCTGTACTTCCTCGTCCAAGTGATTACAAGCTATAACTGAAGCTGGTTTTGTGTTTATACATTCAACTGTAGCAGCAGTGATTGAGGTGTGGGCACACGTTCACGTCTGTCAGCTCTGCTGTAACTTCTGCCCTGGGGAAAGGCAGGTGTTTGTGGTGTGATAAAGTATTAAACTGTGCTTAAGGGCTTTTTCAGTTCACTTATACTACTGTTCACTTCAGTGTGTCTGGGTCAAGACCTGAAAAAGAGATTTATAGCATAATTATTTTTTTTAACTTAGCTACTATACCCATCTTTCGCAGGCATTGTCTATGCTGTCGACGTCTAGAAAAATTTTGCTTGAAAGGAATTTGAAGATGGGGGATGTGTTTGGTTTCCCCCTTTCACTCATTTATAGAAGACTAGCGTGGCCTTTGAGCTAGGGAGACATGGATGTTCATGTACATATTAACTTGACATTCTTGACTTCCCTCCTAGTAGATAATTGCAGCTTCCTAATTTTTGGAATTTTGGGAGGTGACAGCAATCCATCTGGTGCTGGAGAAATCTCTGGCAGCTGTATTTTGCCACCTTCATTAGGCTTCCAAATCCATACTCAGATCCCATAATAAATGGCTTAATTTTCAGAAATGCAGAGCATACCCTTTCGGCTACCTCATCAGAAGGTACAGATGATCAAAAGCTTTGAGTGTGTCTCATTTGAGTGGCTAAATCTATTTTAAATGGATTTAAATAATTGCACAGTATAATGAATTTTAACAAGCAGTTCTGCTGGTCACTGCAGCTCCTGGGTTTGGACTGGCAGCTCTGAATTAAAGTTCATGGCTCCTCATCTGTTCAGTTTGCACCATTTCCATCACTTATGCATTTGTCGTTTAGCAGCTGCTCTTAACATTTAGAGTGTTATCTCAGGAGTGGTGATATTATAGGATTTTTTCCCCAGTGATTTATATATCATTTAAGTCATTCTTTGGAATGAAAAATACAGTAAGAATATTAAAATCATCAGATTTTCAGAGCTAAACCAAACTTCAGCTCTTTCCAACATTATTTTTCTCAAATTTTGCTTCCATTTTTATATAAAATGCAATTTATAATTAAAAGTAGAAATAAAAAACAAACAAAAAACCCCAACCAGAACAAGACAAGCTGCAATTGAGTGCTTGTTGTCCAAATGACTTTACAAGCAGTTAACAATCTCATACTCTCGGGTCTGTTTTGATGTGCTACTGATTAGTAATTGCATTTTTGCCCTCAGATATTGAGCTTAAAATGTGAAAGTTCAGCTGAACCTAAAAGATTGTGTAATTGTAGAAAATAAGATTAGTTCTGATCTACAGGCTGATAAAAGGATTAATTTTAATATAAGGCTCCACTGATTATATAATAAGTGACTATGGATAAATGAATAAGAATCAGAAAGTTTGCTCTATGGCTGGATATAAAATTGTAGTAACTGTTTCATTTTTCTGCATTACTTGTTGGCTGGCTTTCCACGCAGCTGATTTTCCAGGTCAAAATATTATGGAAGTAAATGTGTCCTCGGTATGTAAATTCCCAGAACTACTTTACCACTGTGCTTAATTTGAAACTGCCTTGTGAAAGCAATGAGGCATTTCTCTCTGCAGGAGTACCACCCGGGTTCCTTATCCTTAACCCCACGATTACAGGCTGTGCAGCTTTTACCGTCTTCTCTTCTTGTTTCGCAATTAACACATTGGTTTAGCAACCTGTGGAGTTAGTGATACATGGTAGCAGACAAATCCAACTGAAACTTGTTTGCAGATTTCTCCCATTGCTAAGTTCAGGAAAAGGCACATTGACAATAGTTATCGCTGGCAAGGGGTGAATCTAAGAATTGGGGTTCTAAGGATTAAATTCTTTCCAGGTCACAAAGTAGCCAAGTAGCTCTAGTGTTGCCTGTGAAAACCAGAGTCCCAGATTTTTTGTTTAAAAATTTGTTGTTGAGGAGCACCTTTTTCATCAAGAATATAGCTCTCGTTTCTGGACGCCTGTGTGGAGGAAAACCTACGCTGCAGAATAGAAATGAAGGTAATTTATGTGTAATAGCGGATTTGCAGTCATTAACAAGCTGCAGTCTCTAAAATTGACAAGTTGACAGCCTTTTCATGCCTTTTTGACTATTGGATTATCTTCTAACATTCTTACTCTCAGTTAGAAAATACCCGAATAGCCATGATTTCCACCAATTTAAAAAAAATACATTTTAAGTTAATATTAAATATTTTGGCAATTTAAAGATTTTTTGTCAGGAATTATAAGTCCTACATGAAAAACTTTAAGCTTCTCACTAAGAGTATGTGAAGCTAATTGCAAACAATTGAGTTATTACAGCAAAGTAAATCACCCCTTACCCGTCTGACTTAATCTGCCTGCTTTTGTACTTGCATTTGTAATTATTAAAGCTACATGCATAGATGGTTAGCATGGCCCAGCTGAGTGGTAACTCACTAAGCTGCAGCAAGTCAATTGCTTCTGATCAGCTTATCATACCCCCTAAAATGGAATTTTGAACAACCCCCTTTTCCCCACTTCTGAA
>JAOXJM010000012.1:83774903-83788141 GCA_026413425.1 Tringa solitaria
AGCTACACCTTATTTGGGGCTATTAATTTATAAAGGATTCTCTTTATCATGGTACTTATATGTTCAGCTTACTGTTTTATGGATGTAATAGATCTAATTTGTACTGCTATATTATTGCTTTTAGCAATGTGAAACAGTGCTTGCCTAGAAGCAGAAAGAAACATTTTCAGTTTGAGACTGCAATTAAAAGTTTTTTGAGGATCACTGCTATTGGAAATACTGGAAAAACTATCAGAGGTTTTTTTGTTGGTTGGCTTTTTTCTGTTTTGAAGTTTTGTGTTTTTTTTTTTAAAGTCATATTTTATTATTATATTCATTATAACCATTTTCTTTCAGGAATATCAGCCTTGTAACACCAACGCCTGTCCAGAGTTAAAAAAGACAACACCTTGGACGCCTTGGACCCCAGTCAATATTTCAGACAACGGTGGCCACTATGAACAGCGTTTCCGATACACCTGCAAAGCTCGCTTGCCTGACCCAAATTTGCTGGAGGTGGGAAGGCAAAGGATTGAAATGCGTTACTGTTCCAGCGATGGCACCAGTGGATGCTCGACAGATGGTAAGCAAAGCTCAAGTGGCTGCACGGTGCCTCCTGCTAGTGTAGTGTCTCCAGTTCCATTTTAAGCACAGGGTGGAAGTTTGTGCTTGTTGGTGTTTTATGTAACAGAACTGATAATGAAAAGGAGGACATAGTGATCACAATGGGGAATCTAGTTCTATTTCTTCTGAACGTAGCTTTGTCATTCAGACTAATCAAGTATCTTTTACTGATTGTGAGATTTGCCAGGCTATTTTAATATTCTGTACAACAATCTCTAAGCCATGACATGACAGCTCAATTCTTGGAGGATTCTGTCACCTCCTTATACTGCCTTGGGTTTTTATTGGGAGACAGTTTGTGCAACGTTAATGTATTTGATAAATATTTAGCTAGAAGATGTAGTATTGATGCTGAGAAGAACTTTTTGCTCAACAATTCTAAGGTAACAACTGCAAGATTCATGCAGGTGTTTAAATAAGGAGCTTATGAACTAGATAATTTCTATTATAAAAGTTTATTTTATGCTATTACTAGCAATTTAAAATTCTGTTTATTTCTGAAATGGAAACCTAAACTCCTTCAACTTTAGATGACTTTAAATTGGAATTATTTTATTTTGGAATTTTCTTCTTTCTGTATCAGTAACATAGTTTTGAAGAAATGTTATGTGTGTATATATATAAAAAATAAAAACTAGGAGAACTTTTGTCAGTCACTCTAATTTTACTAATACATTTAATTAATTATCCAGTTTTAATTATATATCAGTATTTCTTTTTAAGTATTTTAGTTATACAATCTGAGGAAATACTGATTTTTAATTATTATTATTATTAATGCTTTCCACTTACATAGCCATTTGTATCTTCACAACACCCAGGTTAGCTGAAAAACGGTATAAATTAAGGCATTTAGCTTATCTAAGGACAAAAACAGACAATGGTTTCTGAGTCCTTGGGCTTTCTAATTCTTAATATTTTTTTCAGACAGACCAACTATTGTGCAAATAGCATTTCCTGCCCATGCTAAGGTTTACATAGGAAGGTTTGGGGGGTGGAGGAGGGCAGGGGGCAGCAGGTGTGGCTTCTGTGAGAAGATGCAAGAAACCTCCCCCATACCCTTCATGTGTAAAACCTTCATAGATTCACATTTTTTTAAAGAAATACATACTAGTGAACTGCGCAAAATAATGAAACAAATTCCATGATACTCTAGATGAGACTCTATGTCATTTGCATTTCAGGTAATCTACAGTCTCCAATGTTTATTTTCTAGGTCTGGATAGCAAGGCAGATTTTGACATGGAGCAACTCTTGTAACAAGTGTTTTTTCTATTCTCCTGCTGTCCTTCAAATTAAGTTTCAAACTAGTATTTAGCAAAGATTGTACTCTGATAGAATTGATGTATGACCTACCTTTCTTGTCCAAAATAAGACTTTTGGGTGGTAGTGCTGCTTTTTGCTATCTTCCAGCTCTTTGACATTTATGACACCTTTTTAAAATTTCATGAGATTAAATGAGAAAGAGAATATTCCCCTTCCCCTCCTCTCCCCCCGATAGTACAGAATTAGGAGCATTATCGCAACAACTAGAAGGAGATCTACAGAAGAATCTAGGTATATTCTTGTCTGACAGCTGAGATGTCAGCAATTAAGAATGGAGTATATGAAAGCCAGAGCACTACTTAGAGAGCAGGTTAGTAGGACAAACCAATGCAAGAGCCAGTGTGTCCTAGATCACACTGCTGCAAGAAAATCAAGTATGGAGACTCCTTTCTTGCTTCTGAAGTCAAGATCATACATTCTCTCCTGGAGTTGGATGCATAAACTGACTTTTTGTTACAGAATATAGTCAGAAGTAGCAGTGCCTACATTGTGTTAAATAAAATGTTCAAGCATAGCGCAAAAGACAAGGGTGTGAGTTACGCTGCATGCCTTGCCTGTTTCTTTCACTTCTGAACATCAGATTCCTGAATCTGGAGTTGTAGCTTATTTGCTGCATCTGCTGCTTTGCTTCATTAATCGTTGGACCAATGTATGGGAGTGACCTTGTTGCATAGTAATTGAAATGTTCATCTGGGAGAAGGATAGTTGCTGACTAATCCCAAAAGTGCCGAATATTTAAATACTTTATATTGAGTAGTTGATGGGGCAGAAACTATTATACATATGTCCATTCTTCCTAGTGACTGTGCTCATAACTTTGCCATTAGTTCATGCTCATTCTTTGACTCTTTCTACCCAGTAAGTCTTTAATTATTCTGTAACGAAAGATCTAGCTGCGTTAACCAATGTGTTTCTGGTGAAAAGAATTAGTGTTATGTCTCCTTTAGCCCCATTTGATTTTGAGCCCGTTTGCTTAGACACTTTCTGGTTATGGATGTCACAACTGTATGGAGTGGAACATTTTGGGGGGACACACAACTTTTTTGATTTGCTGATGTGATGAAACTTGCTGACTGCCTCTAAACTGCCCGAATTAGGAGCACTTCCCTACTCCCAGGTTTGGGTTACCACATCACCCTTCTACTGCTCCTTGATTTAATGGGAAGAAAATACATGAATAAGAGTCATGTAGTGTAGCTGTAGCTTTTGAAACAGGAGGATCTCATGAGAATGGGAAATCATTAATTTTGGCAGACACCTTTACAATTTCTGGCTAGATAGCAAGCAAATATCATAACTTTCTTCCACCTGACCAGAGTCTGGGTACTGTGAAACATTCTTTTCATTATCTCCATGTTGAACTGTAGCAATTTGCTGGCTTTTATAGAAAGATTAATACTGGTACAGCACTCTTGGCATACCTCATTACCAAAAATGTGTTCAGCAAAGATCAGTTCTCTGTTCTTTGCAGAAGAGAGCCATTTGTTAGAAATTTTCTCATTGCCTATAATCTCCCACTGTGCAACTATAGTCATGCCATGTTAAACAGAATCATGTTTCACTGTCAGACACTAGCAAAGCAAACTTTGTTTGCAATCTGAACTCAGAGGTAGAACTTCTTGCCAGAAACCCACTAGTCTCCTCCCGAGTGCAGTAAGATTTCTATCTCAATCAACCAAGCAGTAGCATTTGCACACTGTATTCATGTTTTTCTGATTTAAAGTTTGATTAAGAGGAAAGAAAAATACATTTTGTTCTCAGCCTCTGAGTTTTAATATAGTGCTCAGATAGGGAAGGGACAGCTATTTCAAATAAACTGAGAGAGATTGTGTACATTGTTGCACGTCTTAATGCAAATATCTGTACAGTCCAGCATTAGAAGTTTAGAAATTACAACACCATAGGCTTTAATATGTGCTTATGAAACATATTTAATATCTACATTAAACATACTAACTGACTCTCTGTAGAATTACCTGACATATAAACGCTATGAATTGCATTGAAAACATAAGTGTTTAATCCAGGGATAAAGATTTCACAACGTATGAGGTTATCTGAATTTTCCAGGTTGAATTTATCCCACCTAACTCTAGACTCCATTGTAGTCTGCAACGACAGCTAGCACCCCTGAGAAATGAGGGATCCATCTGAAGATAAGCATCTGATAAATGGCGATAATCACCCTCTAAGAGCTACTGCTTTCTTTGCATGGTGTACACAAAGGAAACAGCAATGATGATCTTAGGACACTTGGATTTGACATGGCCAAAGTTAGATACCTTCAGAAAACAATTAAGCAATGACAACCCTTCTAGTCTCAGTCAAACAGTCTTAAAGTGTCTTTTATTTACTCTTTTCCCTTTTTAAAAGTGGGGTTTTTTTGGGGGGGTGTGAGGTGGAAGGGAGAATAATATCTGTAGAAAAGCCACAAATTCCTTAAAGGAGAAAAAGGCACCCAGACACCTGAACTTAGATTCTCAGTTGTCAGTACTTTCTCTATGCCAAACTTAAAACAATAGTTATTTTTGAAGGCAGGATGTAATTTTGTCTGAAATACTGTTTTAATGGGCACAATCTTTTATGAAGAGATAGATTAAACCCTAGTGTTACCCACAGGAAATCTATAGTGCATTCAGGATTTAGTACAGAATAAAACAGGTGCTGATAATAAGCATTGTCCTGCAGTCAGGAGGAGCACATGTTGAGATGTTATCTCATACTGTCCTATTGAAGCTAAACTGTGGTATTCTGAGATAAGAACTAAATGAATTGTGTGAAGACTGAATTTGCTGACAAATTCAAGTTTGAGTGACAAAACAACAAGTCTTCACTGGAGCTTTGTGATTAAATATTTAAACCCAGAAAAGCTAGGTAAAAGAAATAAAGTTCTCGTGATAACATAACATTCGCAAACTGCATACTGTTTGGGTTTTTTTTTTAACTGTGTTAATGTTTGTCATTGTTTATTTCCATTTAAATTTTACTAAGTAAGTTTAGAAGGTTTATTACGTTTTTATAAACTTATAGGTATATAGGCCTGGAAGTATGTAACTTTTATGCTTCACTGATATCGTCAAATACCTTGCAGAATATCTTCAGAAAGTGACAACACTGGAACAATCTTCGATTATCCTTGCTACATGCTGCACTTTAAACAGTGTTTCATGCTGTCATTTAGAAATGATTCAGGATACTTTGGATCCAGATTGTCTTTTCCCAAAGTCATGAACCTAGACTGCTTGGATAATTGAATTTTCTTTGTTAGGTTTGAACAGGGGGGCATAAGTCATAAATCAGTCAAATAATATAATTTATCAGGTGTCACTGCTACTTCCCTCTTATTTAGAGCTGTATTCCTTAGCTACAGGCTAGACTAGAGAATTATTATAAATATATGTGCTTTATTAGAGCCCCACTTTTAAAGCAAATTAATTGAACTAGGCTGGGAATGTTGCAGTCTTCAAGAAGAATAAGGCCAATCAAAATCTCATTACAGGCTCCTGCAAAGGCAGATTTTTTTCTTCTGTACTGGTCAGGGCTAGGAGACTTTCATGTTAACATGTCTCAGAACAGGATTACTTTCTTGTGGATTTATAAGACTATTCCAATTTGACCAAAAAGTTTTTAAAAATTACTTAGAAATTATCAAATCATCTTTGAGTAACCTGGTCTAGTGGAAGGTATCCCTGCCCATGGCAGGGAGGTTGGAACTAGATGATCTTAAAGGTCCCTTTCAACTCAAATCATTCTATGATTCTGTGATCTTGGTTTAGACCAGAATTGCATAACTTAATTAGAAATTTTTTTCAGTTGTACATGTACAGTATAATGGAATAAGGAAATCAGCAGCAAATCAGAGCTCATTGCTCTGTAATTTTACCTATATTGAACAAAGCATAAACACTTAAAATGAGAGAATAGTCTTCTGTTTAGATGTCAGTTCATATCTTCTGTCTTCCTCCATCTTAGAAGTTGGTGGTTATTTTGTCCACAAAATCCCTGTGATTGCTTTTACTGATGTTTTTGCAGTACTTGTTGTTGTGCAAATTTTTACTTTAGGGAAGAACAGCTGCCTGTTTAAAATTGTACTGGGATTAAGTAGCTAAATTCTCTTTTCTAACCTCAGTGTGCAGCAATTTATTGAGTACGATTTCTAAGCAACTGAAAATAAGCCTGTTGGTAAACTGTAAGCAGAATTCCTACATTCTGGTTGTTCACAGGGCTTTAAGACAGCCATAGGCTTTCTGAGAATTATATAGTTTAAAACATTTGAATGATGAACCTGTAATAAATGCCAGTTCTGGATTTGATTCATAGCTGTTCTGTCTGTCTTGAGAAAACTATTCATTAATTCACTGACGATGCTATGACTGATCATTCCTTTTGCAAATTTCACAACTTTCTGTAGATAAACTTTAAATAAAGAGAGCTTAGTTGTTGTTTTAGCAACTAGATTTTTCCTGTTACCAGGCTAAGGGCATTGGCCCTTGCATTCCATTTTTGCCAGATATTTTCACTTTGACGGAAATAAGATGAGAAATACAGAAGGCTTAATGCTGTTTTCTGTGGGGTGGCACAATCTGGTTTCTGTTATTGGAGGTGGATACAGAGCAATCCCAAATGGCAAGTAGAGGTGGCAAGCAAGAAAACCACAGTTTTATGAGAAAAGTAGGAGTTTTCATAGTTTCGTGCCACTTGATCTGAACGATTGTGATGGTTTTGTATTTATAACTTCTCCTATTGAATTTGATGTAAACTGTGATACCGATAGATCTTGGTTCTGTATAGCCACTTACTTTCTGAAGAAGTTTTTTCTTGAAGGAATACTACAATGTAATCTTTTTGGTTAGCTTTACATTACACCCTCTGCCCCCGTCCCCTGTCCCTGCCACCACCGCAATTAATAAACAGGATTTCTTAGCTGAAGGACTCAATGATTCTTATTCTCCATCCATTTTCCATAGCTTAACAAGTTACTACACATCAGTTGGCCAAAGAAAGCAAGCGGTGGTTGGACTTCCCATTTGAAACAGAGTCTTTGCATGGACAGCTACAAGAGCTCTGCAGACATGTAATAATTAGATCATGAGTCCTCTTTTTTATATGTGCATGTGTACATACATGTGTGTGTATGTATTTATAATACATGCATATGTATAAGTGCATATTTTGTGTGTATGTATATGCGCACGTGACTTACTGGATTGCCCTCATGCTGGTATTATGCTAGGCAAATCATAGAATCATAGAACAGCTTGAGCTCGAAGGGACTTTTAAAGGTCATGTAGTCCAAATGCCCCTGCAGTTAGAAGGAACATCTTCAACTAGGTCAGATTGGTCAGAGCCCCATCCAGCCTGGCCTGGAATGTTTCCAGCAATGAGGCATCTACTGCCTCTCTGGGCAACCTGTTCCAATGTTTCACCACCCTCATCGCAAAAAATTTCTTCCTTACATCTATTCTAAATCTTCACTCTTTTAGTTTAAAGCCATTACTCTTTGTCCCATCACAACAAGCCCTGATAAACAGTTTGTCCCCATCTTTCCTGTAGGTCCCCTTTAAGTATTGAAAGACTGCAACAAGGTCTCCCCAGAGCGTTCTCTTCTCCAGGCTGAACAACCCTGACTCTTCTTAATTCACCCATTCTCCATATGGCCTTTTTAAAATACCACATGAAAGTATCAATGTCCTAATACTAAAAACTTGTTTAGGGGGGGAGCCTTTATTAAATATTAGCTATATAGGATATTGAACAACTTTGATTTAAAAGAGACTGGATGTTCTGAGTTGTAACACAATGAAAATGCCTCAGAAGCACAAGGTCCTTAAACTGAAGAGGTTTGTTACAGAATGATGTCTCATTACTTTAATTTTCAGCTATGTCTTCTTTTCTCTTAGATTTCTTCTCTAGCATCTACCTATTTTATATTGTATCTGCTGCTGTTTATATCCAATCATTTTGTTCAGGTCATACTATTTTTGCATTGCCTATGAAGGAGAAATGTAGAAATGCAGGGGCTGCATCGATGGGATACTTACACAGAGTGAGTTTTCTGTCACTGCCAAACGTTCTCTTTAGAGTTTTGTGTTCAGAGAGGCAGTCGTTCTCTGCCCTGCCATCTTTTGAAAGAAATAATCTTCCTTATTCTTTAATGTATCTGAAAGAGAGACCACCTGCTTAGTTTCTCTCCCCACATCTTGAGGCCTAAAATCTTACAGTACTCAAGAAGGATCCTTAGAATAATCTGTAACATAGATATATAACCATCTGTTCACAGTGTTCTCCTATAATTTCTGAATATAATCAGCAAAGGAGATTTTAAGTGTGAAAAGTATGGATATGCAAGAATAATAGGAAAATAGTCATGTCTTGAATATCAGTCAAATCTCCTCCTCAGGGGAATAAATGGATCACGTTTAGTTTTTGTAAGAGTCCAGGTAAAAGTAAAGTTTTTTTTTGTTGTTGTTGTTTTTTTTGTACTTGAATATCACTGAATCATTTAGGTTGAAAGGGACTTCTTGACATCATCTAGTCCCATTGCCCTGCTTGATCAGGGTCACCTAGCACTGGTTGCCCAGGATCTTGTAAAGACAAATTTTCAATATCTCCATAAACGGAGACTACACAACCTCTGAGGGCAACCTGCTCCAGTATTTGAACACACTCACAGTAAAAAGGTGGGGTTTTGTGTTCAGATGGAATTTTATGTGTTTTAATATGTGCCCATTGCCTCTTGTCCTGCTGGTGGATACTACTAAGAAAAGCGTGGATCACTCTTTTTTATTCCCCCCATCAGGTATTTATACAAATTAATGAGATCCCCTTGAGCCTTCTCTTCTCCAGGTTGAACAGTCCCAGCTCTCTCAGCCTCTTATATGACAGATACTCTGAACCCTAAATCATTCTTTGGCCCTACCCTGGATTTGCTTCAGTAAGTCCATATCTTTCTTGCACAATCCACCCCAGAACTGAGCCCAGAACTCCATATGGGATCTCACTAGTGCTGAGTAGAGAGGAAGAATTACCTCCCTTAACCTACTGGTAAGGCTTTTCCCAGTGTAGCCCAGGAAGCTGTTGGCCTTCTTTACCACTAGGGCACATTACTGGCTCACAGTCAGCTTGTTCTTCACCAGGACATCAAGATCCTTCTCTACAGAGCTGCTTTATACGTGATTGGCCTCAAACTGCTGTTGCATGGCATTGTTTTTGCCCAGATACAAGACTTTGTATTTCCCCTTGTTGAACTCCACGAGGTTCCTCTCTGCCTAGTCAAAGTGTGACAACCCTCTGATGTATCAGCCACTCTTCACAGTTTTGTGTCATCATCAAACTTGCCCAGATCATTAATGGTGGTGTTAAAGAGGATTGGACCCAGAACCGGCCCTTGGCATACATCATTAGTGACTTTCCTGCAGCTGGACTTTGCATGACTGATCACAACCTTTTGGGCCCAGTTGTTCAGCCAATTTTCAATCCATTGTGCTGTCCACTTATCTGGCCTATCCTTTGTTGACTCATCTATTAGGAAGTTATGGGGGACAGCATCAAAATCTTTACTAAGGTTAAGTAACGTCCACTGTTCTCCCCTCATCTATGAACCTAGTCAACTCATTGTAGAAGGTTATAAGGTTGTTCAAGGAATAAATAGTACTGTATTTCCAGAGCGTAAACTGATCTTGGTATTTTTAATGTCATTAGTGTCATAATGTTAATTTTTTAATGTGTATTTTCAGTCTGAAGAGCAAATTCTAAACCCCCTTTATAAACACTGTATGAGTTAAACTGTGAAAAGACCGCTCCTTATAATAAATTTTTTAATGCTTTAGGAAGAAGAAAACACAGGGGAACACTTGCTGCAGACCAAGCTCCACACTGAAAAGATTCTTTAAAATATTTTTCTGTTGCAGAGCTAAAGTGCCTCAGAACTTTCCCTTAGAAAATTCCCCTCCCCACTCGCCAATTTAAATGACAAGAAATCTAATATCGTAATGGCAAGTAAGGTCGCACCGTTTTCTTTAGGACTGAGAAAGCTACACCTGTATTGCAAAAATGTCTTCAGAACATCCTAGTATTGGTATGAAGTGATGAACACCGCAGTGTTTTTTGAAGAAAATAACTAGCAATCTGGTCTAACACTTTTTTCATTGTTTGCTTTGCTGTTAATTTAATAACTGAAAAAACCTTAATTTGAAATGCTGTTATTAAAAAACACTATTATTTTGTTATCACAGCTCACTGCATGCATAAGCTGGGCATTTCCATGACCAAAGTGATAAAAAATTGCAAAAAAACCTCTCTTACAGAGCTGGAAAGTGAACCTGTGTTCATAATTCCCACACTGTTTCTCTGTGTTTTCTTCTTACTGGATTTGAATGTATGTCATGTTTCTTGAAATGCTGCTTTTAATATCTGTGTAATAGAATATGGCTCAGCAGGAGAGAAATAGTTACCCTCTATAATCACTGGGAGGTTTTACCCATTTTTAGTCATTTTTATATTGCTGTTCTGCTGTTTTCTTATTAATTTCATCACTTTCTTTTTACAAGTATTTCTGTGTTGCTGCATCATCATTCCAATATTACCAGTTGTTATCATGTCAAATAAAGACATGCAAAGTCACATCTACTTTGGGATGAAAGGGCAGAACTTAAGCATTATTACTAATGCCATAAGCACAGGAAGAAATAAGGTGTAATAGTTTCAGTACTGGACACCATGAATGAGGAGCTCCTCCATTCTGGTTATGCAGAGTACTGGTCCTGTTCAGTCCAGGAGTCCTGTTGGGCAGTCTCTTCGCAGTGTTACTTGTAGCTGTTTCCAGTACGTGATTCGGTACATCTTCTGTTTCTTTAGCTCCATTTGATACTCCCACAGTGCCCAGTGCTCGTGGGTAGGGCATAAAACAATTTCTTTAGAACAAAAGTTTGTGCTGCTGTTTAAGCTGCAAACAATCCCCTGCATTTCTCCACTGTTGATGATACCATTCATTTGGACTTACATTTGCGATACTGAAGCTCTAGCATAGTCAGGCAGCCCCATCATCTGCTCTTTTAAGTACCATTCTCAGGACCTTCTCTCATCACAACAACTTAAGTGCTTGTAATAAAAGTAGCAGTTAGTGGTCCATCGATCATAGTTGCCAGTGATACTATAACTGGGGAAGGTGAACTGCTTTGGCAACGGTAGGAAATACCAGTAATGTTGCTGGAGATGCTTAGTAGCAATGCCTAGAGGTAATGCCACAGCTCAAGAGTGAGTTTGGTGTTGTGCTGAGGGAGTTGAGAGAGTCTTTTTCCATGCAGAGACAAGCCTGAAAGTGACAAAGATACTCAAATTAACTGCAAATTATTAGAACTTCATCAGGGGCTACATCCAACCATGTTGGTTGTACGCTGTAAAGAACATTCTGTGTGTTCCCCTTTCACTGATAAATAGTGGACTTCAGTCTCCATTGCTGTTTAATCTAATGCCTTTTCTCAATACTACACTCACTTAGAAAAGATATTTTCCACTTGCCAGATGGTTATTTTAACTAAGAAGTATTCTATCATATGTATCTCCAAAAGGCTGATTTCCATAGCTTTTATGTGGTTTAGAACAATTCAAGTCAGTGGAAAATAAACCAGTTTTTGAAGTGGAAAACGTTGCTCTCCACAAAAGGGCAGTCTCGCTAGACTTTGTGGAATTATTGCCATACGCTATCTAAAGTCTGACTGTGGTTAGGATAAGTACAGTGCATTGCTTTCTAAGACATTCATGAGCCTCTGGGCACAGCAAGCAGTACTGGAAGTGGGCTGGGAAATTTTCTGATGACAATTCCTGTGCAAGAGATACTTTTATGATCCTCAGGTGGAGTAAAATGACTTTAGTTCAGTCAATGCAGCTGTAATGCTTTAACTGAAGAGTTGGATCCATGTCCTCACTGTAGGTCTGTGCAAGTGATTATGAAATTTCTATTATGCAAGAGATTCTTGACATAAAACTAGAGTTTGGATTGTGAGACTAAAGGACCAACCCTCCTGGTCATATTACTAGTTGAAGGAGAAAAGGTTGTTTTGGAGTGAGATGTGTTTTAATTCAGTGCTTTTTTCCAATACTTATTTTATTAGGATTGTCAGGGGATTTCTTGCGTTCTGGACGATACTCTGCTCATACTATCAATGGTGCCTGGTCGCCCTGGTCTCCGTGGTCTCAGTGCAGTCGTGACTGCAGTAGAGGTATCCGAAATCGCAAACGGGTCTGCAGCAACCCTGAGCCCAAGTATGGGGGACTTCCTTGCCTCGGCCCATCTCTAGAGTACCAGGAATGCAACATTTTGCCTTGTCCAGGTAAGAATCAACTGAAATGAGAGAATCGTGTGAAAATAAAATAACTCATCTTCAAGGCTGTATCTTGGAATAGTTGGTTTCGGGTTTTTTGTGAGTTTGGGGTTTGTTTTGTGTTTTGAATAAAACACATCTCAAATTTACCTTTATAAGGTAGGGGAATTTGGGTAAGATACCCAAGTGATGTGAATCAGTTTATCATCAACAGTATTAATAGCTATGTCTTTTTTCACTTTTGAGACTTTGATTGTAAAAATATAATTCTAATAAGCAAATTTTTAAGAGAAAAAAAGACATGAGAAATCTGGCCTAGTCTTTATTTTCATTACGGTGGTTTCTGGCATTAAATCTGTGCTAGCTTTTGAATGTGGAGCCTCCAGCAAATAAGGTTCAGGACTGATCACCAAACTAGACGGTATCTCAAGTAGACTATAAAGATTGTTCTTGGAATCTTGAGTTTCTCTTTCATTGGAAGTTGTTTTATGATTCTATAAAAAGGGTTACAAGTAGAATATATATTTTCAAGAAAGTACTTTGGGTTATAAATCATTGTTGTATCTTGGACATTTGGGGAAAAAAAAAATCTTGGTTTCAGTCACCTCTCACCCATCATAAAACAGACATCCAAATTCAGAGGCTTTTGAGCTTTTCAGAGGCTTTGTGAAAAAAGAAAAGGGAAGGATGTAGGAGAATACATGAAGAAAAGAAAGTGCAATTGGAATAGGAGGAAAGAATTCAAGGTATGAAATGACATAGAGGAAGAAGGATAATGACTGGGAGACTTTGTTCTTTCCAGTATCAACAAGTAAATTTAGAAATAAGCTTTCATACATCTTTCATTGTATTAACTATATATAACAGTGCTGCATATTTTATTATTGAAGACTTGGAGCTTTTGGCTTGTATTCAAGTGTGAACCTGAAGGATTACTATGGCAATATACATATTACATATGTATATTACTATAGTAAAACATACATG
>JAOXJM010000012.1:83789096-83820210 GCA_026413425.1 Tringa solitaria
GTTGGGTTTTTTTTTTTTTAACCTTAATATGAGTATTTTGTCATACCTTATCTTTCCAGTATCATTTGACAGTCACTGTCCATTCTTTACATCAGAATCTAAGCAGTAGATCTGTGTAGAAGACAGAGCTTCCCTTTCAGAAGGGAAGCAAGTAAGTGGTGTGGTAATTGCTAACAGCTCTGCTCACAAGCTTTAAGGTATATGAATGTATTACCGTACTGTAGTAACTGAAGTGCATTCATTAAATGGGCCCAGATTATGTATAATTTGTTGTTCATCCCTTGCTGTTGATTCTTAAATAAAATGCTGTCTTGAATATTGTTGGATTTTTTCAAAGTTAAAATAAGTTAGACGTTTTCAGAAGTGTTATTTTTAATTAGCTCTACAGCTAGTATGCTGTTATATTTTTTTGAAGGAAATTGTTCCAACCAGTAAAGCACATAGTTGTGCAGGCATAAGTTTGATATAGAGGCCCTTGTTGTTTATAAGTTAGCCAGTTTGGGTATCAATTAATTCATAAACATGAAGTTGTAAGGCAGAATTTAAAACTGTGCTTTATATAAAAATTATTCCCTCTTCTGCTGTCTCTGAATTTGAAAATACTTTTAAAGATCAGTTGGTATGAAGTGTGGTGGGCCTTTCTGAAGCAAGAAGGGGTGTCTTAATATATCTAATAACTTTCTTCAGAGACAAGTTTTGCTTTTCTTTTTAGTCCAAAGTAAATTTAAATAGAGATGTAGAGCCTGAATTAAGTATTTAAATGTATGATAGCCTGCAAGGAATCATGAGGTTCCTCAGCTACAGGACTACTGTTTGCCAGTAATTAAGAAGAAATGTAAGGGGCTAAGTCAGATCTCAGATAAATCTGAAGGGAAAACATTGCAAGCAGTAGATGTCATTGATTATTTTGTTTTCCCTAAAACATGGGAGAATAAAAAATGTTTGCAGAACAAGGCTTAACCATAAATTAGACCTGATTATAAATTTGTAGAAAGGGAATAATTTCTTGTTAGAGAAGCATACTGATGAAATTGAATTCTCTCTATTTTTAATGAAAGTTGCAGAAAGTTAAATTGGTGGCTAAACATGAACATATCTTAGGTTGACATTCATGAGACCTCATCAAGTAACGGGAGACATAAACAATACATGGGTGAAATGCCTTTGGTTCAGGCCCATGGGTACAAACCTGGCAGATCCCACAACAGGGAGAGTAAAAGCCAGAAAAAGAAACCATGATTGGATCACTTTTCAACCTTCTTGTTAAGGTGCTGCTGACCAGATTTCATTTCCTAGGCGCTTATATTTAGGACAGCTGTATAAAGTAATTCTTACCCTAGCTATCCAAATGAGTTTCTAAAATGTCCCTGTTTGGCTTTGATCATACAGCCCTTGCAGGTGTTTATGAGAAAGGTTGGTGTAGGCACAGATCTTATTGTGGTATTGACTACACCCTCCTCACATGGACTAGGCTGTAGGTAGAGTATCAGGGACTGAGTAGAAGTAAACATGTCAGGCCCTTCTTGCCAGTGTAAGCATCAAAGAGAAAAATAGGGGCTCCACATACTTTATTCTTGCCCTTGTGAGTAAGTGAGATGCAGACAGAAAGGTTAAGGAATGTGGGGAGATTTTGTTCTGACCCCGACCTGAAAGTAATGGCCATGTACTAGAAATAAAAATGAAACAAATAAGAATTTGATGATTTCTAAGATTTATCTGAGCTCCCTTGGGGTACGGGCAGCTTCACCTGCTCCCTGCTGGTACAGAACCATTTTGTTATAGTCCAGTCCAGTCATTAGCCTTTCAGAAATATTCTGGTTAGTAGAAAGGGGCGAGATGGCAGCCATAAAGAAGCCTTCCTGCTAGTGCAGGCTCAGGTTCTGCTTTGCCCCCTGTTCTGCTTATTGCAGACAGGATCAAACCCTTATGCTGTAAACTGCTGAAAAAGATGAATGATGGAGAAACACACTAAGCAGTGCTTAATTCATACTGAAAGTCAATAGGACTTTAGGCTTCTAAATTGATTAATCTGGGCTCAGTGTCATCCTGGAAGACACCAAGTATTCTGAAGGACTGACACAACGAAAAGGTCATGGAGCAGCCAACGAGTGTACAAAGCTTTCTTGTCTCATTGTCTTACAGCATAATTTTAAATATACTTATTAATATATTAATAGCTAGTAATGTATGATTAAATGTGCTACAGGGTGCCTTCAAAAAATTACTGAAGCTATCTAGAACCTGCCTTCAGCAGCTACTATTAAATCTTTCTTGAGCCTGCAGGGGAGAGAGAAGCAGTGAAATTTTTCCCACAGCCTGTTGCAAAGTAAATGGTCCACTGATGTGTGGATTGGTAGCAGTTACTGGGCAGATTACTTTTTGTTCATAGTATTTGAAAGCTGAATATATAATAGTAAATTGAACGGTGACAGAAAATTGCCAGAAATTGTACCAGGCCTGGGAATATGATTTCTCTGTATTGTACAAGTTCTAGAATGATGCCTCGTACAGTTTTACCTTTGACTAACACTCTCCCAAATAATCTGCAGAAATAGTTTGGGAGTCAGTGTAGGGGAAGGCCTGTTCCCAGTACTCAGTTTCTATCTGGCCAAACCGCTTTGTGGGGCAGGAGAATTTGCACTATTGTCTTGCACTAGCAAATTTTGCTTTGGCCCTGTGCCTCAGCTCCTTTTTCATGGCCCAGAGATGTGGTGAATAGAGTTGAGCTGGCAAGCACTGAACTGCCTCAATAACTATGGAAAGGATCTGTGAATACTCACTGACGTTTCTGTTTTCTTTGAGTTACTAATATTTAGTCAATATGAAAAGAAAGGAATCTATAACCAGAAATACTAGGGTTTTGTTATCCATGGAGGGTTGTGACATACTTACATTATGAAGAGAAATAGATGATGAAAGGAAGCATGGTCTGAACAATAAATTCTGCAAATTTACAAAAATTACAGGAATTTACTAATTAAAGATTGTTTTCCTGGAAATAATAATAACAAAACATAAGGAATTCTGTCCTAGTTCACAATATTACAAGTCTTCAGTTATTACTCTAGAAAAAGCCAGCTTTTTCTTAATTTTTGTTTTGATTTGTGCTTGTTGACTTCTCTTTTACTCTTTTGCACACAGGAATGCTTAGCCTATGTGCCTTAATTAGGAGTTTAAAGAATAGCTACATGAATGCCATTGAGTAGCATGAGCTACAGGAGTACCTGTTCCCTCTTCTCCTCAGAGCATAGCAGTGGATCAGAGGGAAAGGACGGTTGCCTCCTCTTAAATTTAAAATTCTGATACTTCATGACAATATTTTGAGTTTTTACCAGTTTCCAATTTTTGTTATAGGAGTTTTAGTTTGGTTTAGTTGTGACATTTTAGCTGAGAACTGAATAAATTCATATATCACTAAATAACAATAATAGCAATAAAGAGTCTGAGATACACAAAACTCCCCGAAAGACTGTATAAGTTATTTATGCATAAAAGCAAAGTTGTTTCTTGGTTTGGTTTGGTTTTTTCTCCCATATTTTTTTCCTTGCAGTCGTACTTGGAAACAAGGAAAGAGGAATATATTTAAAGGAATGGACAAAATTTATCCTGCAGTAGCTTCATGAATCAGTGCAAAAAAGTCACTTTGATCCAAGAAAGCTGCTTGGATCAAAGCTCTTAGGCTGCTGAAGCCCATCTCTCCACATGCATAGATCTCTCTAGGTTGCTTCTGTAGCCAGAGAGGGCTGAACTGCCCTTTGGAAGCAACTGTCGTTTTTATAAGAAGAGTCTCAGTTACAGACTTCGACCTGGCTTGGTCCTTAGTTTTTGTTGTTGTACTTTCCATAGAAGCATTCGTTTGCCTTCTGTGTTTCTGCACTGCACTATGTTGACTATTTGTTTCATCCAGTATTGCTTTTATGAATAAAAGGTATCTGTAGCATCACGGAAACAAGACTATGTCTTTGCAAACTATGATGTAAAAATTGCTCTTTTGCACACTGAAACAGGTGGGAACATCTCACAGGACTAGGAAATAGCAGTAGGCTAGGGTGATGTGGAATGGGGTGATCCCCAGGTGTCTGGAAGGGAGCAGTACTCTCTTGGGGCTGTAGGCTGCTAAGCAGCCAGTCACCTTGGATTTAACAATTACTCAACCACTGGGAAGCACAACATCTGCATTTTGGTGGGTGGAAAGGACTACTGCCCCTCCTTTTGTACCCCTTCTTGCATATAGATAAGACTGGCCTCTCAAAATTTTTTATTCTCTATTGCTACACTTTCAAAAAGATGAAGATGAAAAGTTATAAACCTAGAGGCATAGACCAAAAAACCCCAAATATTTTCTATTTTTTTTGGTTTTTTAAATTTGAAATGAGACCAGACAGTATATGAAAGAGCCTGCAATCCTATCTGTGTTCTCATGAAAGCAGGTGAGGACAGTGTGTATGCCCATGCTTCCTTCCACTTTCTTGTAAAACCCAAAGTGCATAGCAGGGTATCCAGTTTACTTAATTGTGTCTTGGAAATTCTCCAGCAGTGTGGATGTTTTATCATGTCCCCAGGAGATCCCATTTCTGTACGCTGTTTCTCCCTAGTACATCCTCTTCTCTATGTTTTTTTTTTCATTATAGTAAAGAAATATTTATTAACCACAGCAACAGCCAGTAGGCAAAAAGTTGTTCGCTTTACTATAAAGGAAAGAGCATTGTTTGTGAGCACCCTGCTAGCTGAAGGGTGCCTTCTTCCAAAAGGGACCAACCTCAGTAATTGTCAGAAAACGTAAAGACTCTTTCTGTCTTTCATTGTGGCACTGCTCTAATGACTTTCTTTTGTCCAACAGCTCTACAAAACTGTTATGTAAAGAAACTGTAGTAACTGGAACTTTCCTTGCACCTGTGTATTTTTTTTCCTATAAGAATCAGAAATAACATTAAGGACTCCATGACAAAAGGAAAGAAAAAAACAAAAACAACCAAACAACAAAACAGATGGTGCTGTGTTGCTAAGCAACATTAAGAAAGATGAAAGAAACCACAGAGCTCTATTTAGGTCTCGTAAAAACTCAAGCAGTAAATACCCACTCCTTTGATCTTATTTAACCATGATGATGCTTTATCATCCTGTGTTGCTGAGTAGGAAAAGTTCTGGGGACAAATAAAATAGGTAGTTATGATAGTCCTTGAAAGGCCTAGAGATTTAGGTTGGCAGACTGTCAGTAAGTAGTCGCTAAGAAAAACAGTTATAATTACACTGCCCAGCTCAACCAAGATCAAATCTATTTGTGTCTATTATAGTACTTCTGTCCATTCCCATCTTCCCTAGACCCACTTCTCCCTTTACTTCCAAAGTCTTATAATACAGCCATGATCACTGCCGTTGTGGAACACAGTGACGTTCCTGGATGTCACATTAGTCTCTGTGTTCTTGCAGATAGGTGTAGGCCAGCTGTAGATAGATGGCAGATGGCAGTTTCAAATGCATTCGCATTTGTAATTCTCACTCTGGTCCATTGAAAACCAATACAAAGTGTTGGGGGTCACTGTCTCCATTACAGCGAACAAGCCACAGGTAATGTTTGCAGACAATTTATCTTCTGTCTAGGCAATCTCAGGCTGTCATTCTGTTTCATACACTGCAGCAGGAATGTCTCTGATTATTCACTTGAGCCAGTCAAGGATCATTTTAAATTAAAAAAAAAAAAAGGGAAAAAAATCGGAGTATCTGGAAAGGTAAAGCCTTAATATCACATGAAATGAATAGCTTAGCTAACAGCTTCTGCTTCTATTTGACATAATTTTTTAAAAATAAGAAAAAGAGGCAAGTTCTGAATAAAAGATTTCATGTCTTGAAATTGTTATAAAATTGCACAGTATATTTCACCTGCACTGAAGACAAATAGCCTGTGGCTTTCATAGATATGAGCTTGCATAATACTACATTAACAGAGTTATCTCAGGCAAAAAGACATATTTGTCTTCCAGTGACTATATGAATAAGAGAACAAGTCAAGCACTCTACAGAGATGCAGTATTTATTTATAATAGGTGGTATAAAACTCTCTCATACGTCTGTGTAGCTAGGTGATTTGGCTGATAAATATATCCTGGAAAAAAATGTAGCAATCATTGAATTCCTTAATAATGGAAATAATTTATTTAAATGACATACTTGGAATATAGTACCAGATTCCAAATCCTGTCTGTCCAACCAAGCTATTCAGAGGCCAGATACATTACTTGCAAAAGTTTTTTACAATTATTGTTCTTAGCAAGGAAGTGCCAACTCATGCTTTCTTGATTTATAGAATAATGTTGCAAACAATACTGAGAATAATATTTTATATATACAAAAACTTCACTTACAGGATTCGTTAATAGCCTTAGGTATGCACTAGCAAATTGTGTGTTTGATTAGCAGTTGAGAACCTGAGGGTATGCTGTATCTGAAATGACATTCCAAAATGCATGTATAAGTTTTAATATAAAAATAACCACATTCTCCTAGCTCATTTTCTCACTGTTGCAGCCTTTGCATAGAAATATTGTACTTCACTGACCAAGTGTGTTTGTGATATACAATGCTAACAAAACAAGGAGTGTTATAAGTTCTACATCTCCATCGAAGAGAGAATTTAAATGCAAATACTGCACAGATATTTTCATTGCAAGTTAAATTTTTCAGATTTGGAACCTCATTTTTTTGGTAAGAGGTAATTATGGAACAGCATTTCAATGATTTACCCCTTGAAAGGCTGTTTGATTAATTGAACAGAAGGGTTCAAAAGGAGTCATTTTGAAATGCTGGGTGAATGTTTTGGATACTTCAGTGACAATCAATTGTTTCAACAAACCATGAAGTAAAGTCTTACAAGGGGTGTCTTACATGAATGCATAGTAAAAATTGTGTACCGAAAATGAGTACTTACCACGTATTTTTAAAGGTAGGCAATAATGAGTTTCTGTATTGTGTGGTAAAATGCCCACTGCTGCTGTGAGTGATGGGAGAAAAAAAAAAGGCAAAACTTCTGCTCTGTTTATTGTTCTGTCGTAAAAGAAATCTTTACTGACACATTGCCTTTATTTTACTTAGATTCCCATCTATTAGTGTTGGTTGAATTACACATTATTTCTTTTAATCAATTGCAGACATGGTAAATCATTTTCTTACTTAAGTATTAAGAAAGCAAGTGACAACACTTTAAATAGTGGTTCAAAAGAAATCAGTTTTTTGTAGGAGATGAACATCTTGAAAGTTTAGTTTTTTGTTGCTTCCCCTCCAACAAAAAAAAAAAACCAAACAAAAAAAACAAACTGAAAGAGAAAAAAATAAAATACTGAGATTCTTTACAGAGGGAATGCTGTCCCTGGGAGAAGTACATCTGACTTTGTCATGTGGCTGCAGATAGGAAGCCTTTGGCAGATGGGCTGCAATATGGCTATAAATGCCAGAAATACATCCTGGAGCAGTTTTAAGAACAGAGGCTGCAAAGGAGCCAGTCCAGTGTAGGCAATGAGGCAAACTTTCATTAGAAGCCTTTCTAGTGGCCATGTGTCAAAAGTTGTCTGAGAAATAGGGCTCCCATGAAATCCAGCCTACATTTCCAAGCAACATTGTGAAAGTCTGGAGAACAGTTTGACATACTTAAATCAGTAAATACTAATGGGGAAAAAACCCTAAAATTACTCTTTGACAACCTGTGTTTGAAACTTTAAGTTGCAACTCCTTTTTGTCATTCATTTGTTGCTTTTTTTAACAACTGCCATTATTCTACTGCTGGCGTCTATGCTAGAGCTACATTAAGATTGTAACATTATATTGGCCTATCAAACCCTATAATTGTGTAAGATCAATTGAAATGGGTTGTAGAGTTAAGGCGATCTCGCCTGACTTGCAAAACAAAATTTGCATTCCTGGGTCCCTCTGTTGATATTATTGGGCTAAGTTTTAATTTATGAATAAAAAAAATTACTTTGAGCTTGTAATATTTCTGCTAAACAAGGTTTTGTATTTTATTTCCTCAAAAGCGAGAAAAGAGTTTTGGCCTTAAAGGTTTTATTGTCCCCACTGAAAGTTTCTTGCATGGATAATTCACTTTGTTAGACATCCTAATATACCGTTTTAAAATACACAAATATTGCATTGTGGTAAGATTAAATTTGTGGGCCTACGTTCAGTGACACCTAAAAATGTCCAATAATTTCAGTAGGCCATAAATTAGATCCACAGACTAGGAGAAAATGGGTTGGATTATGTCACATCACACATTAACTTGGAACAATGTGATATTTTGTGTCTTTTCAGTGGATGGAGGCTGGTCTTGTTGGTCATCTTGGTCAAAGTGCTCAGCAACTTGCGGAGGAGGGCATTACATGAGAACCCGTTCCTGCACAAACCCAGCACCAGCATATGGAGGAGATATTTGCCTTGGACTGCACACTGAAGAAGCACTCTGCAACACACAGCCGTGTCCAGGTATGGCAAATCAGCCCATGTGGCTTTGTTGTTTGTGTGCCACAGAATAAGGCATTCACAGCTAAGCAGCATCATGCTCCTTGATCTATTATTTAGGAGCAAATCATGTATCTCCCTTATTAAGTGCACAATCAGCTCTTAGATGCTACAATCACAGTAAATCAAGTCATAGCAGAATATAGCCTACAGGACACCACCTCCACCCCACCCCCTGAAAATTGACATTTAAGTTACCAGGGTCTGGGCTTGGATAAACTTAAACTGGTTAATGTATGAAGTGGATCATGCAAACTGCCTGGGAGATTTTTAATAATATCACAAAGAAGTGCATTTGTTATAACACTGAACATTGACGCAAGCAAATTGCTGAGGTTAATATTCAACAATGTGTTATCACAGAGTCCTTCAAGCAGATAATGTTTGCCCTGTTTTCATATAAAACAAAGAGCAAACCTTGATTCTCTTTGTAAAATAACTTCAACTTTGGATATTAAGGATCAGGGACTTTATCTTTTTAAATTATTATGGAGTACTTTGTAATGAAAATGTGTCATCACTCCTGCTTGTTGTGTGATATTACGGATCATGACTTTTGCTGTAACTTTGACTCTGCTTTTTGACCCATATTAAAGGAAACTAAATTTTTGGTAATATTTAAGTGAGAAGTAGTGAGTAAAACCACATAAAACCAGATAAAATTATTAAAGAAAAGCCAGTGGGAATTTTTTTTTGTTTTTATTTCTGATTAATGGATTACAGGCAACAGCAAAAGGAAATAAGAAGCTCTGACGCTGCGTTGTATTACTTGCTACACCGAGAGCTCCTAGACTTCATGTTTTCTGCTCATATAATGAGGCTGTGCATGCGAAGGCACAGTTTGAATTTATGAATTCTATTACCTGTTCTGAACTACAATTTAAGTTAATTTCCTTTTCTAAGCACTGCATGTCTTGCAGCAGAATTAAAGTACCTACTTTGTCAAAATTAAAGCAGATGCAACGCTCTATATTGTGTTCAAAAAAACCCCCAAACATAGAAATCAATAGATGATTTGATTTTTCAAGACAAATAGTGTATGTAGGAGTTACATAGCTGCCTTGGGATCCTTAAGGCATCTTTAAAAGGTCAGAACTGGAACATTCATTGTGCTAGTATTGTAGCTATTTCTCTTGTTGTACATTTATTTTCTACCACCATTTTTCTAGAAATGACTGTTTGCAAATGTTTATAAATAATATCTTCATTTTATTTTGACCTGCTTCTTACCCAAATTTTTGAGTAGATGGGGAGTGGAGATGGAGGTTGGGTTCACTTTGTTCTAGAAAGGGAATACTTTTATAAAGCAATAAAATTTCAGAGGGTGAAGTGTATTTCTTATATTCTATGATGTTTTATTAATATTTCAATCTCACTGAAAATTTTCAATAGGATTTTGAAACAACACATTATCAACTACCTGTGAGAATGGCCCTTGCCTGATGTTTATGGTGTAGATTTCAAAACTATTTTACTGCTCTTATTTCACAATGGTATGGGAGAAAAATAACTGCAGTGCTACACATGTCAAGTTTGAACAGACTCTTGCATCCCTGCAGAGACTTTTTTTTGTGGTGAGGATCATGTGGCCAGTGGTTCCTGCTTGTGCCGATCTGGAAGTACCATTGGTGAGATTTGCTGCTTGAGTGACATGTTTCATATAGGAAGGGAATAGTAGTGACACTTGGAACCTTAAGAACAACGAACCAACACAAAAATGCATATGCAAAAATGGAAATTATTTATAACGTTTCTTAAGTTGGGAGAGGAGTAAAAATTTCTTGGCATTTGAAATAGTACTCTTTTTTTGGCCAAACAAAAATAGCAGAAAACTAAAATTTCTGTAATCCTGATACTAAAGATTTTTAGAGGATATGGAGGGTTGCTGAAACTATGCAAGTGTGCACTTAAAGAGTGAGAAAGCCAACAGAGAAAGAAAAATGTTTAACTGAGCTCTGTCTTATACTATACATGCCAAACTCAGAATGCTACTATGGAGGCAAGACTTGTGCTCGAACTGTAAGAAAGCTGAGCTCAGTAAACTCACAGTACCTCATGGGAATGAGCTCAATTCACTTCATTTAAGGAAAATATTCTGAGATCACACAGGCATGAAATAAAAATGTCTTAATCAAAACTTCATAGTCAGAGGAGGAAATATAGAGAAACAATAGAAGCTGATAATCAACTGAATGAGGAAGGGAAGGTGAGAATACTTAATGAGATCTCCTCTATCTATAGCAAACACATGGACCTGAAATAACAAAAGCTTAAAAAAAAAACCCTGCAAGATACTACTGTTTTTGTGGTTAAATAAATATCCTGTTTCAGACCTGGAATGCATTCACTGATAGCACTTGTTGCTATTTGTCAGGTACATAAATAAAAGACAGTGTCGTTGTCCACCCTAACGACCTAGACTGGAATTAATTTTATGGCAATCACTCTTCCAGTCACCTCTGCAGAATCCCTCTGGCTTCCCACTTCCACACACAAAGGCTGTGGCAGAAGCCAAAGCCATAATACGTCTGTGACAAATTTAGCATCACACTCTACATTTTAGAGACTTTTGCCAAAGCCAAACTGCCTTTCCTTATTGTAATGACAGAGCTGTCGTCCTCTACTAGTTGCTGGTAGCTGGGGATGAGACCTTCTGTTGTAATTGAGAAATACAGGTTATTGCTCTCTCCACTCAGTGCACCTAAAGCATTTAATTGCAGCGCCTGCGTGTGTGTTCCTCTCTGCCCATTGCAGACAGCTGGTCGGAGTGGTCCGAGTGGTCCGACTGTGACTCATCTGGCCTCCAGTTCCGCACTCGTCAGTGCGTCATTTTGTTTCCCGTGGGCAGCCAGTGCATGGGCAACACTACGGAGAGCCGAGCCTGTGCTTTGGACTCCAACTTTATACCAGGTGAGATCAGCCTGTTCCTCCAAGTGAAAATCTCTCAGTGTTTCAGGAGTGAGACGTAGTATCGTCCCACACTGAACTGTGCAGAGCCAAGAGCTGGAACAGAACTTGCCTTCTGGCAGCCAAAGCATGTTGGTCTGCTATGTAGAGAAAATGTTGCCAGATCTGGTGTCTTCGTGATAATCTGCCTCATGGCATCGAGTGCTGTGGAGCTGTCCTTGATGTCACCACCTGGGACTTTGGTCAGTCACCGTCACAGCATTCTGCAGATCCCTCCCATCCTACTTGGTAGCCGAGTACACGGATGGCTGTAGACAGCTAGGAGAAATTGTTTCCTTTTTACTTTAATTTAAGTGTGTTTGGGACTCTGGGTTATTAAAGAAACATTCCTCTGGGTTTTGTGATTTTGATATACAGAAGTGGGTGCTGTGGTAGATAATCTGGAAATCATTTCACAGAGTCCCTTAAGTTAGTAACTGCTTAGAAAGGTAAATACTCCTTATCTCCCCCAACACCACCAAGTACCTGATGGATAGTCACGTCATGTATTATTCTATAGTATTTGTCAAAAAAAAAATTTAAATCAACACATCAGTATGGGGGGCCACATTGCATTGCTGCTAACAGTCTTCCTTCCGCCTGTGTACATTAAAAAAAAAGCAGCAGTCTATTCACAGACAGAGAAATTTACATTTTAATGTATCATTTGAAATGTAATTATGTTTACTCAGTGCAGCAACCTTTTTTTTGTGTATGTGCTACAATATAATACAATATAACAAAGAAATCAACACATCTAAAATACTGTTTTTATGGATGGTGCACAATGCTTAAACTCCCAAATACTATTTTCTCCTCCAAAACCAATGTGAAAAATGTCAGTGTGAAAGCATAAACTCCCACATTGTATTTTCCCCTTTTTCTCAGGCTTTTGAAGTAGCTCTTTTAATATTCACATTCTGTGAATCCCCTGCTTAATCCAATATAAGTTCTACATCTTGTTTTGGAAAGTAGGCTTTTTCAGAAGCTGAAATGAGCCACCTCTTCTCTCGCCCTTCTGGTTGGTTTACCACTCCTCCGCAAATTACCCATGTCACAGCAGATAAGGTCATGCCCATTACATTCACCTTAGGGAAACTAACTTGCTTTCTTGGGATCACTTAGCTCACTTTCACTCCTCCAGGTCCTCTGACTCAGAGTTTTCTCCCTCTGTCCCTCCTTTCTCAACCTCTCTTTCTTTTTCTAATTCACCTCCCACTTTTCCTCAGCTAGTGTCGCTGGCGTGTCCCCATCATGTTTTCTCCTCCTCCTCCTGCTTACCTTAGCTCTGTTCCTCTACAGAACATAGTTCATAGAGTGATCCTGGCAGAGTGCAAAAATGACTCCTCGTCATTGCTGCTGCTGTGTTTCCAGAGTGAGTCCTTGTCAACATTACCTTGCAAATCTTTGTGGTTTTCTGGTACATTTTTTTCTGCTTTTTTGTTTGGATTGTGAATTAATAGTCTCAACCAGACAAAGTATGCTCTCATCCTTCAACTCTCCATGAGAGTGCTGTTCTGCCAGGTCTGATACTTTCTCATAGTTAGTTGAAAATAGTTAGTATTGATTTAGCATGTGAAGAAAGGTAAAAAATTGTGATCCCTTTATAAGTAGCTGCATGTGGATCATCTTTTGGCGGTGGAGAGCCTACTCTGTTAGTTCTTCATACAGAAGCTATTGCATACCTGTGGCCATCATTTCTGCCCTTCTCTGGTCTTTTTTTAGTTCTACTTGAGACATCCTTAGATGGGAAAACCAGACCTGCATGCTGTGTTCATGGTGTGAACAACACATGGATTTGTAAAGTGCCATAATGCTGATATCCTGTCCTATTGACTATCACCTTCTTGGTAGCATTTGTTTTGCCTTTTTGATTGCATCTGAACACTAAGCTGGTATTTTCATGGAACAGGTTGCCATAAACCCCTCTTCTCACTCAGGAGTAGTAATGGTCAGGGTCATAGCCCATCATTTTCTATGAGAAACTAGGACTGCTTTCCTCTGTATGTATTGCTTTACACTGATCTGCAGTCTGTTTCATTTGGTATTTTATTGTCTATTTTGGTAAGGCCTTTCTTCACGCCTACATGGCATGCTCTTGTCCAGGCTACCTTACCTTAGTATCATCAGCAAACCTCAAAACCACATTTTCCTTCTGCTTTTCTAGCTATTTGCTGAAAAGCCTCGGTTCCTCCATTTTAAGAACTGGGCATATACTACTACCCCGTTTTTCCTCATCTCCCATATCTATTTTATTGCTTGGAAAAACTCTGACAAGGAAACTGAAAGCTTTTTTGAAATCCAGGAAGACTGTGTCAGTTACCTCACCAGTATCCACATGATACGTTGACCCTTTCAGGGAGATTTGTAAGATAGGACTTCCCTTCGCAGAAGCAATGGTCCTGAAGTAAAGAGTGGGAAAAGTTGATTGCCAACAGACTTTTATTCAGTATTTATTAAGAATGATTCCAAAGTGAAAATGGTAAGGATACAGGCTTAAATTACATTTTATTAGTTTACAACTGAAACACATGAAATAAACAGTCATCTTTTTTGAAGATTTGTAAATTCCTTCTTTTCACGTTAGTGCTAGATGTGACTTCTAGAAGTAATGAGACCATTTGAGCACAAGATAATTAAACTGTCATTAATTTTACTATTCAGAAAATCAACACTTTCTCAACATGCTTAAACTCCACAAAGAATATTTTCATTTGCAGTTCATCTTTTAAATTCCAGAGATATTTTCAGGCAAGAATTAAAAATATGTTGCTGCTTTTGCTTGGTAGTCTAAGGAACCTGAAGACGTCATTGGACCTTTTTGTTAATTCTACCACATAGTCAAAATCTTTTTTACTTTGGATTTGAGGTGAATGTAGTAGAATAAATTCATAAATCCTTACTTTGTTAATCAAACTAGTAGTTCTCTGTAATATTTTTTCTCGACATAAGCGGTTTATCTAATTTTCTAGAAATATCAGTGGCACGATCCAGCAGCATAGAAGAAAAACGATGTGGAGGTAAGCTTTTCAACTCTAGATGTGTATTAAATGCTGAAATATTGATTACCCATTTTTTCCTTTTGTTTCACCTTTTGCACTCTCTTAGTTTTTGTCTACCTTCTAAATGCTGCATTCTCATTATTTACACTTCTGCAGAAAAAGAGATGTAGTTACTACTGGATTTCTCATTAAATATCCATCTGCCATTGCTGACCTTTGAGACAAGAACATGCATTACTGGATGTTTGTATTTTCTTCTTTTTCAGTATGGTGGTCAGCCTTGTCTCAAAGAGAAATTCCTATTATGACCTAGTTATCAATAGGTCAAAATTTGTAAAGTTGCTCCACCTTTTTCAGGGTAATAATTTCATAAATCTGTTTGGGACTCTACATGAACAGCAGAAAGCCAGCCTGCTAACCCATTTAATTGCTCCGATTGTATCTGGGACTCATTTCCAGCTTTGTTGCCAAAGACAAAACTAAAAAAAAAAAGTTCCATTCCAGAGGGTCCTGATGATAGCAGAACAAATCTTGAAAGAGAAAACTGTTTTAAAAAGCAATCAAGAAGAAAAAGGAGAAAAAAAAGGAAAAATGACCATTTTTTTGTGCTGACCTGTCACGCTTAATCTGTGTCGTCATGGTAATAGCTCTGGTGTGTTCTAGTATTCTTCCATGCACAGATAAGCTGCATTTTTAACCTAATAAAGGACAATGAAAACACAGGGGTTATGCAAGGGTACCAGTGTGCATGGTAACTTGTTATGGGAGCCAGGATAACGTGATTTGATTTTTTTCTAATTAGCGGTGTTACTCTGAAAACATTTTGCCAAGTTCTGCAACAGTGGGAAACTCTCATAAAAGTGTAGGATATTTCAGTGATAATTTATATACTGGGGCAGGCAACTAAATATTAGTTTGTGTTTCTAAATACTCAGTAGGCATGTAAAGGTCCTACCTTAGGCACTTGCAAAAAATGGTAACCATGTGCTGGCCCATTTTACTGTATTTCAGTGAAAAGGGTCTAACAGATGTTTTTCAGACTAGTGCCAAGAATCTTTCATTTGTGCATTTAGGCAACCGTGAATAAATTTTCAGTAATGGTAAGTTGAAAGTTCCAACATGAGCTTCTCATTGAAACTTCTTTCCTAATCAAAAAGCACAGCTTAAGTTTGAAATAACAATGGAAACCAGTGTAATTTGTTTATTTTGAGCTAATTATAGTGGTGCCACATCTGACCTGGTACCTTTTTTCAGTAACATCAGGGAGTGATTGTGCTTTAGATTCCTTTCTACAGTTTCATGCAGCAATGAGCTTCCCCTCAGTTTTAATCATTGTGTAGGTGGTGAAGGTGCCCCATCATCTGATCCCATAGTATCTTTGAAGGGCAGAGCAGACAGGAGAGGGCTGGGGTCTGAGCTGTTGACTTTGCGCTCTCTGGCTGCTGTGTTTAAAAGCACACTGACCTTTAAGGAGTCTCTCTCTCTCTCCCCTTCCCATTTTCACCTAAAACACTACCATTTCTTCCTCACCCCCCCTTCCCAATCACCCTCCCCTAAAATACAGAAAAACATTGGAAGGTTGGAGAAGGGAACAAATTGGCCATATATCAAAGATACAGAAGCAGTGAGACCCAGCAAGAATCAAAGCAGGGAATGGAAAAAATGTATGCTGTCACTTCTGGGACGTGCGCCAAATAAAGGGGATACAGAAAACTTGTTAGGGAAAGCAGGACTGCGATTCAAAGATATCAGGAATTTGTTAGTTCTCCCACAAGTCACTATGTGTAAAAGAAAGAACTAGAAGAACAGCAGAGGGGATGATATTTTATTTCACTGGAAAAAAGCTATGTATGTCCATTATATACATAATTTATATATAACAAGGCTTTGTTATACAGTCTGAAGAAAAACTTCACTGAACTATTCAAACATACAAAATGCAATTCACTCATCTGTTATTTGGGTTCTGAACTTGTTTAAGCATCTTTCAAGAATACTTGATACTTATGGAGATGGATGGGTATCTAAGATTCTTATTATGATCCCTTCAGGGAAATGCAATGCTTTTGCTACTGTAGGGATAAACTATTGCAATTGAGATGTTTCTGGGAAACACATGAAATTTCCCTTATTTGAATCGAGCACTTGTCTCCAGTTTTCCCCAAACTTAACCTTTTGTTGCCATCTCCTTAAAAATTAGATTGTCTTCTGCTCTCCACTCTCCAGAGTTCAACATGTTTCACATGATCGCAGTGGGATTTAGTAGCTCAATACTTGGTTGCCTTCTTACCCTGCTTGTTTACACTTACTGCCAACGATATCAACAACAGTCTCATGATGCAACTGTCATCCATCCCGTGTCACCAGCTCCTCTAAATACCAGCATTACCAACCATATCAACAAACTGGACAAATATGATTCTGTAGAAGCCATCAAGGTGAGCAGCGGGTTGGGAGCTCTATAATGCACAACGTATATGATCCTAGACAACAGTTCTGCTGTTTTGAAAGAATTTTACTTGCTAGTTTTCTGCAGTGGCATTTGGACTCAAATTATGCTGATCGTTAATGACAAATATAGATTTCACTTGAAGCATTGTAAATACAGATTGTTTCCCTTGTCAATCCCTATTACACAGGAAGTTAGATTTTGTATGTGTGTATAAATTATACAGCAGTAGCCTTTCCTGGAAAAAAACAGACTACTCAAGTTTTGGATTGTGGGATTTTTTTCCTAATTGTGTTCCCTTGTGGCTTGTTCAAGAAGTAAATAGAACCATTAACAATCATCATGACATATAGTGAAGATAATCCTTTGGCTTTAATGATATGGTGTCAAGGGCACTGTTCATCTTCCTGCACTGTGTGTATACAGATGTATCTGGTGAATATATTTTGGGTCAGATTCTCAGATAGTGTTCATACTCAAAATATTCTGTAAATGAGCAGTACAGATTCCCCTTAGCTGGGAGTCTGGAATGATATCTGTATCATATGATTATTGCTCCCAAACAGCTACTCTCTTTTTATGACCTCTTAGAATAGCTCTTCTTTTCAGACCCTCTGAATTAAGGAAGGATGAGCATTCTGAAAATAGCTAGCTTGGTATCTTCAGATTACACAGTTTATTCATACAGCTGCAAAACTTTTTGTAAATGAGGAATTTCCTTAAATCCTACCTGGTTTGTAATTTCTACATTTTTGTTTCTAATTAATTTTTCTTTTTTCCCCCCAGGCATTTAACAAAAACAACCTGATTCTGGAGGAGAGGAACAAGTATTTCAATCCACATCTTACTGCAAAGACTTATTCTAATACCTATTTTACAGATTTCAATAATTATGATGAGTACTAATGGGCTTGTGTATTTTCTGGCCTCCTGTAACTCCCAGTCCCCCAGGCCTGTGCTACTTGACTGCTCATGTGATTGAGGCTTCAGAGATGAAGTTCAGAGACATTTCAAGCACGATCAAAGCCATCGATGTGCCATTGCTGCCAAAAGCCCAAAACACCTGTTTGTGTCATGACGTTTTCTTTGCAGAGTGCAAGGTTTGCCTTCAGTGTCAGGTGCAGCTATAGCCCCCCGGTGTCGCTGGACCACTGGTGAGGATTGCATCGCTTCACTCAGTTTCATAACCTTCTAGTCAGAGTGACTAAGTAATTCCTGAGCTTTAAAAAAAATAATAATATTACCCCTTTAAGCTGTGCCAGGAGTACGAATCTAATTTTCATTTTAGGCATTCTCTTTTATTTCCATGAGGTTTGAAAAGGGGAGCTCTGCTGTTAGCCATGGAGCCCTCTGTGCAGTCTCCTGAAGTTCACACCACCATAAAGAGCTCGCAGGTTGCTGGGAACAACGACGAGAAGAAACATGGTGGTCTAGCAACGCTCTGCGGCAGCTCTGGGCTCTGCAGGGCTGATCTTCCTGGGCTGGAAATCACTTCGGCTGCAGTTTAGCTGTTCAGTGAGGAGACTAAGACCATATCTAAGGGATGCAATCTTGTAATTCACCCAGAAAGCTACAGGGCTGATGTTTTCCCATTGTGAACCAAGCCCAGCCACTTAAAGCCTTCAGCTAATTTGGTTTAATTTTTGGAAAGGTGTGGAAGGGCGCATCCTAGAAGGAGGCCGAGGGAGGAGGGCAGAGAGGAGAGGCACACGGGAGGGTTTTTCTGCGTGTCATTAGTAAACCAGCCTTGCTGAGCGCATGGGCTTGCACGAGTCATGGCATCCCACAGGTCCCCCCTTCCCGGTGCGTGCCTACGGGAACACGCTCATCTCTCTGCTGTAACGCTCACCATCAGGCCGGTCACAGAAGGAAGCGACTGCACCGCGTTTTGTGTGCCTTCTCAGGCTCTCGGGGGTACGTAGGCATAATCATAGACCTGCTTTTCTCTTTCTGGCTTTTACTTTACATGCACGTGTCCGACAAAGAAAGCTGGCTCAGAAAACGCAGATGTATTTGCAAAGCGTTGTCTCATCTTGCTGCTGTGTCCAACCCACGCTGGTCAGCCCCTAGAGAAACCTTCTTATGGTGTTTTAAGTGATTATCTTGTTGGACTTCATTGATGTAAATATATAAAATACTGTTTGAGTTTTAAGTTATCAGTTTTAATTCCTTTTGTAGTGGCAGGTGAGGAAACAGAAAGGATTTTTATACCATTTTTCTTTTTCTGTCTGTCTTCACCCACATTCATGACATTGTTATTTTTGTATGTAAAATTCCAGATGTATAGCTAAAAAGAAAAGGTCAGGGATTTGGGCCAGATTTTACAGAGTACTTAGTAGTAAGGCAGCATTTGCTATTCTCAGAAGCTTGTGAAAAGAAAGCAAAAGCGAACATTCAGGATTACAGAATTGGGTTTTCATTTTTTGAGCATGCTGGATGCAAAGATCATCACACCAAAGTATCAGGCAGGTATGCAAGGATAAGCAGGGTGGGAACATTTCCATTCTGTGTTTAGAGCCCTTGACCATTAGGTTATGCTATAATAGGCAAATAGAGAAAAACATGTACAGATTATAATGATTCAAAAGGATGTACAAAAAAGCAAGAAGTACCAAGAAACATTGGTTGTGTGAGATGGCATTTGAGCACCACTTTGGTGGTCTAGTGACTTACAGAGCAAAAGTAAACACCATATCTAATGACCGCAATGAGCAACATTTCGTAAATGGGGGATAGATCTGAATGTAGCACTATGTTTCCTATGTGTGTTCTGCAGTAAAAGGAAAAAATGCAAAGCAAGCGGTCTTTGAAAATCTGTGCAGCAAAATGAACACACGTTTACCATCTATGAAAATAATTCAGATCAGCCGCCTGTTTTCTCCATCTGAATAGTTCTTTCTGTTACTTAGTCAAAAGAAAATACCCCATCCTTGCAGCAGTTCATCTGCAGAAAGTCTAGTGATATTGGTTCTCTATAATTTGTGATTTTTTTTTACTGTACATTAGATTTGGTTTTTCAGGAAGAAATTAGTTGATTGCCCTTGAGTAAGAGGAAATTTTCTCTGCAAGAAAATTCAGTGAAACAGAGGGGGGGAAAAGCTCTCGAAATTATAACCATTTCAGTATCTTAATCACTCTGTTCATGCCAATAGATAAAATTTTACATTTAAATAAGATAAAGAAAATAAAATCCATATGCTGCTACTGCCAAGAAAAAGCAGCACATGAACATATATACATATGCACAACACTGTTCCTGTCTGCCTCTGTACTAAGAGCACATTAGTCTGGCTTATGGATTTTGTATTTAGACTATTAGTTATGAGACCAATATCTTAAAAATATGTGAACTATGTATTTTTATTTTAACCTTTTTAATTAAAATTATCTGAAGCTAGCACTTTTTTTACTCTTAGGTAGTTTGAGGCACGCCTATCTTTACAGTGATCTATTTTCCATTCTTTTAATGGATAGATACATATGTTAGATATGTGTTATGTATGCAGTAATAATACCCTAGGTTAAGTCTGCATGACCATAGGTAGAGGTGCATTAAGCAGATGCTCAGTCTGCTCACACTTCCATCTCCCAAAGGAGTATTTCAGGTGTTCCAAATCTTTGAGCAACTCCCATATAATGTCATTTAAACACTATGCCAAGCTGTCAGAAAAGTGTTTCTTTTAAACCTTTTTTTTTGTCATTTAGCTTCCTAAATTGCATTGTTCTAAATCTCAGGCAGAGGTATAGTCAAACCTCTATCTAAAGTATTAGCATAAACATGGAAATTCCACAGCACTTCAATGAGAAAAAAATGATGGCAAGATCTCCTTATCAAGCTAGATTCTGAGACAACAGGTTTTAAAGCCATTAGATATTTGTGTCTTAGGTAATTTTAGAGGACCCGAGATGCACTGCCTATATCAATATTTTCACCTTCTGAGTTCTACACAATTACCTTGATAGTTTAATATAGCCTTTCCTAATACATGGAGCAAAACAAAATGCAGTCTCTATTAATTTTCAATTTACTCTATTGAGCATTTTTTTTCTAAAATAGGCTACACGCATTTCAGTGAAAAGTGTATTTCCCCATGTAAGCTCTTATTTTTCTTTTACCAAAAAAATTAACAAAAAAAGTGTGCAAATCTTGTTTAAGCTGATAGAGCTCTCAAATTTACACAAGGGTAAAATTTGGTTCCCACAGCATTGTTCTGTTCTTGGAAGGGGAAAATCAACTCCCTTGCCCGTTAAATACCGTGGTAAATACCTCTTATCCTTTTGCTTAGATAAAGCGATCTTTTATGAATAAATAATGTTATTACCTCTGATGCCAATAGTTAATATTACTAAAACTCTTTTGCGCTGATTGCATAAATTTAAAAATGTTTCTCTATTTTGAAAGCAAACATTTCGGCGGATAGATCAAAATTCTGTGAGTAAAGCTGTTTCTGTGTAGCCCTGCTACGTGGAGTTGAGGAGGAAGCACGATTGCCAGTCGGATCCTGTAGAGTATATGTACTTTCATTGGATAACTCAGAGTAGAATTGTGCTTGAGTACACATTTTGGGCTTATTTTTGTGTATGATACATAGTATACATTCCTCAGTTGCTTAGAAAATGGACTCCTGTGCTTGCAATTTTAACTTGTACTTTGATTTGAATCTGATGATCTTTATGGTCATTTAAAGTTACTTTACAGGGAAGCTTTTCCAGCCATTTGCAGTCACCTGCTGTTGGAGCAGTGTGGTTTGGCTAAAAATAATCAAGGGATATTTTGACTAGGATTAAGATTTTCATAAGAGAGCGGGAGAAAGAATGGGGCTTAAATGGCTTTGATTTCTAGGCTATTAAGCAGTACTGATTAAAGTCTCAGATGGGTGTAGGACATTGTGCATTTTAGCTCTAACAGAACTCCACAGTAACCTCTGGGGAAATACTGCGTCAGTGTACAAATCAAGAGCTACCAAAGCATTTACATTAAGTGAAGAAAGTTCTCAGAACATCAGACCATATGGCTGTTCAAACCAGAAAAGAAAGTAAGAGGTCCCAGATGCAACAAAAATGTTAATGGGAATAAATGCTTCAAGATTTTTTTCCTCATATTTATGGAATAAATATATTCTCTTCTTTAAATGTGGGACCAGTTTTATTAAAATCAGCGCAACATAAGCACATTCCTAAAGTTAATTGTACGCATAATGGCTTTGCTGTACGAGATCAATTCTGTAAACAGTTTAGTCCAAGCTTGTCTGGCTCTGCTTGAGGCATCTGACCAATTTCTGATTATAGCTGCCACCAGCACTGGGACAACATCTGTAGATGGGCAGAGTTACGTCCTGGTGAGGACTTGTCTCTTTCCACCAACACTGTAGTGAGCCTAGAGAGTTACACTTCTGATTTCCACTGCCATTTGGATGCCTAAATTTAGATTGGTGAAAGCTAGGCTCTGCAGTATGATTTTACTCATCACATAAGTAACCACAGTGAGTTCAGTGGTCTGGATGTAGCAAGTTACTTATTTTAATGTGTTTACAGGATTGAGCCCAAAATATATTGCTTCTGCACAAATCCATGCACAGTACTAGATGACTTCAATAGCAAGAAAAAAGATTCATTTAAAATTGTTCACAAGCAAATCTGCATCTTGATATCAGGGAATAGATATGTGTTCATTGTGTGGAGTATTTGAATTCATTCCTTTCTTTGCTAAATAAATGAATGATAAAAGAAGATACCGCTTGACTTCATTTAAAAGCCATTCTTCCAAATAAAGAGGGGTTCTGGGATTTGCAAATGTTTTCCCTTTCTTTCTCTCTCTGCTTCTCCACAGAAATGAATCTGTGCGTGGCTGAAACGGCCTTTAGCTAGAGTGTTCTGTGTAACCGCGGGAATGCTTTGCATTGTGTTGCCATGCGACAACGTTTTCTTACTGGGATGGTACAAAGAGGGAAATGTGCTAACCTGGGAGGTTTGGCAAAGATTTCAAGCCCAGCGGTAGCAAGGGTAGGCAGAAGTGGAAACCGAAACGCAGAAGAACGTGACTGAAGGCTTGGCAAACTCATCAGTAAACTGTCACAGAAACTTAGAGGGGTTTTGGGAACTGCCAAGGGCAAGGCTGTTGGGGTGTAGCCTCCGGAATAGCCAAGCCAACTAGTTGCTCAAGCAAAAAAACAAGCTGGTTGCAACCGTACTTTGTGCAAAGTTGTGACCGTTCCTCAGAATCGGGGGAGAAAAATGCTTTCTCAAGCAGTAAGCGCCACAGTACAGGTGGCATTTTGGCATCATCCGTGTGTTGGCAGGGAACACAGGATGACAGGAGCATTTCTGTGGAGCAAAACAGCTGGTGCTGAACTCCTGGCTTTTGGACTAGCTCCAGGCTAGTCCCATAGGCTGAACACCCGCTACCCGCTAGAGTGTACCCCTTCAGTTTCCCTCATTCGTTAAAAAAAAAAACAAAACCACAACACAACCAAACCACACCAGATGGCACGCTCTGAGACTGCTCCGTGGTGCAAATGAAAGCACAGTGAGAGGTGTAACAGGAACAGACAAACCTTTTGTTTCCAGTTGGCTCTTTGGATGCAGGTTGGACATTTTCTCGTGTATTTCTCCCCTTGCCTTTTCTGCTTGTGAGAAACTGATTACAGCTCTGCCTAGCTGAGAATTTATCAGTATGAAGGAGTGTTTTTATACCAGTACAGAAGTCTGCTAGAAATCTGTATTGTAAAACTGACATCAAGGGCTATGTAAAAACTGTTCTAGTGATAGAGAGTCTGGCTGATTTTAATTGTTCTTAAACTGAATGTAATATAGCCATTCCTCAGCTGAAATGAACATCTGAGCAGGGATGGTAGTCTCATAACATCATTTCAGAAAAAAAATCAATCATTGTAACACTCGGCATTCTCACAATCCAATCCTAGAAGCTGATAATGCAGAAAGAAGCTGTTATTTGTGCCTTTTTTTTTTCTCTCTCTCCAAAGGATTTATCCACAAACCTCACCCAACAATAGCTTTGGTTTTTAAAGAGTCGTGGAACTTAATTCACACAGTATATGTTCCAGGATTCAGCAACCATATTTGCTAATCACTAAGCCCATGGTCTTGAATTAATTCTCCCTTTTGTTAGTTGCAGCAGAAGGCATTGAGCGAAAGTGAAATAAATATCAAATTTCAAATAAATGAGACGTTTAAGCCCCCAACTTTTAAATAAAGCTTTGAAGCCAGTACAGCTGCAGAAGAAATTGCTTTTATATCTGTGTGCCGAAAAGTCCTTTATCTTGTCATGGCCTTGTGAAATGTCCTGTACAGTGGAAAAATTGTTTTTAATAGTGATGTAGCCAAGATAAAATAATTTAAATAGTCTCCAGAGATTTTTAGCAGTAGTAAACACTTTTGGTTTGGTATCAGGAGAATGACATTGCTTATTGCAATAATGGGAGTAAATGATCCCTGTACAGAACTTTAAAGTAAATAATTTCCCCCTGCCATTAACTACTTAAAAAACAGCTTCCTTAGCAAAACTTTTCAAGAAAGCTGCTGAAGATACTCGCATTTCAGAAGAAGGACTGGTGTGTCGGCTCGAGCAGAGAAGCACGGCTGCGGGACCTAAGCCAGTTACAACTGCAGAGTTGTTCCACAGACACAGAGCTCACTTTGGATTTACACCTATTCTGACAGTTCACTGAGGTTGTATCCTAATGGCTGGCTGTTGACTTATTTAGTACTCCGGGGAAGTAATTTAACATAATGCTTTAATGAGCATGTGCAACAGAGAAAAGGAGCTCAATTGGTCGGTGGTGACACTGTTTTTCCATCATATGTCTACACCCTATATTTCCTTCTCCAGTGATATTTTTGGATAGTTTAAGTGATACAATTTGATGAATCAGCTTTTATCAAATTGGATTCTAGGTTGGGGGAGGGGGCTGTACCACTTTTCTAGTCTCCATTACTCATATTGATATTATTTAATTGCCTTGATTATTATTGACGGTTTCTTTTTGACTTAGTCTTTTTCAAGCTTTGATTGTATGGATTTAACTGCCTTTTTCAAGTCTTTTAATGTCAGCTTGACCTGAACTTCATCCTTTTGTGCTTATTTAACACTTTTCCCCAAATCAGAATACTTATCTTTAACAGGCATACTCACATCTCAATCACACATCCGTGATTTTCTAAGCCATGCTTTTATTTGCTTGTTTTTTGCACTAGTGGAAACAGTACTAACCCACAAGGGAGTACCAGTTCTACAGTGATAAATTTGGGCTCTGTACAGAAGAAAAGAAAAATCAGCTTTTTATATTCCCTTTGAAGCTTCCTGCCTGGTGTTGGTCAGCAGCCTTAGTGTACAAGTATATTCCCTCTAAGAGTGCTGTTCAAGTCAATGCTTACAGTTAAAGCTGTGTTTATGGGATTTCCTGATCCCATGAAATGTTAAGCGTGTTTGATATTAAAACACACATAAAATTTGCCATCAACCCACACTACAGAGATGAGCAGAAATATTTTCAAATCTCATGATTTGGCTCCAAATATGGATTCCGTTCATTCCCTTGATTTCTTATAAATACACAAAACTTCCCAAGACCATTCTTTGTATGGGTGGTTTTTTTGAAACCTTACCGATTATTTATCCATGACCATAATAAGTCCACCTTTGCCTATGATTTTACATGAAACTTGAACTAGGATTTCTTCTGAGGAACAGATTACAGTAGAAGACACTTTCTAGTGATAAAGACATTTCTGTTAGCACGTACTTTGCTGCAGAAAGGCAAAGTCTGAAGGTGGCATTCTTTTCATCTTCCCATCAGTGGCAATCATTTAGAAAATGAAAATAGAGGAAAGTTAGCTAGCTTGGTTTGCTGGGAGTGGTTTTGGAATATAAATTCCTCACATGGATTACATTAGTTGATGTACCATCATAGAGCCATCATGCCAGGTAAGACCAAAAGCGTTTTTAAGCCTCTCTCCTGGCAGTAGCTGAGAGCATCTTTATTTGTGCTTCAATTGTTCCTTATTTTGCTATAATCCTTTTAAAGGATAACCTTTCCTTGCTGTGGAAACAAATGGTTCTTCGTTTTTTATTTTATTTTTTTTCTCACAGGAATTAGGACTCTCCGAGTCGCAATGGGATTGCTTCCTGCATAGCAGTCCTTCCCCCCACCCTAACTGCAAAGCCCCTCCACCTGTTACCCTGTGTGAGAGCAGTAAGTTGGTTCTACCTAGCAACCCTTATTCCAGCACAAGTTTCCAGACTCTTGCGCGGTTGCCTCCATATTCTCTGTTTCCCGTCAAAAGCTCATTTCTGTTTATGAGTTTTAATTCTGATACCTGTGTACTCCCTGGTTGGCTGTGACTGGGTTGCATCTGACAAGATGTCTCAGATCTTTGGCAAACATTTGATTTCAGAAGGCTCAGGTAGGTACTTAGGGACAGACTGCGTTATCGGTGTGTTTGTAGCTTTTAAGATTAAGATAGAAACATCTTTCAGAGAAAAAACATGGTAGGCAGGCAAAAGTGAGTGCAACCCTTTATGTCAACAGGCGTTTGTGCCATGGAAATCTGTGGTTTAGATCCCAGAATTTTACACAGCCCGTGTGATTAAAATTCATAGGAGAGTTTGATTAAAAAAAAAAAAAAAACTCAAAAAAAACCCAACACAACAAAGCCAAAGAACTCTCAAGAGAGGAAAGTTCATCCACCACACCTCTCCAGCACATCCACTTGGTATAGAGTTAAGCATCTATTAAAAACAGTTTTTAAATGCTCACAAATGCCAGGTATATAAGTGAACAAGCAAAAACTGTCTTGATATTCAGAGGATCTGCACTGCTGTCATGTTGCAAGACCTGTGTGATGACATCAGCCAGTTATCAACCTGGAAAATTTACAGATAATAACATTTAAACATAAGTGGCTGTTTTAGCCCAGCACAAAGAGCCTTCCTCAAAGCTTTCCTGGAAAAGCAGAAGGATTTCTGCTGCTGAGCAGGTCAGGATTTGATTATTTTAGCTGGAACCAATAGCAGGTGGGATTCAAGGCTGGGTTTTTTAGCATAACTCTCTTGTGTGCATCTCTCTGCTCTCTATTATCTGTGGATGAATAGTCCCTGCTCAAAAGACAAAATACTGCACAATTGCCTTATGGCTTTTTACCTGCTGTTTGTAGCCTATTTGTGAAAAAACGTGTATGTTCTTGTCTATCTGGACTCCTGTGCACTCTGCTGTGAGCGTGTGCACACAAGCACATACATATCCAACATGACAAAGAGAGACTGGAACAAAGATTGCTGAAGTCACTGCCAGATCATAGTTTTAGCTTTTTTTGTGTGTAATGATATTTTTTCTGCATGTTCCCTGTGGCTGTGTTTCTTATTCACGTTTGAGAGCTCACACACTGACTGAGATCTGGTATGTAAACACAAAACTGAGTATCAGGTTTCTGCGTGCCAGTTGTTAACGTGAGTTGCCTCAATATTTAAACAGTAGGTGCTGACAGCCTTTGGTTTAAATAATGTGTTCTTATCTCTAAAGAAAAAACGTCTGAAGGGTTACTCAGACAGTTGATACAAATTGAGTTCAACATCCTCCTGGTTTCCTCATTGCCAGGTTTGCAGGGGCCAACTAGTGATCGTTAAAAGGGGTACCTCTGGGTTTCTAGCAAGCTGAGCTGCCATTTCTGCTTAAAAACTATGCTCAATGAAGCTTCAATGAAAGACAAAAGAGATGCGAACAAAAATTAAAGCACCGTGCGTGAATCTTTGCTTCCCAAAGCATACCTACTCACAGGCAGCTCCAAGGAGATTAGTAGCCTTGAGCACCAGCTTCCCTGGTGGATGTCCACCAGATCTCCTCATATGCTGAAGAGTAATTTTTGTGCTTATGCTTTTTGTAAGCAGCTTGTCTCTGGATTGTGTGTGAGGACTCAAAACAAATCTCCAAAACAAATTAGGAGACATCCTGGGAATGATGTCTCATAAAAAAAATTTTTTTTTTTTTCTTTTTGGACCTCTAGATGTTCCCCATCCTGCAGCTGTGGTGTCAACCACTCTCCAATTCTTTTGAACCACTCGTTTTTGAGGACAGTAAAAATAGAGAAAAATTTCTCCCATCTCAAACAAAAATGTTTTCCCTAAGAACCACAAATCTCTGTTAGTCACTAGGTGAAAGTTGAACTAGTTTTTTAGGAGAAAAAAAATATGCTGACCAGCATTAACAAGGCTTTTTGTCTGCTGCCAGCTCTAGGCCAGGAGTCTTACAAGTTTATATGTAATAAGATGGACCCGATGTAGTGAAGTCAGAGCTATACTTACAAGTGGGCAATTGCTAGCAGCGTGGGACCTAATGTGAGGTTTTGCACATAAGTGAGCCAGCCTCCAAGATTACCACCAGCACACCACCATGGTTTCCCTCTAATAGCAGGCTCAAAGCATATCAGAAATGGAAAAGGCACTTGGCGGTTGGTGTTAGTGATATGTCCAGATGGAATGATTCGATCTGCTTTGTCCGTACGATAATATGCTCTTAGTTCCCTCTCTGCACCAAATAACGCTTCTACAAGAACATTAGCCACTTTAGCTAGTCATTAATTTGAATTAACTTCAGCAATAACCCTCCAATGAGCCAATAATGACCTTTTCCTTACCAAAACCCTGAAATACTAAAAAATAAAGAGAAATATTATTTCACTCTCTGACTTCTATCCACTACAAGTATTAAAGTCTTCTTGTTCAGTATTTTTGTCGTGCTATCTGCTTCAGCCAAATCAACAAACAAAACAGGCTATTGCCAAGAAATTTTATCTTTATGCAAACATGTGAATAGAATTTAATTTACCTTATTCTGGGCAAGTGTTAAACTTGTGAAAGCCTTTTTAAATACAGTGAATACAATTGCAAAATAGTTTCAGTCCAAGAGGGCTGAAGCAGAATTTAAAGTAAATATTGAAATGCATCATTGTTTATGCAGCGATTTCTTTTGCTGCAGCTCTGTCCTGGTGTAAAATATAATTACAAGACCTGGGGTGAGAGTAAAAAACAAACAAATAAAAAAAGTGGTGAATATTTGCATAGGTCATCAGGAAACAAATGTCATGTTATAGGCAGGAATAGTCTTGTGGCGCTTCCTTACCCGTGCTGGGTGAGATGGAAAGTAAGTGACCTTTTACCCTCTTGCAGTTGGATGGCTTGAAATTATTTGTAAATCTGAATTACATCTAGATTGTAAATCTAGTCTGCAAATTGTTGTGAGGGGCAGTCTTTGTTCAAGAGAAGCCCTGGGCAGCTGGCAACGCTAGAAACAGTTCCTTCATGAGAACAGATTAAAGATGGCACCTTTGTCTTACAATAAGCACTGCAGTACTTTGTGGGCTTTATCTATCCCTGTGCTGGGGATGACCTTACACCACTTCATCTTTGCTAAGCAGCCATAGGCCTACCTTTACTCGCTGGTGAACAGAGGCTTCCAGCCACTGAGGATTCCCAAGTGAGGCCTGACAGCTGGGATAAGCTGGTTACTGAACTAAATCTGTAATTTCTCTTTGCTGGGTGGCACTGGTTGCTGATGCTGAGGCACCAGCAGATGTGCTCGCCTTCACCAGCAGATGACCCACCCACACCTGATGCTCACTCTCAGTGTGCAGCGCTGTGCAGAATATGGGAATGTGATGGGAGGAGGTTCTCACCTACCAGTTCTCTGAGCATCAGTACGCAGGATGAACAAAAAGAGATGTTGCAATTCCTTCTTACTGATGAGGGGACAGTTGCATGGCAAGGTTAAGGAGCAGTTTTATCACGGTACGTAGCTGAATTGCTTTCAATGAAGGGTGTGAAAACTGTAAATTTCTTTATAAATCTAGCCCCAGGTAACTTCCCTGAGATATAAAACTTGCCTTGTGGCAGAAGAAAGCGTCAAACCCTAACTTCTAACCTAGAGGTTTATTCAAAAAGATCATCCTTTATCTCACAGTGACAGTTTTGAGTTAAAAATGCCACTAGGCTCACCATCTCACCTATAAAAACCTTAGAAAGCTGTTGGAGTCTCAGTTTTGCCTGCATGGTCTGTCACCAGAGAGAAATCTGAAGCAGATCCAAACAAATTCTGATGTCTAGCATGTCACATTTTGAAGTATTCTTTAATTTTTTTTCATGTCATGGCTCATCAACAGGTTGGCAAAACCCACAGATTTTTCAAACCTTTTTTCCATAATCTAATGCAGAAATCCACTTTGGCATTATCCACCTCAGCAACAGGAAACGTGAGAATATTTGAGCAAATATGAAGAGTCCATCATCTCCCTCAAATCTGTATAAATTTACTTGCAGAACTGGAATGCTATAAATCTGCATATAATTAGGAAAAGTCTCCTTCAGTAAGCTGAACTATTGCTGTGATCCTTGCGAAAGGAATAACCATTAGCCTGTATGAAACTGGACACACCGCTTAGTGCCCTGTTACTCCTCTCTCTCATTCTGTATGCTATCTCTTAGCAATTTCACTGCAAAGCCAAAACAATACCACAGTATGAAACACATTAACACTGGCTAATTGATAGGTCACTGGCAAAGAATTCTTCTCTGGATGGAGAGAGTGCTTTTAATAGGCTTCCACAGAAACCTATTTTCACCCCTATGTTGGATAGTGCTTTTTGTGTTGGTCAGGAAGAAAAAAAACAATGCTAAAGTTGCTGAAACAAAAATATGGAATTGATAAGTAAAGAGAAGGAAAAGCTAAAAAACCAGCACACTGTACAACTGTGTTTTCACACGGCCTCATGCAAGTTCCTAAGTATGTTAGGAATAAAGGCACATGTACTATTTAGGGGAGTCTGTTTTGAGAAGCAGTGAATATAACTCCACTCAGGGCCGTGGCGGACAGTTAGATGACAATCACCATACATATAGGTGGAAGCATTACAGGTCTGGTGGTTTCCACCCAACCCAGTAAAATGGTTGCAAATTAAAGCTAGGTACAGAATATCTTGTATATTTTGAGCATATTTATATGAATATTATTTATAATTATTAGATAACTTACCTATTTAGAAGAGCTAAGGTAAATAGTCATTAGATTAACTTCTGAAGGGATGTACTTTTGCCCAATAAATTTCAAGCTTTCAGATATTATTGGAAGTTCTTTGTGGTTTTGTTTTGATCACAGATCACAGATCACAGAATTGTGGTGGTTGGAAGGGACCTCTGAGATCA
>JAOXJM010000012.1:83820310-83833768 GCA_026413425.1 Tringa solitaria
CACAGCAGCCCACGACAAACCAACAATCTTGGGCACTAGAGCATGCCCTGAAGAAGTTTTGTTTTGTTTTGTTTTGTTTTGTTTTCTAATTCAGGGGAAACACATCAAAAGCAGTCCCATGCATTCTTATTTAGAAATCCTTATCCAAAGAAAAGGAGTGTAGCTCAGGTGGTTCTTCCATTCCTGATGAGACAGGTTATATTAAGAGCCCACATTTTCTTGCCACATCCTAAGACAAGTTTATGAGCCACTGGAAACAGCACTTTAGTATGGAACACATGTATCTATCTGATTAAAAAAAAAAAAAAGATACAAGAAATATTGAACTTCATGCTGACATCTTTAAGAAGCCTCTTTAACTTCTACAGTATCTCAGTTTTTTCACCTGTAACAAAATATTAACATTTGCCTGTCTTATGGCTGTGTACATTAATGAATTTTAAATTACATTCTGTTGCTGAATTATCTTCTGATGGTAAAAACCCATCATTGAAGATTTTGTGATGACAAAACTGTGCACATATTACCAATAAAGTTAATCTTCTTATGCTTCAATTACTTTTCACCAGTTGATCCTCTTGCAATGCAAATGACTGAAGATGGACAGTCTGCACCACCCAGGTGCACAGTAGCACAGAACAACCAAGCACACAAGGAGCGCCAAGCAGCTACAAAGACATTACAAAAGAAAGGGGTTGTTAGAAGTTTTCATGAAAGATCACAAAGTTTTTATGAGTGTGGCCTGTTTTTTCAGACCAAAAAGTCTTGCGTGGTCCCTGAGCCCTGACACAAATGTTAGGTATCACTGAAGTTCTCTTGGCTTTAATTTGAATAGCCACAATGCAAACTGGGATTATCCTCTTTAGTCTGGGGATCTTTATTCTAGATAGTAATTTACAGGGTGGTGTAATGATGATTTGAAAAAAATTCCTTACACTAGTGATTCCCAAACTTCTTGGACATATCAGAAAAGACTGGAAAACTTTGAAATTGATTTTTGTGTTTGAAAGAAAGCCACTTCATAAAGCACAGAAAAGTCTGCAAGCTTGCAGAGACTTGTGTATCCATTCTTAGATTCATGCTTTCCCACCCAAAGGTAGAGCTTGATGACTGCAGCTGATTATACCTAAGTGTGAAGCTAGAGGTCCTTGGAAAACTGTGACCAGCTGCTATTCTTTCTCAAATCCAGTCACCACCTGTGGTCAGTGGTGTGGCTGTGTGTCCAATAGAAGGGAATAGTCAGTATCAAATAAAAGAAAAGGGGGCATATGGGGCATAGGGGATATTTTTGTCAATAATGATATAATAATATGTTTGTCAATAGGGTTATTCAGGGCTTTGGTAGAGCAGAATCATCTAAAAAAATGTTAGAAATGCTTTCTTGAAGTTTTAGCCATGTTGTTGTCCCTTGCCATTACCCTGTTCCCAGCTGAATGGATGGATAATTTATTCCATAAACAGTGTAATATTGGAGCTCTTTATAAACTCTTTTTTTTTGTAATAACAATTGCATAAATCACAGAGATTAATTTCATTTGTTAGACAGATAACATTGGAGGTTTAAAAATTACGCTGAGGCATCATCCAGATTTCCAACAGGCAACTCATTCTGAGAGCTCACTGAGGGGTAATGCCACCACATCAAATGCAGTCACTAAAAGAATGTAATTTTAGCTTTAATTTTAGCTTTATTTAATGGCTGTTTTCTAATGGTATAGAGTATGTCCTTAATTTGCCTCTCTGTAATGTGAAGCTGATATCCTTGAGTAAGAAATTCAGGTACAAGCATTTTAATTTTTTTTTTTCCCAGTAGCATTCTTCTTTATTGCAGAGTCAATTAGTGTTAAAAGCAAGTCCATAAAACACACTATTTTTGGGGTATTTGTAGTGACAAGATGTCAGTTTGGAATGCAGGTGTTCTTTAGTGAATGAACCATAAAATGCAAACCTTAATAATAACGTTAGAGACAGTGGGAAGGACAGCCAAGGATGTGAATCGGGATTTGTCTACTATACAGAAAAACTGTGAAAATTAATATGCCTTGAGTGTAAACAGATTCAAAGGATCACAAATGAAATTTGGGGGAGGACTGGCAGCACAGTGGTCACCCAAGAGCTCTGCAAAGGCTGTAAGAAAGAGGATGGCCCAAGCAATGCAATTCCCAACTGGAAATCCTCCTGAGATATGTAGCCCTTTGCAGTGAGCCATGGAACGGCTCCTAACAAAGCCTGAGGTGCCCAAATATCTGTAAATGTAAAGTAGGAGCATGTGCACAGAGTTAGCATCCATGGTTTTCCTTCCTCAGCCAGGAGCCACACAGCAAGCCCCTCCTAAGCCCCTGAAGGATGTTAGTGGGTGGCTTTTCCAAAGGTGGGTCTAAAGTGCAGCCTGGGGGATTGCAGTCACCCTGTCCAGTTGTCAATGGCAATGAGTACTTGAAGAGTGGCAGTGCTGGAAATGAGTGGCAGCACCATTTTCTACAGGCAGAGGCAGACTTGCAAATGAAAATGAAAGGCAGCACCTGGATCGGCTGAAGCTCTCACACGTGGCTGGCAGAGGCAGCCTGATACTGGGCACATACAAGTGCGAAGGCTTTTCCCTCAGCTCCCCTGTGCTGGCTCCCAACACTGAGAAAGTGACTTTCATTCTGACAACCAGGGGGGGTTTCAGACAGAAGGTAAGGCTGTTTGCAGTGAAAAGCCGGTGGAGGTCATGTGAGGTAGCTCCTAACAGGGGCAGATGCTTGAAGGCAGGGGGGATGCTTTACCAACCTCCTTTCCCTTTGGCTTACAGAGACCGTTTCATGTATTCTGGTTTACAGAGCTGCCAAATGTCATGCAGGGAATCTGACAGCTTTCTTCCACCTCCCTGCAGCCCAGCTTGACCCCTGTTCATCTGGCTGTGCAGTACCACCGTGCCATATTTTCTTTTGCCAGCTGCCAGGGACCCCTGTGTTGTTGGCTCAGCAGAGTTCTGAGAGTTCAGCCGTTCTGTTTCCTCCCTCCATTCCCCATCATCCCTTCCTTGTAGCTCCATGACATCAATGCAGAGATAACAGTGGTCCTGAGAGAGAAAGATGGGAACAGTCAGAAGATGACGAGAGAGAAAGGGTCAAACACAGGAGGAAGAGGAAGAGGACAGGCACAGCCGATGCTCTCGGGGATCTCACAGGGTTGATGCAAAGTGAGAGATGACAAATTCCAGCTTCTGGACTGGGAAGTGCTGAGTCAGTCACAGCTCTTGACGCCAGTGAAAGTGAGGTGCCTCTGATGTAAATGTGGCCTCATGTGGACTGAACTGTATTTTGGACATGCCAGGTCTGGCCAAGGAGCCTGTACTCAGCTGGAACGGGCTCGGTGTGCTTGCAGGTCTCAGACCCTGTGACAAAAGCAAGAGAGTGCTGTGAGAACAGCCTCATTTTAAAAAATAGAGGTCCAGGTCAGGGTAGTGACTGCACATGCAGGTTTCTGTTTTGAGAGCAGATGATGGCAGATTACCAAGCCTCAACCTGCAGAAGTTATGTTGATTGTCAGCTGTGGGCAAGCCAGAAAGAAATTTCTCTCCACTTCAGACTAGATAAGGATGAAGACTGTGACATCCAGTATGGGCTGGCTTTTTTCTTCACCCTTTCTCTTAAGAATGTGACCAGATCATGAAAAGTAGGCCAGATTGACCACGTATATTACAATGGTGGTTTATCCTATTGACAGTTTTCACATTACTTTTGTATGTTGCAGCTTGTGATGACAAGAACTGAACTAATTGTTTGTTCTGTTTCCAGCAGCTCCCATTTTACTATTTAGATGAACAGACACATGTCAGGTAACATGACTTAATTCAATTTTACTAATCAAAATTACAAAAACAGTTCTGAGACAAAATCTGCAAAGTCTCCTCAGAAATGCCTGCACTACTGAACAATGGGGTATAATGGCAAATCCTTCAGAAGAGATAATTTTTTTTCTCAGCCTGAATGAATAGGATTACAGTCTCATTTGCAGAAGATGATTGTTTCTATACACCTTTCGTCACTGTATCATTCTTGTTTTATTCTGGAAAGCAGCTAATCACAAAACACCAAAGTTAAAAAAAAACATAATAGCTGCTCCTGCTGTTTTTTTGCAAAAGTCGATAGACTTTTACCTGGGCAAAGTCTGAATTATTGACCTCTGCATTCAATGCCACTGAAATCTCCTCTTCTCCTACCCCAAACCCAAAGAACCCCTGAAATAATTATCCTATTTATATCATGAGTGTAGAAGATAAAAAAAGACTTCTTCCCCTATCTATCCCAATCTGTCTGGTGCACTCTTTAATTCCCGGTGACGCTGCCAGGCAGAGCCAGCAGCAGTGTATAAGCAGCCAGAACCAACCCCTTCATTTGCAAGTGGCTGCATGGGGCAGCAGGGTAGTGAGGGAGGTGGCATGTGACTGATAGTAGCAAGAGAATATTGCTGCTCTGATGGATTAGGAGAAGATGAGTCATCAGTCCTGGGTCACAGCTGAAAGAATCAAGGCTAAGGATAACTAGAGGTCATTAGCCTCAGATGCACAGGAATCCAAGGAAGTCCTCCATGGTTGTGTCAGGAATGGAGAAGAACATACTTCATTGGGCACAAAGAAGGAGGGAGGGGGAGACCACCCAGCTTTCTGCACTTTCAAGACAGACTGAAAAGAGAAGTGAATACAATATGGGACATCTAGGTGAGAGCCCAATGATTTTGTCAACTGCATCCTCATCACAGCAGTGTCAGCCAAACTGACACTAGGGATTGTTGGGCACAGCCTGAGCAGTAGTCTCACAGGTGAGATGCCAGAGGAACAGGTATCTGGGCAGGCAAAGAGGGAAGCTTGTTCTAGATGTGTATCAATAAAGGAAAGAGTGGAGCAGTGCATTGCAGATCCTGCAGCAGAGGGGCTGTGAGAGATTTTCCCTGAGAGCCACTACAGCAGGCTGGAGGCAGAGCAGATGCATGTTTCTGAGGGAGCAGAAAAATCAAGCTTTTTTGCAGGAAAACATCAGTTTTGAGAAATGATTTGACACATAAGTTTTGAAGTAGAGCAACAATTTTGCATTTACTTAGGCTGGCTTTATTTCTGTTTTCTCAAATTATTTCACCTCTGAGTTCATTTCTGCTTCCATTCCTCATGTGATTGCTCTTCAGCTAGCCCGCTGTATTTAAACTTGCATAGAAAGAGGGCTTTTTCCAGAGTGACTGGTCAACGTTTTTGGGGTCTTTGCTGTTTTCAATTCCAAGGAGCATCCAGTTTTCAGATTCAATCATTTTACAAAAAAACAAGGCCACTGCAGTGGGGTGGCAGCTGTCACTGAGGCTAGACTCAGTCTTTGAAATCAATAATAAGCATCACTCTGGATCTGAACCTGTGGCAAAAGGAGCTGGGATTGCCGGTTTCTGTGGCTGACTCTCAGATGTTGGATGCCGATGTGAAACAGTGAATACTTGTTTATTTCATAATATAAACTGTATCCTCCTTCCCTGAAGGGATATGGAATGAAATTCAAGTATTAGCATTAGTTATCTCATTTCCTAGACAAAAACATAATACAGCATTATTTCACCTTACAGTGAATGCTGCTGAAGTGGTTTGTTAACTGTGAAGATCACAACATAAGGTGGCTACTAAAAAATGACATTCTTCCATGTAAACGTTTCAGGAAAGAAGAAGAAGAAAAAAATATCTGGAAGGTCGTCTTCCGTGTTAGTTGCTGAGTGCATGTTACCAACCACCTTTGTGACAATCCGCAGAGGAGATGAAGACATACAGCCCTTACCCTACAGATAAGTATTACACTTTGAACTGTGCAGGTGTGTAGCTCAGTGCCAAGATATTGACACCATGTGGAAGAGCAACTGCGGATGCTCAGCATCCAGGGAGCAGAGGGGAATCCCAGCAGAAAACGGCAGTCAGCACTGCTGGAATATTATTCTGTGACATAGTCAGTGGTTAAAAGTAAAATTGAGTAGACAATAACACATTTGTAGTAAGCGTTAGGGACTGGCCCAAAGACTATCAATCACAGCTGCTTCCAAAATATTTCTCTACTTCAGTTTAAAACATGTTTCAGTGAAGGATGTAGTTTTTAATCATCATACAAAGCCAAAAAGAAAAGCCGCTTTTGACTGCTTTAAAATGTGTTTTTGGGAGTTGTCAATGAAAGAAATGCCTATTATTTCCTTTCTTCATTATGAAATCTGTTTAACTTAAAAAGAAAAAGAAAAAAAAAAAAGAGGAGAGACAAAAAATATACAAAAAGTAGCACACAGTTGACTCCCACAATCCAGGCTTTAAGACAAGGCACTTTCTGTCCTCTACCCCTATTTGGTCTGGGAAATGTTTCAGGGGAGAAGGTACAATAGTTGGAGTAAAAGCCTAGACTGCATTCTCAAGGGGAATGATGTAGAGCTGCAGTAATGCAGCTGTAGTTTTCCACTATATGTGCTCACATCCTAGACTGAGCTAAGCAACCAGGCAATAATTGCCACTCTTGGATCTCCCACTCTCAGTCAGAATCATTCCTTTCAGTAACACTGAATAATGCTAATTAAATTAATTATTTTAATTTCACTCAGCTATAGATTTGTGATGCGTACATATATTATTTTATAATACTGTAAGTGATGTAACATATATTAAAATCCCATACTGCACATTTCATTATATATTATCTAGTATATGATTATACATTATGCATTTATATGTTATATAACTTATTAGAACTTCATGTTGTATGAAAACAAAATTACATAAAAATAAGAATTAATTTTTATAAATTACAATAATTTATCTGTGCTCCCAAATTAACTTTCCCTTCTCCCACACATTGAAATATACATTATTTTATTCATGGCGTAAACAGATACTGAAATGCCATTTTCTAGTCAGATCTACTTTTACAGGCAGGTGTGTGGAGTATTCATGTTTCTGTCAGGAAAAGGCTGGGGAACAAGACACTGGAATTATTGCCTGTCTTGGGTGAGTAAAAGGTATAGTTGCTCTGACTGCAAGGAGAAGGGGGTGGAAATAACAGCAGCCAGAAAATCAAGCCTCGGGCTCTTTCTTCATGCTAGATGTCTTAGTTAACACTTTGATCACATTTAACCCCTACCAAAACTTTCCTCACTGTTTGGATGACATTAGGGTTGATGACAATGCTGTTGCCTACCTTGTATCTAACCATTGCTCACAAGCAACCTGTATCACAGCACTGCTCATGTCTGCAGGGAGTGGTGCCTGCCACTGCTTTGTGCTAGCAGCCTGCTGACCTCAGCACACCTGCCAGGTCACAGAATCATAGAATGGTTTGGTTTGGATCTTAAAAGATCATCTATTTCCTACTCTCCTGCCATGGGCAGGGATACCTTCCACTAGAGCAGGTTGCTCAAAGCCCCATCCAGCCTGGCCTTGAACACCTCCAGGGATGGGGCAGCCACAGCTTCTCTGAGCAGCCTGTTCCAGTGCCTCACCACCCTCACAGCAAAGGATTTCTTCCTAATGTCTAACCTCAATCTCCCCTCTTTTGGTTTAAAACTGTTACCCCTCGTCTTACTACTACACTCCTGAAAAAGTGTCCCTATTTCTTTTATCTCAATGAGTCCTGTGGCAAGGAGTTCCATAATCTAGCCTTGTGCTGAGAAAATGTATTTTAAACAAATATTGGCTACTGCCTGTCCGATACAGCTTATAAGAAAAAGAAGCAGAAGAGTAATTTGTGCTGGCTTAGTTTTTCTTACAAAAACATCCTATCCGCTTCTTCCATCCCCTCCTCAAGGAAGGTTAAGGGATGCCTAGAACCTGGATGCAGAGCAGAGAACTACACAAGTTCTTCTTCCTTTTTTTTGCTATTGCAAAACAATGAGTAAATTGCAATGGTGTTGTTCATTATTTGTAAATAAACAATTAGTATATCCTTCTACTGTCAGCCTCTTACACCACCAGAGGCGGAAGGTCTAAAGTATAATTTTAAAAAGTATAGCTGTTTGTCATAGCTGCACGGCATTAACATATTTCCAACTCTATGCTATTCCTCCTGTAGACAAGAGGGAGACCACGTTTAACAGTGCCCTCTCGTGACTGATGGAATAAAAACCCTGGTTACAAACCAGGTGGTCCACCGGATCTGGTGTGTTACATCAGCAGAGTGCTTTGAAGAAGATGTAGGGCAGCGTGCAGGCGAGCTAGTTTTCATTATGGATAGAAAGTGAATTAACTATACTCTAAATAAAATCACTCCCGGTCTAGACAACTTCCAAAGCACCAACTGGCTGACAGAAGGGATCAGTGAGCTCCATCCACCAGAAAATAACAACCATCAGAGCTTGCTATGCGACAATTATTGTTATACTCCTAGCAGTTGCAGAGGACACAGCTGCATTTTTAATGTGAACACCTAGGAAACATCTTTTTTGGGGGGGGCTAATGAGCTACTTTGTGTTCCCACAAGCCTGGCACAACACCATCAGCATATGCACAGCTGAGTTTTCATTCCTGGAGTTAGACCTTCTCCTCCATCATCAGAGGAAAGGCTCCCTGCTCTGCTCGAAGTGGAACAGGGCTCCCCAAGGAGAAGGAAAGTAGATGAAAAGCAGCTGACCCTGCCACGTGTTCAGCCTTAAGCTAAGTACAGAATGACTTCAGAGTGTCCCTGAACTTTTGGGCTGAAAACAGGGAAAGACTGAGCACAAAAAATGAGTAACAGCCCGGAGATACACATAGTACCAAAAAGAAATGCAACTACTTTTTTCTCAGGTCTTTCTCTGTTCATCTTCCTGGTCCCATCTCACTTGCTTCTCTGTAAAATATACTATATCTGCTTGTGCTCGCTCACAGCACTGCTCGTCTAGTACGGTGTCACTCTGAATTACAGTTCCAGGGGCAGCTCCTTAATACCAGCTGTGCTCTTCCTTTCACTCATGCTAGGAGAAGAGTCTTTTAAAAATCACTTTATTGTCTTCCTTGCAGCAGAGAATCTGCAGGCATCAAAGTTGGCATCTCTTTTCTCTGCAGTGAAACATCGGGTATTCAAGTCACCTCTGATCAGAAGAACTACTTCCGTCACAGGCTGCTTTATGTCCTTGTAGTTCTTAAAATTTTGGCAGCCAAACCCAAGTGAGTACACTTATAGTAAACACTCTGTTTTCACCGAGCGTTTATGCAGCTTGGTGTCTGTTCCAAGCTGTGCCAGCTCTGCAGGATGCCAGCCCCAGCCTCTGTGGCTGATCCCCAGACCGGCATCAGGACAAGCTGATCCCTGTCACGCTCTGGTGTTAGTTCCTCCTCTGCATCACAGGATGCATCGCTGGTTTTTGGCAGAAACTGAGACTAATTCTCTGGGCACCAGACTAATAAAGCTTGGGTTGCTATTTATTTGTGTTTCTTGACCAACTGCAATTTCAGATTCTATTTTTTTTTTCTTTTTTTTTTTTTCTTTTAATTCCTGCAGAGGGGACATTCAAAAGAGATCTTCACTGTATGGAATCTTTAATGTTAGACTGCATGCATATTCTTGCACCAGGCTTTCAGGGCATTTCTAGTGCTCTCTTTTCTATCCAACTGCTGATTTTCAACAAAGCTTGTAGTACCTTAATTATCTTGTAGTTCTCCCACTTCTGTCACATTAGCTTGAAATCAGACAATGAGCTCAAAAGTCATTAAGGGGACTGAAACACAGACAGATACCAGAATCATATAAGCCTCATTTCCTTAATAAACTAAATTAACATTTCAGATGGTGTCTGGTTCTCATTGCTCATGGTCTAGACAAAACAGGCATACACAGGGCAGGCAGGGTATTAGAGTTCAAATTTATTTTTATCTTTACTCCATTTTCACAGAAAAGAAATTGTTACTTCACAATAAAAATAATTTTCAGTGGTTTTGGGGATGGTTCAAAAGAATGGTTACAGAAATAGCAGCTTTTCATTTCTATGTTTTCAGATTTATTCCAGCATAAGACAACACTGATCAAAAGTAAAGAGCGTTAAATGCAGTTCTCATTAGATGCATTAGACAGCACTGATTGATTTTGATTTTGATCCATTTTGATTTTTAGAAGCGATCTCTAAACTGTCTTTTGGGGCTAACCTATCTTCCCAGTGGTTCCAGATGATAAGGAAGAATCCAGTACTGCGACATGTAAAAGTAAATATTATATAAAAGTTGCAACTAGATCATTAGGTGTATGTGTGGTGGCAAGACATGAGCACTAACCCGCAAACTAATGCTGAGTTTGAAATGAAAAAAAAAAAAACCCAAAACAAAACAGGGAGAAAAGCAGACAAAGGAGTAGCTTTGCAGTACGCTCCAATATCACAGCTGAAGGACTCAATCATCAGAAATAAAAAAGCAACATAGATGGACATTGCTTTACAAGTGCTCATAAAAACTGGATGTGCAGTGAGACAGCTATAATAAGCTGAATGCTGTGAGTTAATCCATACTTTTTTCACAAGAGCACTGAAGCTAATACACACTGGCATTAGTTTCGGTAATTACTCTGTGCAGGTGTGTGTATTTGCTGTGCCTGTAGCCAGCTTTGATGCTGCTCCAACACAAGCTGTTAGCTGGGAAAGGCAGGCAGCTGCGGGTAGGTATTTCGTACCTGGCATTCATTAAGACATCCAGTATATATCCTTGCGGGAGGAGCTGGAATTTGACTCTGATGAAAGCGTGTACTTTGCGGATTTTGTTTCTGGAAGTGCTTCTGGTACAGAAAACTGTGACTAATGTTCTGTTATTCCACCATAAGGATTAACAAAATATTAGAGTCTTTTAAAAACAATGTTGTGGGTGTAGGATTCTTTTGCCTCTAGATGCATACATGTATAAATATACATATGTATATGTGTGTGACTGTCTTTAGCACTAAGGCAATATTTAATCGTTAAGCAGAGGATTGAGATCTTTCCAAGACTTAATCAGGAAAAAGGCTGCTAGTTTGCCTCTCTGTCCTCCAAAACAGCTTAAGATGTCATTGCAACGCAGATGTGAACTATATTATTTTAAAAAAAAATTCTTTTGAATGAGCTTGAAGTATTTGCAGATTGATGGCTGTGACAGCTCAAAGGGCGAAACATGTTTTTAGTGAACTACAAAAATAATGGAGTGGAGCAGAGCAGAGCAGAAATATCACAACCAGCAGATTCTTTCACTGAATACTGTTTTCAGGCTTTTCCCAAATTCTCAGATACGTACTAACCACAGCTTGTTTACATCTCCAGACCTCTGGTGTCATTTCATCGGGATAGATGTTTCTACTGGAGTGTTGCAAAATGTCTACCATAAAGCTGAGGAAATAAAACCAGGCCCAAAATAAAACAACAGTAAAGGTGTGAGACCCAGATGAATTATGGTAACATATGTCAGTTTATCAGTATGCTTGCTCGAATGAATGAGATTCAGTATGTCTCCCACACTCATTAACCTGCTTCTACACAGAAAATGACTGTTGGAAGGTACCTCGATAATTTCATGAAGCAGGGTGTGTTTTTTTTAAGATCTATAAGTATTTCTGGTACATCTTCATTATTCTTAAATTGGGTAATTGCTTAGACTACTCATCTCACTAGTAGTACTGAGTAACACCCTCTTGAGCCACCTTCTCAAAAATGATGGATGTTTCAACAGAGGAACAACCTTGCTGACAAACTCTAGCTTCTAGATGGGGGTGAGAAGCACAGAAGAGGAACAGACATTTCTGCATGTGAATAGAAAGTGTCGGTCTCCAGATTTCTCCATTGGGAATTGGAATTCCCAATGCTTTTGTAGACATTAAAAAAAAACAGTTACCAATTTACTTCTTAATGAAAAGGAGAGAGGCTTCCTATCAGCTGTCTTTCTCTGAATACATATAAATTGGAAAACATGCTCGCTTCAGTTGAAACACTGCATTCATTTCACCCTGAAACATCCAAAAGGCTGGGGTTAGAAACAACAGAAAAAGATTCCAAAATCAACCCCCAAAATAAATGGCAGGAAAAACCCCTCCACCTATATGTTTTGCTGCCAGAGTTTCATTTTCAACTGGAACTGTTTGACACCTTCATATGTTGCGCATATTGGTTTTATCCTGGAGTATGGGTTCATTAGGAAAGTAAATGTGTCTCTCATGTTCACTGAAAATTGAAAATTAGAGGTAGCCTAGTCACACCAAAGTGAAATGTTTTCACCACTGCTTTGAAGCTCAAGAAACATTTTGATTTCTTTACCGCAGACTTACAATGCAATTTGATTTGGGCAGCTTTCTATACCTCAGCTTCCCTGCTTTTAAATGGAGATTCTAATAATAATTAATTACACATATTCTTTGCATATTTGTACTAGACTTTCAGGACTACAAGTTTTATGCTGTCTTTTTCTCTGTATGTATCCCTCATCTTCTAGAACAGAATTTAGTTTGCAGTCTTTTAGCCTTATAACAATACGACTAATTGTGTTGACTTCACAGAAAAATGGTCTTAATTAATTAACAGAATGAGCTAGAGACTCAGACTCAGATTGGACTCCTATTCATCAGTAGAGGCATTCAAGTGCTAAATGATTTGCATTGTAATAAAAGCTTTAACAAGCTTTAGAGCAATAGATTTTTTTCTCTGAGAACATGTCAAAATAATTCATTAGACGTCTAAAGAAGTAAGCACAGGAATAAATTAGTTTATTCATGAAACTATGGCTTTTAATAAGTTAATCTCATTAAGGCAGTTGTAATGGTAGGTTGAAAACAACAAATAAATCTGCAATTACATGATAAGCAAAAGAATTATATACTTTCATTATGTATCGAAAACTGCCTAAGTACTAACAGACTGACTGTTGCTAAAACACCTCTACCTGAGGCTTTAGGCTCTACAGCTGCTATTAGAAAGCCTCTTTCCTCTTTACACACAATTTTGATTTGAGGCATCAGCTTTGTCCAGAACTCATTTGGCTTCAAGAAAGCTGAGTAACTTTTTTTTTTTTCAATGCAAGTAACATCACCTGCTTTTAATATGGCTGTGCATGTGTGCAGTCTAGAGAGAAGGTAATTAAGAAGGGACAGTAGGATTGTGAAATTATGTATGGTACCAAAAAAAGCACATCAAGCTGTCCTGTTATTTTGCCTGCCAGTACAAGACTATGGAATATCACCTGAAACTTCAAGACAACATATTTACAATAGTAATTTACCAACTACTATCACAGAATATAGATAGCCTCCAAAGCATTCTGTCTCATATCATGGGGCCTACAGGAGAGATGGGGAGGGACACTTTCTCAGGGAGTGTAGCGATAGGATGAGGGGTAATGGTTATAAACCAAAAGAGGGGAGATTTAGATTAGATATTAGGAAGAAATCCTTTCCTGTGAGGGTGGGGAGTCACTGGAACAGGTTCCCCAGAGAAGCTGTGGAGGCCCCATCCCTGGAGGTGTTCAAGGCCAGGCTGGATGGGGCTTTGAGC
>JAOXJM010000012.1:83833868-83846325 GCA_026413425.1 Tringa solitaria
CAGGCTGAACAACCCCAACTCTCTCAGCTTGTTTTCATAGGAGAGGTGCTCCAGCCCTCTGGTCATCTTCATGACCCTCCTCTAGACTTGCTCCAACAGGTCCATGTCCTTATGCTGAGTTTTCCAGAGCTGGACTCAGTACTCCAGGTGGGGTCTCACTAGAGCAGCATGGAGAGGGAGAATCAGCTCTCTCAACCTGCTAGTCACGCTTCTTTTGGTGCAGCCCAGGATACGGTTGGCTTTCTGGGCTGTGAACGCACTTTGCCAGCTCATGTTTAGCTTCTCATGCACCAACACCCCCAAGTCCTTCTTGGCAGGGCTGTTCTCAATCCGTTCTGTGCCCAGCCTCTGCTTGGGTGCAAACCTTTTCACTTGGCTGGGTTGAATTTCATGAGGTTCACACAGGCCCACCCCTTTCCTCCAGTGTGTTGACTGCACCACACCAGTACTCCTGCTGTCTCGGGTACACAGCTTCAGCCAGTCAGGAACACTAACTGATGCACACAAGTCCTTCCTCTCATGGTTCACTGCATTTATGGCCATGGTTGTGCCTTGCCCTCCCTTGCACAAGCCTTGTTCTCCAAGATCCCACTGCAAGAGGCTTCCTGGTCCTCACCAAAGCTACTGTGCCCCTGTTGCAGCAAAGCTGAGCATGCAGGTGGCTTGTCAAAATCCCCCACCAGGCTCTTGGCTGGTTACAAGTGGCAAAGTGCGGTGTGGGGGGTTCTGGTGGGAGAGAGGCATGTGGACATGCTGGCTGGTATGCAGGAGATGCTCCTGCTGGCCTGTCTCGGGGCTGGACATTTCCCTCTGCTGCCCGGCACAGCTCCAGAGGGCAGCCGCCAGGAGACCACCTTCGACTTGAACAGGAACAACCTTCACTTGTAGCCCTGCCCGACTGCGATCATACTGCCCAGTCCCTCCAACAATTAAAGAGGAAGTTAAACAGCTGGAGTTTCTTGACTTCAAATATCATGGGTTTGAAATGAGGAAAGGCAGCTGAAGCACTGCCGTTGCCTTTCTGCCTTGTTCCCTGCAGAAAGAGCATCTTTTGTCCTTCTGATCAAGAACAGCTACAAATCACTGCTTATTTGATCACAGTTTGAATCCTTGTCATGAAAACAAAAATAATCAATTAAAGCTCAGACTACTGCATGCTGCTCTTTCATTTTTAATTATAGTTTCATTTGCTACCCACTTCTTTTAGCTCACCAAAAAAGGCTACATACTCTGTTTTATTGCAATCTCAGAGCATTGCATTCTGCTCACTATTCATATTTGAGCATGGAAGATGGAATAATCCTCCAGCAATTTTTTTGACAGGATGTAATCTGAGCTGATTTTCTCAGCATCTCCCTCATGGGATGCCCCAGGTTATCTAAAGAGCTTTTAAACTAAAAAGGCTGTGTTTTAACAGAACTAGTACTCTTTAAAGTAGAAAAAAAATCTCAAAATTATTAGGTCAGGCTAGTGAGAAATAAAAAAGGATTTAAAATTCTTTCCCACTGTGGGCTTGGAGGGTGGGTGCATGCCCCGAGCTCTGTTCAGCCTATGTATGATAATGTCTGAGTCACACTAGAATCTCCTTGTACCCTCTGCTGTCCCCTTGTCCCCAAAGCAGGGCTGCCTATTGGTCCCCTCTGCATCCTCCCAGGGGCAGGAGGGCTCTTGGTTCAGTGTGGTGATGCTCCTACTTGCTGCTTTCAGCTGCTGTCTCTTCTTCCCACCAGCAAGACCAGTAGTTCCATAGCACAGCACCAGGATAAGCTGAGGCTCTTCCTCCTACAACAGGCAAATCAAGACCCAGCAAATAAGCTGTTTATTGTAGACCTAAAGGAAAAAAAAAAAGACAATAGGGAACTTGAGTTAACAGTCTTTCTTCAGGGGAGCAGAAGTGAGGTTGGGGATGGCATCAACATCTACTGTTCAATCAACCCTCCTGGCATTCCCAAATTGGTAAAAAAAAAAAGTTTTTTCCCAAAACCAGGTTTTGTGTAGGCCTTCAGCCACTTTTTCCTCTTCTTTATGGGACCAGTGAGTGCAAAGAATGGAAAATACTTGCCGAAGCAAAAACTAAGTATATATTTGCCTTTCAGAAAACATGACACGGTTTGGATGCGAGGTAATTGCTTACTTGCTATCAAGTAAGTTTCTAGTACCGGGGTCTGCCTGATACATCGTACAGTGGACTCTTCAGTAAAGCTGCTTGGGACTTTTTGAAAGAAAACCTGAAACCTGGGTTATGTTCAAGCCAAGATTATGTGATGACAGCAGTCCCTCCTAGAAATATGGAGCCAACTAGGGATAAATTGGAGTCAGGCAAAACTTATCAGGTTGAATTAAGTTTCATTTGAGGGTTTATTCAAAACAGGAGTCAGAGAATAGTTACTATGGCTGCTAAAAAGCTGATTTTACTTCGGAAAAAATGTTAAGAGGACTTCTGAGTGAAATTTCAGCTATTTCTTTGCCAGTACTCTGCTCCCCATGCTCCCACTCCAAAAAAGAAAACCTCTCAACAACAGAAATATTTATACTGGAAACTTTTGTCTCTCAAAAATGGCTACTATTTTGTTAAAATTGTGCATCTGGTGCTTTGTGTCCTCATTCTCCTCTGCTGATGTAGTTATACACAGCTATATTATATGTCCAGGCATATACCATAACCTTCCTTCTTCCCAGAACATTAGAGTCCAACCGCTGATAGAGACCTGAGGCATTTGAACTCTAATTCCTGGGAGATATTTGGCAGCAGTTCTGAGAAGACATTTTTTACTATTCAGGTATTCACATTTTCTGACAAAAGAAACTTTTAATCTCTTGCTGAAAAGCAGGCTGCTATGACAGCAAAGCCCAAATTCCTGCTAAAAAACAGTTCTGGAGGAAAACTTCAAATAAGCTGCAGGCCAGAGCTACACAAAATAAGAGAAAAGAGAGCATTAAGAACTGTGATCTGAAAGCATTGGATTTTCCACAGCCTGTCATAGAGTAAAATCATATAAAGTTTGACATTTAAATCCAATCAGGATTTAGGTATCTTTGTTACAGGGCTGAAATCTATCCGTTGTAGGCTGCTAGAGTAAATAGCAGTTGTTTTTGCCAAATGCCACATTTTAGGCAGTTTTGTTTTGGTCTAATTTTAAGTGTATCTGTACCTAAAAATACTTGCATTTATTTTTGTGTTCTCTGCTATTGAGTATGAACAGGATTTCATTTTAAGCTCCAGAAACAGTTCCCTGTGTCAACAGATAAACTTCCAAAAAAACCATATCTATATGAAGCAGAATTCTTAGTGCAGCAGTCCTTAGGGAAATTAGTGGGAAATGCTGCATGCTCAATACTTTTGAAAACAAGATTTGTTCAGATATTTCAATATGGATTCTGGTGCCTAATACAAGCTTCCTGTCTTTTAACACCTGGTGTTTAGTTTGTGAAAGAGTTTTGTACTTAGCTTGTTCTTTTTCCGTAGCGTATTCATCCAAATCATTTAACTTCCTTGGTTTCTCCAAAATAATTTTTATTGATAAAAAACCTGTTTTGGTAAATATTTGCAACTAATAATGCAGACTAAATAATAATGACAACAACGACAACAGCAGCAACAAAAGCCTCCTGGGCCTGGAATTTTACCTGTAAATCAGATGCTATTACTCAAATTTCCTTGCAGATACCCTACTAAATCTATGGATGTATCAGATTCTCCTTTCCTTATTCTTTTTTCCCACAGGAACCAGTGTGGGAAGCTGCTGCTGGGTATCAGCATGATTGCTCTTCCTGCCACACCTGGGCACAGCTGGCAGGACCAGGTTTTGTTATGCTGTTGCAAATCACATGCAAGTTCTTCTTTACACCAAGCCTTCTGTTTTGAAAGAAATGGCTCCCTAGCTTAATTAAAGAATGTAAAAAAACCCCAACCATGTATTAAGCCCACCCCAACCATGTATTAAGCCCAGCCATTAGTCCCTTTCCATTCTTCTCTTTTGTTTTTCATCATATGTCAACAAAGCAATCAATTTTTTTATTCAGTTTCCTCTTCTGAGAAATCTTTGGGTAGATGGAATGAAAAGATCTTTCAACTCTCTATTACCTTGTTTACAATTAATATGCTTAAATAATAGATCAATTCCACCAGTGGTTACAGAAGTCAAAAGACACAGTACTTTTTACTTTCAGTCACAGAATTAATACTGGGCAAAGGCACAAATGGGTAATGACTAGCCTTTGATTCTGCAGATAACGAGGGCAGGGTAGTTCTCCTCAGAGAGGAAATGCAGATAATGAAGAAAGGTAGTTCTTCTCAAAGGGAAAATGTTTCCACCCAAAAATTTTTTGAAGTCCACATTAATTCTGCTCTTTTTTATTTTTTTTCAGTATTTTACAAGTATCTGAAATAACTCATCGTGCACTGTACAACAAAGTTGATTTGGTTATAATAGGAAATGAAGTGAGAACAAAAAAGAAGCATTAGCCTTTGATCTCTTGAACTGAAAATAAAAAGTCATCTTTCCCTAAGCAAAAGGAAGAATTTCTACAGCTCCTGTGAACCCTGGCACACCTGATGGGATCTGTTGATACATTGCTCTTGATAAAGTGCAACACTTATAAAGCAATGTGGCTGAACATATATTGTAAATTTCTGCCTTTTGTAGGCAGCTGGACAAGATATTTGGTCTGACTGTGAAGATTTATTCCTTTTTCTTCTCCCTTGGACAGAAGGAAATTGTTGACAGGTATGGAGGGGTGCATTGGTATGGGTAGGCTGTGGAAGAAGAAATTGGAGTAAAGTAAAGAAAAGGAAAGACTGAGTGCAAATACTTTAGTTAAGAAATACATCTGATTTTTTGACTGAATAAACCCTGTTTCTGGAAGTTATGAAGAGTCTGAATAGGAAAACAAGAAGTTGCTTTAAAACTGAAGGGAGTCCAAAGAGGCTTTTTACCTAACTGAAACAGTTTTCAACCTCTCAGAGAGGATAAATGATGAAAAAATCAATAGACAGCACAGAGGGTGAAGAAGCTTTGAGCAGCATGACATTGACAGCATACCTTGATAAAAGTAAAAATGTGTTTTCTTTTTCTTTGGCAAAAATTGGCACTGCATCTCCACACAGCTGCTTTAATATTGCAACTGCTTGAGAGTTCACTTGCTGAATATGCCCCTAAGCATGAAGAACTGCAGCTGAGCAATTTAAGGAAGTTTTTCTTTACCAGCCATATTTGTAGGCAGGTGGTAGCGATTGGCCTGAAATCTATATGCTCCTCATTTCTCAGTATTTCAATCTGAATAAAAACAAATCTGTTTTCTTTCCTTCATGCTGGCCTACATCTAGCCTTTTCACACCCACGCAAGACAGCAGAACGAACAAAATCCTGAAATTGCAGCTTGACAGAATATCATTGGATAAGATAGCTAAAAATCAGAATCAGAATGATCTATAAAAAGCTTTAAGAAAAAAAAAAGTTAACAATTTAATACAAGGAAATCCTTGCATTTCTGGAAAGACAAACACATTCTAAAACAAACAAAGCACACGTATCACCCATTTTACTCCTGTTAGCATGGATTTCTTGAGTTTAACAGGGCAAGATATTATACATACAGAAATACACAAGGAAAATTTGGAAATTGTCCTATACAAAATTTTTATTTTGCTATTTTTCAGTCTTATGTTGATAAAGCTATCAGGCATAAAGCAATGATAAACTCATCGAAGCTTAGGGTTGACTGATCTTCAAGATGTAAACGGTTTAAGGCAGGTAATCAAGAACATGCTACTATTTCTTTTTTTTTTTTTTCTTTTTGTCTCTCTTTCTTCCTCCTTCTTTCTCCTCTCAATATCTCTCACCTCCAATAATCTATTTTTATGCAGCCTGGATTCCATCCCAAATTCCTTGTTTTTATGTCTGGCTGTTTTTCTCTTCTGATAATTCCTCCTCCCACTTACTGAGAAATGATCTATTCTTTTCAACCAATTTCCTCCTTCAGCTGGATTAATGCTAAAATGAAAGCCTAAGATGAGAAAAAAGAGATGGCACTGTACCCGAGGAGATTCTGTTAGTGACTAAGGCTAAGTTGGAAAGAGTTTGGTTGCACTTATTCTTGTAGCATATACCTTTGAACCAGTTTAGCTGCTCAGGATTATCTCTAGCCTTGTCACTTTAATCCTGCTTGTATTTTGGTTTTTGTTGGTTTTGGTTTTGGTGGTTTTTTTTCCACTCAAAACCTTTCAGTGTCTTTTGCATATTATTATATGCTGCTTTTTTTTGTCTTTGGAATGCTTTTAATTAACTGGGGCATCATAAGATTTCTTCCTTGAAGCTGGTGCCAGGAGGCCTGAGTGGGCAGCGCTGGGAGGGCATGTACCAGTAAGAAATAGTATAAGCAGATTATTGTTTTATTTTGTCATCAGGCTTCTGACCAATATATGGTGCTACACCACATTCAGAGAGTCCTATGTGAGAGAACCATGCACCTGGTGAGAAAACATGAGGATTTTCTAGTGTCATCCTAGTCAAACAGCACAATACCATCACTAAAAACCTAGGAGTGAGTGTCAGGGAAATCTCTGTAATTGAACTGCATCATTGTGTGTTTTGTTCATGATGTCTGTATTCCCAGAAAGACTACTTATAAGTTATTTTAGTAATTACTTTTAGGGGTAATGAGGCTTATTGCTTCATCAACTAGATATTTAGTATAGATAAATATATACATATATATCAAAATATAAAAAAAGATCTATTCCTTTGGGAATCCTCATTTAAAAGATGCCTTTGAATTTCCTTCTGTCTTTTTCACGCACTGAAAGAATTTGAATCAACATGCAAGTGAATATTTTTCTTTAAAGAAATCCTGATGATTCTAGCTGCATATCATGCTCACTTTAAAGTTTTATTATTCTATTTCTAATGAATTTAGTTTATTTGTATGTTTTGGAGTCAGGGCCAAGCAATTGCAGATATTGGAACAACACTCATTGCTTCATTCTTCCAGTACGGGAGCTAATATCATTGAGCAGCTATGTATTTTTATTTCCAACAGAATCAAGAGAATTCTGGACAAATACCATCCATGCTTACTGGTTTTCTGATGTTCATCAATTTGCTAACATATTCCATGTGTAGGCAAGGAGTAAACTGAAACAAGAGACGTTACTCACAGAGTAATACCCTCTCTGAGTAGCATCCTGTAACCTTTCAGTAAGAGTAGCAGAATATGTCCCTAAACTTTTCTGCAATATTTAACTTTTTGTTTTGTTTTAGCCTGTTGTCTTGATAGATTTCTCATAGTTCATCTTATTTTTCTTATTGGATCTCCATGTTGCAAAGCTCTGTTTACAGTTTCTATAACAATATGTACATCATTATAGTTTCTCTTTCCTTGATTTTCTATTTCCTTTCATACTTTGCATATGCAGCTGTGTTGTGGCTTCATGGTGAATAAAATATTTTTTTTTAGTTTAGTATAGTTTCTTTTAGTTTAAAGACTTTTTGTTCTTCTTTTCTTCTTAATAAACTTTAAGCACAGAGTTGAAAACATTTTAAAAAAATTTGACATTGAGATGAAACAATAAGATAGCCAATATATTAATAATGTGTGAACAGCAAAATTTACGAGTAGTAAGAAATTGCTCAGAATAAAGGGCTTGGGAAGTTTTGGTGCTGTTTTTATAAACAGAAGCATTCTGCATATTCCCTTTAAAAAATAGCATTTATTTTGAACATACAAGTAACTTTTTGAGAAAATGCAAATAAGGTCATTGCTTAATTACAAGTTACTCAAAGCATCTTTAACATTTTTTTATGTGTGTCAGTAGTGTGTTTGCCCTGAATAATCTTAATAGAATAACAAAGAAACTTAAAATGATCAATATCATGAATATGTGCTAAAAGATTGTAACTAAGAAAAATTTAAATAATGATACCTAGGTGCTGCAATGGTAAACAGGTAATAGGTGATAAGTGTTTCTCATCTATGGGCTCCTTAAAATTTTTCCACAACATTATGGTTTATCTGCGACATGACATATTTGAGGCTACTCGTAGCAGACGGGGGAGCTTGTGCTGAGATGGATGTTTAGTTACCATTTGCAGAGTCCTTATAAGAAAGGCCACAAACTCCAGTGGTCCAAAGACCACAATTTAAAAACCACAGATACTGGGGCTATAGGCCGGGCTAGAACAAAGATCAGATAGATTTTAAATAGGACTTTTGCACCAGCATCATTAAGGTGGTCAGTTACCTCTACAGTTAACTTGCAGATGAATGTCCCTCCACCACAATACTCTAGTCGTATGATAAAGGTTGGCCACATGCACCAGCAGTTCTGGGAAATTACTTGCTCCAGCAATCCCAACTATTTAAAGACTGCATTGAACTATTTGCCACTCCTTTCACAGCTCTCCAAGCCAGGAAGTTAAGCGTAAGTGCAGGGCTGAGCTTGGCTGTGTTCTTTGCGCTGCCCTGCCAAGGTGAATTTGCAGATGACTTCTTCTGTGCCTGCCCCCATTCCGGTGAGGAGAAGCCAGCAACACTGATACTATCCCATACAGAGGAGGCTTGAGTGGAAGGAAAGGAGAGGGAGAAGCGGAAGCAGCTGCTTCAGGGGGCGGGAAGGCCTCTCCCAGGACTTGATCGTCTGCTCCCTCCTGCTTTTGCCAAAGTCATCACATTCTTGGAGGCTCTGCAGTGCTTTGCTGCTGTGGAAAAACAATCTTTGGGTGTTTGAACCGCCAAAATGATTTAAACTAAATGTGGTTTCCTTATCATCATTCCTCTATCATCAGCCTCAGAAATATTGTGCAGTAGCATTTGGATTTCTTTTTTAGTATTAAGGAATAACGTATTTAAAATTTCTCCTCTGACAGAGAAATACTATGAAAAAGCAACTAGATAAAATGCAGCAAGTATTATGCAGGCATCTGCAAGTATATAGATGTCAGAATTTTCCTAAAATCAGCATTGTAAATCCAGGGAAGTCTGAATTTAGGTTTTACTGAAAGCAAATATGCTTATGTTTAGATGAATAGCCTACACACGACCTTTATTCTAGCTTATACTACCATCGGGAGTTGGGGGGAGGAAGAATGCAAATGCCAATCTCGAGACTTTAAAAGTCTAATTTAAGACCGTGAGCAATGCCTTAATCACAGTTATACATGGATCATAATCTATAAAATTATTATGGGGTGAGTGCATCACTGCTCAAAACTGCAGTCAAAGAGTGATTACAGGATTCTGTCAAGCTAGAGGGCATATCAAGGAGGAGCCCATGAGGGTCTCTTCTGGACTCGGTAATATGCATACCAGCACTAACAGTTAGGATTATGGACAATAATTTTCATCTCAAAACTACAAATGACAGCAAAGGGGAAAGGAACTGAAAATACTTTTAAAAAAGGGTCCAATTTGAAGTGATCTTGATAACTTGGAGAAATAGCCCCAAAACACTGAGGTGATATTCAATGAAGCTGACTGTAAAGTACAGAAGTAGAAAAGTAGAAGTAGAAAAATGAGGAAAAACTGGTTAGGCTGCAGGCAATGTGGAAAGGATGAGTGTTTATTGTGAACTAGAGACTAAATGTGAGTTGAGTAACAAAATACATACGTGAAAATTAGAAAGTCATTTGATATTCTCAGCATTAGTGATTTCTCAGCTGGGGTACTGACATGTGCTGCTAAGAGAAAAGGCAGACAAACTGACAATGAGTAAGATGTTTTAAAAAAAAACAAAGAAAGAAATCTTTTTTAAAAAGTTGAGAAATTATCTGGTTTTTAACAGTTTTAAAATATTAAGAAAAAAACATGACCTATATGGAAACTTAAAGGAATCAGTTTTATTAAGCATTAAAACTAGGACAAAAAATAAATGTCTGCAAGCATGGTTCACAATATTCAAACATATAAAAGACGCTTATGAAAGTAGGTGGGCTCAGCTGTACTGTATGTCCATGCTGAGTAAGAGAAGATGTAGTAGGGCTTAACCAACCCTGGGAGAACTAAATTCTGACTAGCAAAAAAACTTTTGGCGACCTCACTGGTTAGCAAGAAACATTGAGAGCTGTCTTTGAGGGGGTGTAAAAGGAAAGTGGAGATATACCTGGGAAGGACGTGCAAAATATCCTTGAATCTGTCTTAGAGCAGGAGAATGGACTAGATGATATCTTAATATCCCAGATTTCTACAACTGTTCACATAGCAACTCCCAAAGGTGATATCCAGACATTTCTTTGCCATGTGACTCTCCACATTATAACAATGACCATAGCTGTGTGGGAACATAGTGGATGTGTGGCAAAAGAAATGCAAAAAAAAATTAAAAAATCTTTTTATGCTTTTGATTTAACCAGACTTCAAAAGCACTAAGTATTAGAGCAGTAATAAATTTTTCAGGGTGTTAAAACAGGAATTCTCATCTCCTCTATTATTTAGATTTCTTTCAGGTCACTTGAGAAAAAGGTAAATTCAGAATATTTTTTTTCCTAATGACTCCAGAATTATTTCAATCCAAGGGTCTCTGAGTATTCCTCCAAGGAATCACAGTATCTGCATATCTATATCACATTTGTAGATTGATACCATACCATCAAAATGTTGGCAGGCTAGCTCCCCTTCTGGTACCTATAAATCTTGCTTTTTGGTATGTGAGGATCGGGCCCAGGGATTAATTTGTCTTCTTGACAGTTCGTCTGAGGTTGTGATAGTGGAGATGTACCGAGGCAAACACCACCTGGCCAAATCAAAGGGTGAATGCAGGTCCCAGCTTCTTTCCCTAGTGTGTCCTAGCACTCACCTGTAGCAATGCTTTGGCAGAGATTTGCATTCAAAGAATGTGGTCTTCAGGGAAGTTTGTGCTTGCACATGGCTACAAGCTCTTGCTATGGTTACTGGACTGAATAATCCTAAATGCAGTTTCACAAAGCTATGTGGCCCAACTGTATCTCAAGGAGAGTAGTCACGAAGTATTTATGTGTAAGACCTCATAACCAACACTTTTTCTTCCAGAGATCACTATCAATGCAGCCCATCACAGAGTACTAGTGATTCATGTCTGTGGTAATCAATACTACAGGTAATTTCTCTCTACTATGGAAGCTTGAATGACTTGAGCAACCACATTAAAAAGTACTTTCTGAGCAATTTGCTGATGAAAGAAAATGCATTATGGAAAAAGTTTGCCCATGCACTACTGGGTATCACCAGCTGTTTCCTTTCATTTTTATTCAAAGGGCATGAAGCTCTGCTGTTGAAATTACTCAGGGTATTGGCTAAATGGATGGCGTGGGACATGTTATTTGCATATTGATTTGTTTTGTATGGAAATTATTTTGATGAGTTTTTACCTTATTAGATTGTGCATTGTTATAGTATGCATATGAACACAACAACCTCAGACTGGGGAGCAGTTTTGAAAAATGGAAATGCAAACAAAACCAAATACATTCTATTAAATGAATATGCATAATGTATTTAATTAATAAAATCTTGTGAATTTAGGGATTGGAAGCCGGAAAAACACATTTAAGAACTTGTAGGTATCGGGTGTGAGCAGATATACTAGGCATGGAGTTACTGGCTACCCCCAGCTCAACGCAGAGGTGGCAGCTGAGGTCTTTTGGGCACACTAGCAAAAGGGTTTGTAGGCTGGGTGCTTAACCCTCATACAGTGTGCTTCTGTATTCTTGTTAAGGACAATTCTAGGCTTTCACTTAAAGAAGTAAGCATGACATAGTGTCTTACAAAGGCAATTACTGAAGTATATGAAGGGCAGTGTATTGGTTGTAGTAGCAGCAGACCAGACTTGATTAACAAGCTGTTCTCATGATTTCTTGTAAGTGAATAAAAAACTACTGAGCAGCAGCTTAATCTTGCAAGTAACTACCTTATGTATAGGTAGTATTATATATCACACCTTTGGCAATCTGGAGATAAATGCATTAGTGATAGGAGTTTGCTCTATTTAGCTACCTATGTCTTTCCACATAAAACCAATAGTTGCTTGCTTCTCTGAACTCAGACATCAGTAAGGATTTAAAGACCATGTCCAGAGCTATTTGTGTCCTTAGACACAGTTGTCAGGGGGACCATCTAATGGTGTCATGTCCAAGGCACAACCATTCTGCTTAATTAGCTATTAGCTGGGCGGAAATCTCTTCTCAATGAAGTTTCAGTACAGCTTGTCTTACTTTCAAGAAGTAAGTCTGATACAATTGCACCAGCAGTGCCCATTTTCCTGTTTGCAGTGCACTGTAAGAGCCTAATTTGTTACTTTACAATGCCTCTGTCAGACATCAAAGGGCAGCCGACCAATTGCGTTTAACTGTTTTACAGAAAAACATCAGAAGATGGAAACTCCAGTCGAACATTGTAGAAAAATAATGTTTATTTAAATATTCTTTATTTAAATAAAGAATTTATTTAAATTCTTCCATTCTCTAGTCTTCCATTCTCTAGTCTTCAT
>JAOXJM010000012.1:83857007-83868241 GCA_026413425.1 Tringa solitaria
ATTACCCATCCCAGGAGGCGCACCACACTGGGCCAGGTTCAGAGCCAGCCTGCCAGCCACAGGGCTATCTCTTATCTCCTCCTGAGCTTGGTGGAAGCAGAAGCTAGTTAGAAAGTTAAAAATATACTGTTGTATTTCCCAGTGCATCAAAATAAGTCATGGAGACCAGCTGCTGCTTCCTTACTTCCCACCTGCTCCAGTGTGCATGCATGTCTGGATCAAACTTCAAGCCTGGCCAACTCACAAAGGAGTTCTCCCTTTTGCTACCTAATTCCTGTGTGCCTGAACTGCTGCTGTGTTCACTGGGGTTTGGTGTCACAGTCAATATTGCCATTAAAGATTAAATCTCAGAGCCCTTAACAGTCTCTTCTGATGTAACATTAGCTAGGACTTGTTCATTTATCTTGAGTTTTTATCTTGTCTGTAAAAAATGAGTAATCAGTTCACAGAAAAATATACCTGTTTGAAGAGGGAAATCTTTGCCCTGTATTCGGGCAAGTTATAAATGATTTTTCTGTTGCCGATCCTGATGTATTTGTGAGTGAGTGGAAGGAAGAAGAGAAGAATAATATTGAAATATAAAAAATGTTTTAACAGGCTAGGAAATAAAAACAAATTAAACTCTGTCTATACAGTTTGAATTTCTTCTAAAAATATTATGTCTTGATGTAATTTCTAGTTTCACTGGTCACACAGACTTTGATCAACTCCAGTTACTGTCTTTTTAAAGAGAATTACAGCAGCCTTGGGGTAATTTGAAGGTGATGAAAAAGACACTACAGAATCTTCCTTTCAAATATTAAGTATATATGGTCCTGTCAGATTAGCTATAGAACAAATGTTCAATGTTGCACCTTTCCTAGCTTTAATTATCCACCTGAGCATGCAGATTTTCTGAGTGAGAGAATCCACTCAGAGTGGATTTTGATTTACCCACTCAATCCTTTTGAGTGGGTACTTACCTTATCTGGTAATGAATGATGCCATGTATCGTAAGTCCTTTATATGCTCTTTTAAGTCATTATACAGCACAAAAATCAAATCCTACACTGGGTTATTTTGCTTGCATGAAAAAACAAATTTTTTGACAGAGGTAGGCATTCGTTATGCTATCTGGACATACAGCTCTGTAAGAGTAATAGATTAACTAGAGGATGGAACTGAACTTGCATAATGAAAGCCAATGATATTTTCCCAAACACAAAATTGCTATTGTATTAAGGGACTGGAAAGCATCCATTATTTTGCTGAAGTGCATGTATTGGAGACAAAGGCTGGTAAAAAAATAATCTTTATGACTGTTACAATGTTGCCAAAGATTAAGAAATAGTAAACACTTATTTTATCTTTTTTTCCAGCAAAAGATAAAGGCTAAAGCTTCATAAATAAGCAATAAGGCTTCCAAGGATTGAATGTGAAGAATATGATCATAAGTTCAAGTAAAGTGAGTGAATGATAGAGACTAGAAGCCATTTAAGTTGATGGACCACTTTATCCAGAAAGTATACAGAGCAGCCAGAAGTACTCAGAAACGCATGGGAAAAATAAGCAAATTATTTCTTATACAAACATTTATTTAGTTCATGGGAAACCATGAAGGGTAAGAAGATGGCTGAAGAATAACGTATTACTGTTATTTCAGAAAGCCTTGGGATGTACCATAAAACTGCACACAAGATGTATGAGAAGCTATACTTATTTTTGGAAAGGCCTGCCTTTGAAGCAGCTGAACTATAGGTGGTGAACTGCAGCAATATGTTAACATTCACTTGGAGTCCAGTTTGTAAATTAAGTGGAAACTGAAGATGTTCTCTGAGACAGAGCAGTTTCAAGAAAGAAACACAATTCCCAATATGATGGATTTACTTGTAATATTACACTCAGTTCATGTTTTGGAGCTTGAAATATTGTTTAGGAAGAGCAACAGTTTTTTCATGAGGGGTGTACTCTTTGCTTGCTCAACAAGTCTGATGACATCCAATCTCTGCTGGGTGGAGCTGTGAGCACACATGGAAGGACAAAATACTGGGCCATTATTGTGGAAAAGGCAGTGGCTGAGCAACTACCCTGCTGCTGGCCATATGGGGCAAGACTGTGATGGGGATCCTGTGTATGGGTGAAGTGGGAATGTCTAGAACATCAAACTGGAGTCAGGATGGGAAGTGTGAGGAGTGCAGGTTGGCATTGAACTGCGATAAAGGTCCAAGGACTTGGGTCTGGGCCTTTCCTCATTTTAGATTTTTAGAGCTGACTGATCCTGTTTCAGTTGGCACATTTCTTTAAACCCCAGATGATGGACCCAGTTCTCTAGTAAGTTTTCCATCTGCCTTTCAGTAGTTTTATCTAAACCATGCTTCCTTGGCTCATTGAGGGTATGGTCCCTGTATGTGAGCAGCATGAAAAGAATTTGAACCGTGTGATTACATTGTCTCTTTTCCCAGGGATTCCAGTCTCTATTTGCACACCAAATTCTACTTTTGGGATGAATTAGGGGTGTGTCATAAAATAGGCATATTTACTGAAGGATCCTTGCTTCATTTGTAGCAAAAGCAGAAAGGCATGGAGAGAATGGAAAAGGAATTGGGGGAAAAGAATGAATAATTGTCTCCTGGCTGAGGCTGTTGAAATACACCCAAAAGACTGAATTCTAAATGTACGTCTGCCAAAAAGTTCTCAGTGGGTGACCTGGGCAGGTCATTCACCCAAACTTCTCACAGGTGTTCTCTGGTTGTGTTTATTATCTCCTGATAAGCACCAGTACAGCTGGGTTCGTGTTGTTTTGATTTGCAGAAGTGCCAAGTACTCACAACTTAGACTGCAAGAAGTTCTATTATTTAAAAGGTTTGAAGATTTTGAAATATGAATTTATTCCAAATCTGTGTATTTTCCTCAGATTAGATAATTTCTAGTGGGCCAATTTTTATTAAACAAGTAGTTTCAGATTGTTTAAACCAAGTAGTTAAAATTTAGGTTGTATTATCATACAAGAAGTCTGTCATCTTTTTAAAAGTTTGAAGCACCATAAAAAAATCAAACCTCAAATTAGGCATTTGACATTCTCAAAATTCAATCCTCCTCGCAAGATAAAATTTCAGTGAGCACTGAAATAGAACCAAGTTTGCAAAAAACATGGTTTCAAGAGAAGTGTCTGTTCTAGGAGAAAGGATTTCATTTATATTTCCATCACTGGTACTACTCACAGTGACAACTCAGTGGTGTGGGGGTTCTTGAACACAGATTACTTTATAGTGTTGATGTTCTGAAAAGTTAGGCTCCTAGAGTCTCAAACTGACCACTATAAACTAATGGTTATTTTTCACCCTAATGCATCTATGCCTTGGTTCTCCAGACAAAAAGTGAGGATAATAAACTCTCAGGAGTTTTGTGGGAATATTCAGAGATAACAGTAACAACTGTAATGGAAAAACCTATGAAGAAGTTAATACTTCTCTCTTTTAGCAGGATTTGGATGTTGTTTAGTAAATAAGACCTGTGACCATATTCTGCAAAATGAAAAGAGCCAAATAGCCAACCAGTAATTAAGCATCATTTATTCTGTGTCCTGATGCAGCTGAAGTGGCATGGATAAGGCAATATATGATCATCCACTGAAGGAGTATTGTAAACACTAACACAAAGGAACTGAGTTGAGATTTTACAAGGAAGGGAATTCTGGTCTCTTTGCTTTGTGAGAATCTGCAACTTATGAAGCTTAATATAGCTGCCAGAAGAGTAATTACAAAAATTATTTCAATTAAATTCAGGTTGCTACAGACTCTCCTATGCTTTTAGTAAATTTGAAGGAATAGCTATGTATAAATTATATTGGGAGAAAACAGTCTATTTATAGTTTGCCTGCTTTACAAAGCAAATTGTTCAGTCTCATTAATAAAACTTGTACAAAGTACATGCTCCCCTAGTGTTTTCAATGCCAGCAGATTTCAGGACTAGTCTTTCCTATCTGCAAATCTTTATTTATTAATTCTAGGTCCAGCTGTAGGCTCTGGAATGTGGTTTCAGAATTTCTGACATGGTATAATGGTCCAAATATTTTTATATCATATTGGAAAGAAAGCACTCAATGCTAGCTATTACAAATCCCTATAAAGAGTGTTTCAGTAGGCTTTTAAGTTGTAAACTGTGGGTGGAGATACTACAGAACTGCTGAGAACATGCAAGAACTGTTGAATGAAGAGCAAGATACTGTTGTGAACATCTTGTCTCACTTCTTAATCAACAAAAAGAAATAATTTTCAGGGAATATCAAAGGGGCCAGCACTCAGATTTTCAATGCCATCCAAACCTGAGAGAGAGGTCTTTCTTTTCCACTTTCCCATCTCTGTTTCAATAACAACAACAAAAAAAAATCAGTTTGAGCCTTAATGAGGATTTAAAAATACTCTCATTGGAAAATGGTTGAATGGTTGTTTTTACAAACACAATGAAGATTTCAGGAAACTTTTAGACGATATACCCATCTTTCAAAAATATTTTTAGAAGTATAAAAACTATATAAGTATTATTTTTGTCATTTTTACTATTATAATTATTACAATGTTAATATTCTCAATATTCATTAAGCAAAAACCTGCTTCAGTACAGAATATTTATATTCACTTGAGGATTAGCTGGCCCTAAGGCATTATTTATGCAACAGAGCTTCAAAAAGAAGATAGACAATCCACTCCTCTTTTGAATTTTTAAGAACTATTTGTATGTCTGTGCGGGTCTGTTTATGCTAAAGAATCACTTTAAGAATTGTGAAAATTGAAACACTACATTTGGAATGACTTACATATAAAAAACATGCATGCTTGGACTAACTTGAAACAGAATTTGAACTTCTGCTAAATAGTAACTGAACTAAATAAATATCTGAGAAAAAGTAGCGTACACAGGAAAGACCTTAAATTGGAAGGATCTTTCCAGAGTTCCTGCCACAGGGTGTGTGTATCCCCCTACACGCACACACAGTGAAGAAGCTGCCGGCACTGCTGGTGTAGCTGCTACACCAACAAAGAATGATGGCAGCTAAGATGCAAGTCTGGGGGAGCCCTGAAGGGGTGTTCTTGTGAAACTATGGAAGCAGGAAGGTAAAGTATCTTTGGATGAAGCAAGCAAAGCAAAGCCCTCTTCTTGTATTTTATCTTCAGTTCTTTCACTATCATCTTAGCGTACTGCCTGGCCTTTTTCAAGGAAATAAACCAGAAGACATAAGAAGGAAGCCACCTGGTAGCATCATGAAATGTTACCTTCTGGTTCACTGTTACTTCTGCAGTATAAGGGTATCACCATATTGCTACCACCAAGATGTAAAGAGCCAGAGAAAGAATTGCATAAACCCACATATTTCATTTATCTGTTTCTTCTAATAAACTAAGTAAATACTAAAATATCATTTTTTTTAAGTAGCCATAGACTCTCCTGCTGAACAGTAAAATAACTCACTTTGGTAGAGGACTACTGTAGATTCAGTTTGTTGACTCAAGGCAGTTAGACAACTGATTAACTAAATTTAAATATTTCTTTTGGCTTTATCTGTCTTATTTATGCTCCTTTCATTTGCGTTTTATAAATAATAGGTTGGATGAACTGGCAAACACTAAATGGACTTCTATTGACTGACTACAAATTATGCTATTACATCTTAAAACAGAAGCGAGGTCTTAATTTTAATAAATCTTCAACATTTATTTAGATGGAGAATAACTCCTTCTCTCAGAGAGCACATCTGTCTCCACATTGTGAGTTTTAGTGTATAGAGGAAGCTAGCAGCAGATGTTTTGTCTCTTTTCTAATGACAGAAGAACAGCAGTTGGTACATCTGATTGTTTTGCTTCTTTTTCACTTATGGTATCTCTCCAAACATGGCAAAGAAGTAATGTAACTAAAGTAGTGAGTCACACTTCCGAGTGGCCTTTAAGGAAAGTAGTGCTTAAGATCCTGTCTGACACTTTCTGTGTCTCTAAGCTGTGCAGTGAGGTTATGGCAGGTTAAAACTACCCTTTCTACCAGGCTCTTTTAATGTGATATTGTCCATGTGTGACACACACTGGGGCTAACAGAAGGACTCAGAGCAGGCCAGCTTACTTTTTACTTTACGTGATTAACATTATAGCAGATTTAGGACTCCTAGGTTCTGTGGTAAAAATCATATTGCATTCTGGCAAGTGCTTCACAGTTGTTTGTGCTGACATCCAGCACTAATTGGTTTTTGGCACTTTGTAGGACATTTGAATTCAACCATCGACTCAGTAGATTTGTCTGGGAGAGTACTCCAGAGTACCATATAGACTATGCACAGATTAACTCCCTAATTAGCTTCTCTGAAGATACTTTCCCATGTGTACCAGCTGGGCACAATGTTGTCTGTGTAAGCAGGAAGGGTCAGGCTGATTCAAAATGTTTTTTCTCAATACAGAGAGTACCTTAGAACTCACTCGTTCTGCGCAGCTTGACTTTTGCTAAGAAATAAAATAAAACCAAAACAAAACAAAAGCCCAAACCCCCCAAACCTGATAATTTGTAAAAATACAGATTTAATATTTATGCTAAAACCTTCTTGGGGGTTTAAAGGTAGGATTTCCAGGTTGAGCTCGGATCACCTAAGCCTGCCATGTGAGTGGTGCCCTGCACTGACAACGCTTGTTAAAGGACAAGACAAGGTGTGGCAATATACGTGTGAGAGGTGTTATGCGTGATGAACATGAGAGACCTTTACTATTTAAGGAGCTGGTGTAAGAGTACTAATTTGGAGGCTCATCTGCCTAGGCCTAGAGCCTATGGAGAGCTGACAGGTACCACAGCGGGCTGAGACGCCTATAATAGGTTCCTCCACTTGTTTGCCTATGCAGGCATCCTAGCAACATTAGCCTCCATGTTTTATGTTAGCCAGTGTAAAGACCATTTTCTCTTCTTTCCCCACTCTATGTCAATGCCAAGAAGGAGAAACCACTGATTCGTGCTGATTTACAGTGAAACAAATGATCTTGAAACACCTGGAGATGAAAGGTTATATGGAAACAGGAAGAGGATGAGAGCTCTGGGATTAAATCTGTGTCTTCTGGCAGATTTGCAATATCAAGGGAGATAATAGAAGTAGGAAGCAAAGCTAAGAGTATCACAGGGGATCTCATGTTCTCATGGCACCAGAACACCTACTGAAAACAAAGTTGAGCCTTTCTGTGGTTAGGCTAACAGGTGGTGGTTGCTTGAGGTGGTGTGGGTCAGCTGTGCACCACTGCTGACAGTCATACTTGGCTTGAGGGCAAATTCGGGCATAAATGCAAGAAAAACCTTTGCATGGAAAATGTTCCACTTGTAACTAAGCCAACTTGGAATGCTTTGTAGAGAGTAGTTACATGGTAGCCAAGAATGGAGGCCAGAAACATCAGTGTTGTCCCGCTGACTGTCCAGCCTTTCAGTGACGTAATGGCACAAAGCTTCTCTTAGGAATTAGCTCTTTTGCTGCCAGATCCCCTAGTTCCATCCTATGTACAGTATGAAGCATATGGTGTGTGAATACAAACAAGAAACAAGCCTGTTTTCTTCATTTCAGATACTATTTCCAGCTTTCTTCAGGGGAATGCAGCTGCAGATGTAGGTATACTCAGTAAGAGGGCTGAAGAAATAGAGGTTCCCCATGTTGTAAGCAATGTTGAGTTCTTGTTTCCCCTGATCTCTGTAGATAATGAAGTAATAGCTGTGTGAGGAGCCCAGAAAGAGTTTATTCTCTTTAGATAGAAGACTGTGGAAGCAAAATCAGAACGACGCCACTATTCAGAAGAACAGTCAAGATGTACAAATCATCAGGGAACAAAATAATGAAATAAGTGACAAAGAAATGCTTTAAACTGGATGATGATTATTCAAGTTGTTTTAGAAAAATGTTGGAAAAAAATATCCTTTGTTAATATTTGCTTCTCTCATTTTAAGTTCAGAAAGGCTGCTGGAGTTCCAAACCAACGGAACAGTTTATTTTCATTCCATAAGTGTGCACCTACTTAAAACAAACTCAGTAGAGCAAACATAAATCCTAATGAAAACAACGTAAAAATATGGAAAACTCTATTTCATACTTTAATTGTGCTGCATCTACAACAGCTGTAGTGCAGCTTCCACAGAAAGTTCCACTCTATGAGCTGAATTTCTATTTCACTCTCAGTTTTACCTTAAAGAACATGGCTGGGCTTTTCTTATTCTGAATGCAGATATTGTCACTGAAGTACCTCCAAATTCTTTTAATTTACCAGGCACTGGAACAGCTGTTTACAGAACAGTCTGTTGTCATCATCCAAAGATCTCATGAGACAGGCAGGAAAATTGGGTTTGTTTTCACAGTGGGAAAAAAGGCTTGGTTGTGAATTGTGTAAGAAAATACTCTTTAATCTAGGCAGTTGCTCTCAGAACAATATGACTTTGTTTGGCGTTAAGTGTTTCAAAGGAGAACTAAGAAATATGGTATATTCACTTGTGAATGGTATTTTTTTCCCTTGATTCCTTCTCAAGGTTTGTGGAGGGCAAACTCTCCTCTTCCTAAATTGGAAGGATGTCTTAGAGGTAAGGGTGTTCACTTAGGATCAGACACATCTGGGACATGTTCCTTACTGTGCTGCAGATTGATTGCATGAGTTTACATAAGGCATCCAGACTGGACCTGAAAAGAAACTAATGTCAAAATGCAACATTGTGGTATCACTGACATTCATAAAGTCCTTGCAGAATTGTAAGCACAGAGAGATGTGGCACTGTTAACTTTTGCCTGTGTGTAGGTGATATTCTCTAACTGAGATTGATGTGTTGAAAGCATACCAAACTTACTGAAATGAACAGCTGCAGAAAGAGACTTTCTAGGATGGTTGTGTAATTTTTTTTTTAAGCAATAAACCGATGTCTAAAGTACCATTCTGGGCTTAGATCACCATTGTACCTTATTAAAAGTAAAAAGTTGGCCCTTATCTCCCACATCTTAAGAGACAAATACCAGGCTGTTTGGTGCTGCGGTGTATTTCTCACAGTCACTTTTGGAAGCTATGTCATTTGGGATTTTTTTTCTGAGAGATTAAAATATTCATTATGTCTCAGAATGAAGTAAGAACCCAAGAAGCTGACACCCTAAGCCAACTGGCAGACAAGAGAATTTAAATGAAAGCCCCATCTTTCTCCAAATGCTTTCCAGTTGGCTGGTTTATACACCTTCACAGAATTACAAGACCATTGAGGTTAGAAAGAGCATCTGGAGTCAGTGAGTAAGACAGAAGTCCTTTGAAGTTATAGATTTTATTCTTAGGCTATACATGAACTGCAGGACACAGGAACACTTCCCAGCTCCCAAACATTCTTGTCCAATCTAGTTGCATCCTGATTCCATGTCAGGGTGAGATTTATGTATGCACTTTTTTCCTTCCTTGCTTCCCCTTCCCTGCTGTCGTTTACATGGGAGGAAACCCTTAGTGTACAGGCTGACAGGACCATGAGTCCTCATTTGTGAAGTGAAGATAGTACAGCATTTCCAAACACTAACAATGAGTTTTCCAAGGATTTGAGCCTTTTGAGGGTCTCAGATGAACAATGACTTCTGCTCAATTAATTTCTTCCACTTCATAGTAAGTAGTAGAGAACAAACGTAATTTAATCTCTTTGAGTCTCCTGTTCCATAACCTGGAGTTTTTTGTAGGTCTGGCTCTTATGTGGTCTACCTTCCATCTTATTTCCAAACCCTGGTGTCACTGTAGGTACATTCAGCAAGAAATGAGGGGAGGATTGTGAGACAGGCATTAGTCCCCACCTTGCTGTTGAGAAGGGTGTCCTGTGAGTCTGCAATCCGCAGTGTAGGCACAGCCCTTCCTTCCCTGTGCAATGAGGGATGCAGTGCCCATGCTTTTCCCAGCATCACTGAAATAGAAACAGCACAGAGCTTCCTTCTTCCAAAGGTAGTGTCCTGTCTTCCAAGTACAGGCTGTTGATAGTTTCATACATGATACATTGTAAACGTACACATCACTGCCCAGAATGAAGTCCCAGAGGGGAATTCATTTTTGTGGGAAACGGCTGAGAGAGCTGTGCTCTTTCGCAAGGGAGAGGAAAACATTTCATGCTGAGCTAAAAAATTGTAGTTGTTATTTTTAGTAAAACTAATAAATCCTCCATGTTAGCAAAGATAAAAGCAAGGACATGAGAAAAGAAGTACATGGACAAAACCATGTCATGTTAGAGGGAACAAAGGGTCATATCAGAAGAGGCTCTAAGGAAATAAATATAAAAATGATTTCCTACATTTTATGTGAATCTTCTTTTGTTTAATTTTATTTTATTCCAGGACTGAGCAAACCTTGAAATGAGCCAGTATTTGCTTGTGGGAGGGGCTAGCATTTCTCCCAGTTGTGCTAGGCAGCACATTTTCAGTCTGCAGCTATAAGATCCAGCTAGGTATTCATCTTTGTTTTCATTTAAACAAGGTGAAGGGATAATGATGGAGGAAAGAATATAACCACCAATACCAGTAATAGACATAGTCCAGTCAAAGGGAGGTTGCCAAGAGACTTAGCCAACCTCAGCATCCGAAAAAGTCCCAAGGAAATGCTGCAGATGAACAGCCATCTGCTGGGAAGGCTGATGGGAAAACTACCAATGCATAATGTGGATGGATAAAAATTGTTTTCTTGCTGAATGGGTACAATGTGGAAAAAAATGCAGCAAGCAGATATCCTAAATAATTGTCTGGTATGAAAGAAGTAGCACAGGTGAATGACAGAAAGAAATAACAGATGGATTTAGAAGAAAGTCCCCAAAAAAGAAAACAAATAGGAAGAGGGAAATCAGTGAATATGTGACTATGAGTGGGAAAGGAGCTTTGCATTACAGCCACTAAATGCCATATTCTGAGAAAACAAATGCTTAATACTTTTGTCAGGCACGCTTGTCAGAAAAACTTAAAGGCTTGTCCTGTTAGGCAGCTCTAATGATATCACCTGATGTATTTCACAAATCACATCAAAAAAACAGCTAAGTTTTACAGTCGGTCTCTGAAACAAAACATATGAATGATTGATTCGGTCTAAGTTTATTTTTTCAAGTGGGCAATCTGCAGTGCCTAAGGACATCCCACAAATAGAGAGAGCCTTTACTGGAGTAACTGATTGCTCAATTCAATTTCTGGTCCTCAGGATAAAACACTTCACTTGCAAAGAAATTTAAATTCTTTCCTTGATAAAAATCATGTCTTTAGTGAGTAA
>JAOXJM010000012.1:83882942-83893196 GCA_026413425.1 Tringa solitaria
CATATTCTCATGGGAACAAAATACCTAGGTCCCCACTCCAGACAGTGTTTTGGCTGTGTCCAGGTGCAACTTATTGCAACTGATGTGATGGCCATTATGGCCATGGCCTGAGCAGGAGCTGTGAGGGGGTGGGGAAGAGGGGGAAAAACGGGCAGAGCACTCCACCATAGACCAGCCTGATAGGAAAAGAAATTTACAAGTTTATTGTTTGCACCAAGAGGAGAAAGGGAACACAAATAACTTCTCCTTTAATGAAAAGAAGCTTTGAAAGTTCAGGATTTGCTAGGTTTTCTCTGATACTCTTTTAAACTTTTCCAATGCTAAATGTGCCAGTGGCAGGATCCTCTTCCTCCCAGGGTTAGGCTGTCTGGGCCAATGTAGGCAACCTCACTGCTAGGCCTCAAGAAGCCTCAGAAGAGACTTGTCCCTCCTTCATGGGCTCAGACTCTAGCCCTTGGTCCCTGTCTGAGAGATGCTGCAGCCATGTCTGTGTGTCACCAAGTCCTTCACTGAGCCAGACCTGACACTAACTTGTGGATCAGTCTTCCTAGTCTGACCATGGACCTATCTTGCCACAGTGGACTTGCTTGCTGACCACCAAACTTTGGCTGAACCAGGTTACCCCCAGCAGGCCCACCCTACTTGCTCTGTTGTGGTGGGACTCCCTCAGTCACCACCGCCTCTGCCTGCCTTGTTGCCTTAGTTGGGTCCCAGCTACTCTTTTACGTACGAAGCAGCTCACCCTTGCTGCTCCCTGACAGAATTCCAGTTTCTTCACTGTCATCCTGACTTTGATCCATAACACTTTCTTCACAGGCTCTTTCCCAGGGGTATAACCACTATTCTGAATACTGGCTGTGAGTTGTGACTTAGTAGACAGGAGTCTCTGGGAAAATTGTAGAGCATTGCATAGTCTAAGACACTGAATCCAGGGGCCTAAACAAAGCAATGTGTTATTCTCATGAACATACTAAACACATTAAAATATCCAAGGACAACCAAAGTTCAGAAGGGAATGGACATTGTGAACTGGGTGGAATTTAAACCTAATATTTGTGTGTCTGCATCCTGGTGAGTGCATCAACACAACCAACGTGCTCAGATAAAAAGCTTGAGTAGTCCAAGGGTGCTGCTAATAGTAAGGGATGTCTTTTTTCTTTTCCACTCTTAGGAGGAAGTCTCCCTTTCTTTTCTGTAAAATGTAAAGTGTGTCACTGGGAAGACTCCTTTAATGCAGTCATCCAGTGGAGCAGGAGCGAGTAAAACTCATTTTCTTTCTTTGGGCAGTGACCTAAAGCTTAATCACAGACTTTGCTGGGAACATACCTTAATCCCAAAGGTATGGACAAGGTTAGGATAGTGTTTCTCTCTGTTTGCTTGTTTGAGGCGATTCAATTCAGATTTATGGAGACAAAGTCAGCACCAAAGTCAGCAGACAAATGATGGAACCAGAACATAATTTGCCTGAGGATATTCTTACCAAGGATGAAGTTTACAGTCCCACCCCTACTGTAAGAATTGGGAATACATTGGGCCATATTGTTGCTAAAATGGCAACTCTGAGTAGGGCTGAAAATTTTCAGGGCTCATTTTCTCAATAGAGAAACATGGATATTGTAAAAGCTGAGGTGCTTAAGAAATTTAGATGTCTCAAAAGCTAGATGGGACCTAGCTACAGAAGGATCCTAAGATTTACACTGTGAGCATCTAAACTGTGGTTAGAAATCATTTTAGGCATCTGAATCCCAATCTGGATCTGATCTCAGTACCACTAGGCAGATCAGTGTAGGCAGTGTTATATGGAAGGCATGCTAAGATATGGTTTCAGTTATGCAGGAATTGTGGACTGAAGACCTTGCCTGTCACAAAAACAAGACACTGCTAATCAGCTGATTTACAGCATCTCACAGCTCTGAAAGACAGATTGGTTGCAATAACCACAGACAAGTTTGCCTTTCTATTGGCTCTCCTGTGAGATCTAACACCAACAGAATGTCAGAAAAGGTTCCATCTCAGTGAGACCTGATTCTTGTCCATAAAAGATGTAAAGTACTGTTTGTCTCTTGCTGCCATAAAAAGCCCAGACTTCAAAGCCTCCCACTTCCAGGGGGTTTACAGTGTACACTCCTGAAGGCTTCCTACAGGGGGTTGTTGTTCTGATGGGGTTGGGTACACTAAATAATTGTGTGTAAAAAGTCTAAGAAGCTGAAATGCACAATCTGTAGGAGGTTTATTTTCTGTTCCTCTGATGCTTCATCAATTTCCAGCTCAATTTCCTCTCCTTGAACTGCAGATTCCCAGCTTCTTACTCACTATTTCTATCTGGAAGCTTTTCTCCTTTCAAAATGCTTTTTCATGTCTTGGGAAATAACCATCTCCCCCTACCTCTAGAGGGGTCCATTTGACCCTGTCACTGAAAGAAATGCAATGCAGAGCCTGAGAGGAAACATCATTAAGAGATGCTGTCCCTTGTGTTATCCAGTTGGGACAGACGGTAGTAAAAAAGGTATGGAATAATGGGTGTAGAAGGAAAGACTGTGTGATTTATCTGAGGAGCCAGACACCATCATCCTGGAATTCTATGATTAGCATGCAAAAGTGTGCTCTCAGAACAAAATTTTCTCAACAAATTGGGGTCAGTACCACATCTGGGACAGTTGAAAATGTGGTAATTATATTTAAGAAGCCAAGAAAAAAATTACTAAGACAACTATAGGATCATTAGTATAATCTCTACAGGATGAAAAAGGGTTTTGGACAGATTTTGAAGAAAAGTATAACTGAAGTCATGAAGGTAAAGAGAAAATAAAAATAGTATAATGGACTTTTTGCCAAAGATACAATGTACGAGATAACCTAATAGCTTTTTATCTTAAAATAAGTGATTTCTAGATTAAGAAAACCAGTTTAAAGTCAAATGACAATTCTGGAATGAAACAAATATATAACTGTTATTATTAAACGTAACCTGGAAACTGGATGGAGTTTCCTTTTGCTAAGTTTCCTAGCAATTAAAGTTCAGATATCGATACCTATTCCTTATATTGCAGGTAAAAATCAGGCTCATCATTGTAGTGATGCTGAAAATAAGGAATATTAAAAGGATAGTTTTGCTAGATTACAGAACTACAGCATTATTTATGTGGAAGACACATCATGAATTTACACAGCAAACAGTTTATAAGCAGTCATGCAATGCATCTCTCCCTTGCCTTGAATTGTAGATTATATCACATTCGAGCATTTACTAAGTGTCTGAGCCCCCGTCTGCATGCCCACTTAAACAAACATACAGGCTGAGATGAAATCACTTGAGGCAGAAGAAATATACCCACTGACATCAACCGGCCTTGGGTCATGTCCAGATGCAAAATTTCTTGTAAAAGCAATGCAAATATGTAAACATATTCTTCTGTTCACTATCAGTAAACCTGTCAGACATCCCCCAGATGCACAGCATAATGCTAGCTATTGTATCTCAGAACATAAAATACGTCTGAGCACCAGTGTTTCCCAGTTTGTGCTGCTGCTTCTAGGGCTCTCCACTACTAATATTTCATTGGAGCCTTGCAGATCTGCCTCTCTGATGGTGTTGGGTCATCCCAGATTTGGTGTAAAATACTTGGATTCTCAAGTGTCTTCTTGTGAGACTGCTAAAAGCACTACAATAGAACTTCCAGACTATAGCACCTGTTGCTGTTCTAACAGATGCTACTGATGAATGTCCTCCCAGACACTGTCCATAAAGTATTTGGTTGGCACCACAATCAGAAGCAGGTCCTATTGAGTTACTGAGAAAACATATTTTGGACTAGCATTATGAGTCACTACAAGTCTATTAATATTATCATTAGGCTGACAAAAATGAACAGCTCAAGTCTTATGTTATTATGCTGTCAAAAAATTTAATATTAGCTACAATTGACAAGTTAAGAAGAGCTCATCCCTGGCACCCTCCTAAGGGGCAATGAAATTAAAAACTCCATTCAACCATTCTGCAAATTTCAGCTTAGTGTTGCAAAATAGATCACTGTGACAAAGCAAGTAAAACACCCTCTTACCTTGGAGAGAGAAGTAAAATATCTCAACAGAGAAGTTTTGTTTGGGTTTGGGGTTTTTTTTGTAATTTTTCTTTTTTTTCTTTTTCCCTTCAGTGCAGAGGCGTTAATATTTGTACTAAACCTAAGGGTACATGTAAATGATATTCTGGTCATTTTATCCTGCTCTTTCTTCTTCTAGGAATACCTTTGCTGTCTGCTATTTAATTTAGATGACTCGTGTCCTCTGCAGTTTAGCAGGGCTGAACCAACGCAGCAAGAAAAAATAAACTGTCATATAAGAACAAAACATAAGGAATCCAATACTAATCTGTATCAAAAAATTAAAGCTGTCATGAAGAATTTTAGATCTTAAGGCTTGGGTTATTTTTTGTGTATTCAGACTCAGAGGCCATTCTGCAATTGTGAGATTCACAGATAAATACACACAATAGCTTATGATACATTTTCAATTCATAAAGAATGAAAACTTCCTGGTTTTGTTTTCGCTTTCCAATCATATTTTTCATTCTTTGGTGGTGTCAAAATTGTTTTCAATTGTAACGAGATTTTGAAAAAAGAGGCAGTGACTCTCAAAGAACTATACAGCTGTCTTTATCACTACTTTGAGCTTCTAATGCTAAATGTTAAATAATAAAAAATATGGACTAGCAGTTTTCCCAAATATGTTCACATCACCAGTACTACAACTGAAACTTTTCTTGTCTTTCCTCCTGTCTCCCAGTAACTTGTTTCCTCCCCAAACCCTCCCATCAGAATCAGATGGATTGTAGCCCTGAAAACAACAGTCTAGTTGGCTTTTGAAACAAATTCTGTTTCTGGTGAGAATTAGAGTAAGTGCAAATTAATGAAGAACAGAATTAGCAGACACATGGATGAATGTGATCTCTTCCCAATGGGAAAGAGTCAACAGGATGTCTGTAAAGGAAAGTCCTCCTTCATAAACCCATTAGGGTTCTCTGAAGGGATTAAAAGCAAATCAATAAAAGCCAGTTGCTTTTAAGTAAGCCAAGCATTGTAATGCTGTACAAGCCAAGAGGAAAGGCTCTTGCTTGCATACAAGTCAGGAAACACATAAGATGTTTTGCAAGAACAGCCGGTTCTTGCAAGGAAGGGATGAAGGGCAGCTAGCTACGGGATCTTTGCTGGGATCTGTGCAGTTCCACATATTAATAAACAAATTGAAAGATAATACGAGACAAGAGGTAGAAAAATACATTAATGATACTAAGTTATTTGGAGAAGCAAAAAAGGGGGTTATTTTAAAGAGGGCCTCAGAGATTACATCATGACAATAAATAGCAGATGAATTTCACTATGGATGAGCTTAAAGTGATGCACAGAAAAGAAGTGTAATCTCATATATATAATGATGATAAGTGCTGAACTGACTGGTATCCATCAGGGAGAATCTTGGGGTTAAAATGTTTATTCAGCGCCATATGTTTTTTTCTGTATTGCTTGCTATACTTTTTTGAATGGTGCCTATGGGTGTCATAGTTCACCTACAGCTTGAAGACTGTGAACTCGTGTTTCTCTCATCTCCAAAAGGATATCAACAAAGTTCAGAGAAGGACAATAAGAATCACCACAGGTACAGAATGAAGAACAGCTAAGCAACATAGAACTCTATTTAGAAATGAGGTAACAGAAGGAATATATTATAGATGTTGACAAAATCAACAATGCCACAAGGAGATCGGATTCCAATCCAAGAGCTATGGGGCATCAAATCAAACCAGTATGAGAAAGTTTCACAACAAACAAAATAAAATGAAAGTTCTTGCCACATGGGAAGATAAATCTGTGGAACTTATTGTCAAAGGATGTTGTAGGAGCTACTGTTTTCACTGGATTCCAAGAGAGACTTGACAAGTTCACAGAATAGAAATCTATTTGGTGGTGGTAAATACAAAGAAGTTTCACCTGGCACTGTAAATCCCTTATCTGAAAATATCTGTAGTCTAGGAACATATTAGGGCTAGTTATAACATATATGGTTCCTCTTTTCCTATTTTTTCCTTAGGAATGTCCTGTGGCGGTTGTTGAAGGCAAGATATAGACCTTGGTCTGCTATTCTCTCTAAACACAAACAGTGGGTCAGTTACAATAATAAGTGTTTCTATCCTCCATCTTTGGAGGTCCAGTTAATCTGGAAGAGATCTCCATATCCTCAGCTGTTGTAACAGAGGGAATGATGATATTTTTTTTCAAATTGATAGCCATTTCTGCATACAAGACAAATTTAACAGACTTCCATTTAATTCACCCAAAGAGCTACTATAATCCTGTTATTTGTATGGGAATGCATTTATCCCTAGTAGCTGGAAGGCTCATGAATCATCAGTAAGAAATACTAAGATGTCCTTTGCCACACTGATCTTACATGTTCTTGAAGCAGCACCTGCCTCAAAGCTTATCTGATTCAATGAGCATCTATTCCCAGCCTTCTAACAGGCTACAAATTTTGGATTTGTGTGTGTATGTGCAACTAAAAATTAAAAATTAATTTAATTCATTAATGTTATTGATGTAATTAATGTAAAGAGGAACATCTATTCGAAGATCAAATATTCAATCTGGGCAATGCTCTTCTAAGTAAATTAAAAAAACTCACTTTTTAAAAAAGAAACAACTCCTACCTAAAAGGTGTTTTTAAAAACACCTTTTAGGTAGGAGTTGTTTCTTTTCCTAACATTTACTTTGGGCTTGTTTGGTACATTCAAACAAATATTTTGAACCTAATAAGCGTTATCCAAAAATGTAATGACATGATGATAATTGTTATATGTGAGTATGCTCCAAGCCAGACATTTTACTTATGAATTTCAGATATTTTCCTTTAATGAATTTTGTATTATTCCAGGAAATGCATAATGCTGTTAATTCAGTGTCCTGTCTCTGAATGGTACTGTGCAAAAAGGTAGCTTTTTAAAAAGAAACAATTTGCTATGAATAATGATGATTATAAAATCTAAAATAAAGACATTTTGTTCCCACAGTCCCTAAGGAAAAAAAAAAAAAGGAAGTATATTCTATAAAAACATTGTAAGAGACATCCTTAAAATGAGTTTCAGTATTCTCTACTAGGCAATATTATTGAACAACATGAAAATGTTTTTTGTTTGGTTATATCAGGCTTGATGAACAGTTGAGGTAGTAAACAATATAAAGAGCTTCCCTGCTCCATGGGTTACTGACTTGCTCTTCTGATTGTCAGTACCTGAGAACAGGCACATAAGAAAGGTACATAAGAAAGCATCTTGACTCTTGATATATTATTTAGACTGAAATATTGGGAATTTTCAGATCAGGATGCAATTACTTAGAGATTATGCAACAACCTCATATACCTACCAGTGAAGAAGTCAGGAAGAGAACTTTGATTTAGAATGCTGACTAGAAGAAAATCAGACCTTTTCTTTGGTCACTGTTTTTTAGGATCTTTATTGAACAGAATGCCTCCAATAACAAATATTCTAGGCCTCCATCCTTCTATATTAAAAATTAGTTTACAAATTCTATTTAAAATAAACCTTAAAAAAATAGAACACAAACACTTCTGACAAAACTTGAAATATCATACTTCAGCAGTTCAGGGTTTACATCCCAGTGTGACATAAAAGCAACCATTGTAGTTCTGAGAGTCAGTGAATAAGCACAAATAAGATTACAATATGCTAGCAAAAATGTTTGTGAAATATCTATTTTGCTTCTCATTATGGCCTGAAAATCCAGCTAGTGGATTTAGAACATGCAGAGATTAAAACTGACGAGTCTACCTAAATAGAGTCAGTGGAAATAGCAGAAGACATCTGGGACATTCTCATTAATTATTCGTTCAACAGTTCTTTCCAAGCTAATGTATAAGAACACTGTCAAAGACGGCAATCCAAAATATGACTTGTTTTTGTTCTACTTCCAGTGAAATAGTTGTCAATTTGTTTCCTTTTTTTTTTTTTTTTTGGCTTATTTCACACTCATGCTTCTGATTAGGTGATAGCCTTGAGATATATATACGTCGTCTGGTTTACATGCCCTGTGACATAGATGAGGAACTCCAACTATAATTTAGCATGGTTAGTTATAATGTAGAACACATCAACTCAAAATAGCTTCCATTTGGCTATGTGCATTTTTTAACAGTTAAAGCATTTAGAAATGGTTACCAGAAACACTGATTCCATTCCTGCAGAACAATAACTTCCATTATCTATGTAATGTTTTGGCTTATGTTTTATGTTCTTCTGTAAGTCAAAGGTGGCATTTTTTGCTTTTGTTTTTTAAGAGCTAGGCTATTTCTTCACCTTGTTTTAATTCTAGATTGTACATTTGTTGCTTTGCAGGGCAGAAAAATGCTATGTAAGAACCTGTACACATCCAGACAGTTAAGAGATTAGCCATACTAAACATGGAATGCTGCGTCCGTATTTCAGTAGCAATCGAAAACATTAACTATCAAGATATATCTGTAATTTACAACTAGCTTTTAAATTTTTTAAGCCTCCTCTTTGCCATAGTTTTACTTTTCCAAGTCTTTTTTTTTCTTTTTTTTTTTTAATAGTGAAATCTCACAAGACTAAAGGAATGAAATTTGTCGCCTGAGGTGCAATGCTTTCGTCACTGAAACCTGCTGCAAAAGTGTAGCTGAATTCAGGCGTCTACTGCTTAATGTGTCATTGCCTAATGATAGAGTTAAAATGCTAATGCTTAGTTTGATTGGCTGTTCTATAGACAGTGAAAGTGGAGGAAGGGAACATGTTTATCAGTAGAGTGTCTCTGAAGCATGTGAGAGAAATGCCACTCTAAAGATAAACATACACCACCTCTGTTTTTTTTTTCATTCTGATTCGCAAATCAATAGCAAATCAATGTCTGATTTGTTAAGAGACATTGAGACTGGGAGGATGAAAGCAAGAAAGTCCAGGGCAAGAAATAAAGTCACTTCCAGAAGAGAGAAGAAATGAGAAAGATTGAATGGTCCTGATTTCATGAGCATCAGGTGGCTGCAAATCCAGAAGTTTTAATAGTGAGGTTATCATAGAAAAACTGTTTTCATTGATCAGTAGCTGCTTGGAAAAAGCAGATCATCAATGGACTGTCATAATGCTGGTGACCTTATCTCTCCAGAGGGTGTAGTGACAATTCATTTCAACCTGTCGTTGTCAAAATGGTGATAAAAGAGAGACTGTTAACAGTGTTTTTCCAGCTTTGCTGGTTTTGCTACCATTTTACAAAGCAAAATGTAAATTAAATGTACCTCTTCAATATATTTAGAAAGAAGAGGTGGATATTCATCCTCTTGTTCTCCTGAAATTTCTCTCCACTATGTATCTGCATGCTGCATGTGCTTAAATTTTTGTGAGGGAAAAGGGAAGGGAAATCTCAAAATCTGGGCTAACCTTCCTTCAGTTTTCAAAATCTCTGAAGTCATAAATGAGCCTGGGTCCTGTTTTTGTTTTGATTTACAATTCTGTGTAGGTGGGAAGGTGCAGCTGCTTTGAAATTCCAGTAATCATTCTGGCTCAAATTTAGGCTCTCTGAAGTGAATGGATTTTGAATCAGGCCAATTTGTAACTGATGAATTTCAACAGCTGTACAAATGAAACATCTTTAAGACAATAAGAGACAGATGACATGGAAGACCCAGGTCTGTCTTGTAGCAAGGCCAGGCTGAGATGGGAATAGATGAATATCAATAAATACTTGTGAAAGAGCACTGCCCAGAGGAAAAGAGAATTGCTCTCAATTTGATGAAGGGATAGGAGTAGCCTGAAGCCAAGTATAGAAATATGCTGAGATATGCTGAGAAACAGCTGAGATATGAAAAAGGTAGAGATTCCATCACTTATTTTAAGGTTTTGAAATTCTGCACAGACTGATTGATTTCTCTGCAAGACAGTACATGTCATGGAAATGTAAGGGCAGCTTACAGAGTAGAGGGTTATTCAAGTTGAGGAAAGAGAAAAGGATTGTTTCCTAGCTTATACATTCCCTTCTTTTTCTACATGGGTCATTTTTATTCATACCATAAAAACCCCACCCAAATCCCTACTTTGCTATCACAACTTAGTCCTTACGTTCATACGCAAGCAATAAGGAATTTCTTATTTTCTAATTCAAGGACTGCACTAGCTGAATGGCAATGGCTTCAAGTTACACCAGGGGAAGTTCAGGTTAGATATTAGGAAACATT
>JAOXJM010000012.1:83893661-83909814 GCA_026413425.1 Tringa solitaria
CTCAGAGGTCCCTTCCAACCACCACAATTCTGTGATTCTGTGATTCTGTGAATTCTGCAGGTGCCAGGAAAGATGTTATTTTTCTCTGGTCTTAAGACATCAGTTGAACTGTGGAATTTTTCCATAGTTTCCTCTGAACGTCAGACATTCACCTATGTAATAAAAATACATTCTCTTCGCCACAGAATCCACAGAGTTGGTTGTGGAGCAATCATGTTTCTTGATCACTGTTACCAACAGGGCTGGCTTTTTCAAGTATCTGGGGTACAGAATTATCCTGGTAGAAACCATGGCAAAGGTAATGCAAGTCTTGGCTGTAGGACAAAGTCTCTCATTACAAGATCAGCAACAATGCCGTATGTTCCAGCCTCCCAGTGCTCAGCTCTTTCAGCCAGCATGACTATTTTTGAGGTAAATATATGGCTGACATAAGAGAGCTGATCTAACTTAACGTGTAAATGCAAGAGAACAGCAACTGTTCTCTGACCATTCTTCTTCCCTTAGCACACACAACTGAAGAATGGAGTATTGCACATGGTGAGCTGCTAATCTGAGGGAAAGGACAGGGTTTCCTCTCTCTAAGCTAACAAAGACAGGTTCCCTGAGTCTTCTAGCCTATTGGAGACATGGTTGTATCACTAATAACTTGCATACTCCGGTTGTGTTTGGAAGATATTGCTGGACAGAGGTCATCCCACAGCTCTAGGAGATGCAGTAGAGTCAGTGTTGGAGGATATTCTGTCTGCCATATAAGCCTTCACTCACAGTTAATAAAGCTGGTCTGTAATTCAGATGATTTATGGGGGCATGGAGCCATGACTGCCAGTCTTCTCAAAGTTGCTTGAAGCTTATTAACAGAGAATTCTTGTGGTTTTGATAGCATCTGCTCTGTGGTGTGGACGGCTGGACATTTCAAAACATTTTCATTGTGAGCTACAGGTCCCTAAGGTCTTAAAAATAACTTTTATGGGTATTAAAATACACAGGAGCTCTAACTGTTTTAACAGCTGTTTACTCTTGGAATCAAGAAGTAAAAAAAAAAGAATGTAACACCGTTCCTCATCTCTGATTTTACTAATTATAATATTAATTCTTATGAGTATCATGCATCTTTAGGAGTATCTTTGGTCTTTATAGAAGTAAAAATTATTGCATATAAACACAGCATGAGAGTTTATATTCATTTAAGTGACTTTGATATGTTAAAAATTTTTTGATAATAGGCTGAGGATATTTAGAGTATGTCAGTTCAGTGCTTCACTCTTAGCAAATGAAAAATGAAATTAAATATGGAAATTCTCTTACATAACTTCAGTCATTGAAATGCCATTTCCCTGTTTTTAATGGTAGTTCTACTAGCCTTGTATGTGAAGAATGGCAACATTTGTTTTAAAATATTGATCATATGGGATATTTCATTCCATTACCTTCTTAGAAGAAAAGCTGCTTAAATTGATAGTCTAAAAGCTGAGAATCCATAGGGAATGTCAACACCGGGGAACTGGGATCTGTGTAGGGTTCCCTAGGCTGTACTGGAAACTGGAGCAGTACCGCTGCATTACTGTGCTCGTCCACTTGAAAAAGAGTTGTCAGAACTGATGACCAAAATTCCTGCTTTAGGCTTTGCTACTGCCAATGTTCCTCAGGGTAGGTGTTGTCCTCTGTGCAAAGCTGAGGAATAGTCTCTCAACGGCATCCTGTGTGGGAGCAGGGTAGTACAGAAAACCCTCCTCATTGGCACAACTGAGCCTCAAAGGGTGCTGTAGCCCAAGTGGTGTAGCAGACAACTCATGCACACACTAAACAGGATTTGCCAAGATTCTTAGCATGACCGAGAATGGTTTATGTGGACATGCTAAATGACCGTGATTCAATTTCTATCTTTTTGTTGCCTAGCAAAATCATGTCCCTTCTAATATATGGTCATTTTTGAAATATCAGTATTTCAGTTACATCTTCTACCAAAATATACCACAACCTAGATGGACAAAACCAATTCTCATAATTCCTTTTAAAGAACCCACCCAAAACATAAATCTAACATTAGGTAAACCACTTGAAGTATTGGGAAATCCATTTCTTGTCTCCCAGTCAGAATGTAGAATTTTACTAGTCTAAATTCTAGAAATAAAAAAAGATTATTTTCTACAACAGTAATCTAGTCTCATATGAAACATGGTGAGATACTCCAGGCTGTAATTTTTGCTTAATAAAACAATTTATGTAACATAGTTCAATCAAGACATTCTGACTGTCAAATGGGTTTTCATTGTCTTTCTTTCAATTGAGCTATCCCTCTGACTACTCTTTTACCCATGAAAGCCCATTTTCCACTAAGAAGATTACTCGAATAGATTTTGTTTGACTGGTTTGAAAAAAAGCTCACAATAGAGTTATAATGATATGACTAATAAAAGTGTACTGGCACAATGGAAAGTTCATTTTTCTGTCTTTGTAGCTTGCGAAGTTTTACACTAAGCATTTTCTTTCCCCAGAGGTTTTCTTTCCTGAGCTATATTATTCTAAATTTGACTTAAGGACCAATAATTCAAATAAAGCATGATCCTTGTTCTCCATTTTCTCCTTGTCTGTCTCTTTTCTCCAGTATGGAAACTGTAAGGTCCTTCGCCAGACGGGCTGTAAAGGAATGTCCCACTGATTTCAGCTTCGGTGTGCTGGATGGAGAAGTGAGGTCAGAAACTGTGTTTGTACCACTGTTCTGTACTTGTGAAGTGTCCAGAAGACCAGAGAAATTGTAAAGTCAGGTTGCCTGGTTTGGTTATCTAGTGCTAGATTGTAAAATAGAAATATATAGAATGTAATTTATTTTACTGCCTGAGCTACTGTTTACACAATATACTGTATATTGTTTCTCCATGCTTTCTAAACAAAAATGAAGATTGATTTGTATCAAACATGTGCAAAGGGAAGGTGTCAATATAGCCATCTCCATAACACTGTGACACACCCTATTGTGTTTTCTGATGAGAACTGAAGCACGTGGGAAGGTCATGGCCTAGCACTGCCTGGAGCATAACATACAGTTCACATCCCAAGGAAAAATAAATCGGGATTGTTGGGATTCATACTTGTTCTGGACTTAAATCTTCCAGGATCTGTTTTTCTCTCTCAGTCTATGTGGTGTCAAAATTTGCCATTAGGTGCCTGGAAACATCAAGATAATCCACATACTTGAGCACAAGTCTCTCCCTTTGGTCACTATGCCATTATTCCCATGGAGCTAAGCTTACAGCTATTCAGCTCTGTCTCCTTACAGCATTACCTTTTCGGAACACAACTCACAAATTAACTAGCCAAAAGATAAGCATCATCTTAGGTGAGTCACATAATCTTTTTGCTATGATGAGAAGAACTCTCCAGCAAGACCTAGAACTAGATTAGACTGTGAAGATTTATGGAATCTAGCAAATTCCCAGCCCTTAGAAAATAATATATTTTTTTCATCTGCTGGATAAAGAAATAAGGAGCTGGTGATTGATCAGTCTCAGTGACAAACTTCATGGAACAAGTGGATTACAATGAAAGTTGTGTTCCTCAATGTACTAATATCCTGTCTATAGTAGAAAAAGCAGAAACTCCACTACAATATGTATAAGAGTAATAATCAGACTTTAAATACCACCAAGCCCTATAAATTTTTTTCAGTTATGCTTCATATATTTAAAATACATCAGCTATGCCTCAGACAAATTTACTTGCAAGCATAAAATTAATCTGAACAAACATTATAGCTCTGATGTCAACTGGCAAGACCACAGTAAAACTGGCCAAACTGCTTGGGTGCTGACCAACCAGCAAGCATAGTTAAAAATGGAAACTATGTCGCTGGAAGAGAAAAAGACTGAATGACAAGCATGTTTTCCACTAAGAGTGCCTTTTTAAGGGAACAGGTGGAATTCACAGTGTGGGAGACAGAACAGTCTTTAGCAGGCAGATCTATGTATCTTCCAAGGACTTCAGCCTTTATGAAATGTCACAGTATTGGAAAGACACTATTAGAATGATTTGTATTTGTTGTGCTCCCAAGATCATTTACATTCTTGGAAGAAACAGAAATTTAGATCCTCAGAAAGAAACATGACAGAAAAAAGAGTAGGACTGTGGTTTTGAGTAACAGAATAACTGAGATGGAAAAGGTGGTTATAAAACAAGTATGAATCTCAACTTTCTACTCTGTCTTAGTAGAGACTATCCTAGGGGATATTAGATTATTTTCCTTCTATCAGAGGCAACTTTAAGGTTAAGATAAATCCCTTTCTTCACTGCTGGCATCAAATCGTATTATTCAAACGTACTGCAGGGCTTTGTGTTCAAACCTGAGGAGAGTTTCCAAAGCAAAAATTCTAGTTTACATATTGCCAACATGAGTATATTCTATGGCCTGAAATAAAATACCTGTCACAGGCTTGCATTTCGCATGAACATCCTTTTCCTCTTTAGCCTTGACTCCTAAAGATAGTTCTGCAGTCAGGTTTATTATCAGTGTGCAGATTTAAAGAAGTTTATTGTTGTGTTCCTGCAGTCACACAGGAATAATTGCACCCCCTCCATCCCAAAGCTGCGATCTCCTTTTCACAGGTAGCAGAGCAAGAGGAAGAACAATTTCTTTGCATCTGACTGAAAACAGTAATTCATAAGTTCTACTCCTGTTTCTCTAGAATAAAATCTAATACCACCCTGCAGCAGCAGCACCTGCTTCTGGAACATCTGCAAGCCTCTCCAAGTTGGCACATTGCCTTTTCTAGCTTGGCTGGTATGTTAAACTGGTGCTTATCTTTATGGTCAAAGTAAAGCCTTTAAGAGACTATATCAAACAATCCCAGTCATGTCTTCTGGTCTTCAATCCATACTTGGGCTTTGCATCATACATACACAGGATGACACATCTTTTCACATCTTTCTCTGGAGATGTTATTCTAACTGTCTGGTATTGACAAGATAGCTTTCTTCTTTCTGACTGATAGTTAATATTTTTCAGCTGCTCGTTTAAACTTCTATGGACATTTTTTGATATTTCCCAATGGAAATCTTGCTGGGTACCTCTAAACACAAGCAACCTGCTGGAAGATTTGTTACAGGCAGGAGATTTTTCAGAATGCAGAATTTTAGCATGGCTGTCTGTATTGCATTTGAAATGGAATGGTGACTGCAGAGAAACTGAATGAGCTGTAAATTTCATAGACATATTTTCTGTTTTCTACCTTTTATCGTTATTGATCACTTTGAAACAAGTTGGGTTTTTTGGTTTTTTGGTTTGGTTTTTTTTTTTTTCATGTTTTCATTCTCTTCAACCTATTCAATTCCCTGTTTGAGCAGAGCCTTGGTACATGTATTCAACTTTATCCTATGACACAGACACACAAGATTTCTTCCAATGGAAAAAAATTCAACAACTTGGAAACAAATCTGTGGTTCTAGAAGTTCTTTTAGCAATTCTTTTTTGTCTTGTAAAAATGAATACTTTGAATTAAATGCTAGCTACTCCTTTCAGCCTAGGACTGTGGTCTAAACCTCATCCATTTCTTATTCTGAAGATTTGTGTAATCTATGTGGTGCTGGAACAGCTTAGTAGTCAGATACTGGGGTCTTAGACTATAAAGAGACTTTGCTAATGGTTGTTTCAGAAGGGCTGGAAGTTCATGGTTATTCAAAAACACAGTCACAAAAAAGATGGAAAGAACTTTAGATTGAGTAAATCTATTTCAACTCATATATTCTGCTAATTGCAGAGGATTGTTTTAGAGTAAGGTAGGACTTAAGACAGTGTACCATAAAAATATTATATATTATAATCTATAAGAGCTGTTTGGATGGTCTGGTTGGCCTAACACAAGTTTAAGTAAGCTATTTTTAGTTTGCTAGTTCTTTCTTTTTGGCACAAGGCAGTAAACAATTTACAAGCATAATGAAAATCAGGAAATAATGAACAAATAAGATCTGACAATGAGCTGACAATGGATGTAAAATGGTCTGTACAATTTATCTCGAACATAGTGGCTGAACTATGTGAATTTCCAAAGCCCTGTCAGTCATGCTGTTTTGTCTTGTTTGAAATGTCATCTTTTACTGGGTCCTGATGCAGATGCTTTTCTGAAGAATGCCCTTCAGAAAAAAAATTAACTGAAAATTTGATTTGATTTAGTTGGTAAAAAATGGCAGCTCCATGAAAATATGCTGGATAAATTAGTTAAACAAAGAGATGAATTCATGGCTGATCTGCTCCTGAAAAAATAAGAGCTTAATTTTGTCAAATTTTGCATTTGAAGACAACTCTCTGAAGATTAAATATGTGTGAATGTCTTCTCTTCAACAATTCATACTATGCTTGAGATTTTAATATACCTTGCTATTTGCTGATTCATCAGATTTCTTCTAGTCTTAAACTGTGACTTTCTCTTTTTATTTATAGAATTATGAGTTGTCCATTTTTTTAACTAGCACATGAAACGGATTTATTTCCTGCAGTAGATTTTGGTTAAGATATTAAGTTGCCGAATTGTCATGGTAACAAAAAATAAGTAGTAGCTGATGGGATAGTGAGACAGGCTTGTATTAAGCTTGCTATCAATATATACAAATACATTAGATTGAGAACATTTTCAGTTCCTTTCATGGAATAACACTGTAAGGTAGTTTATGTTATATGGCAGATTTACACTCTGTGGATTATAAGTAATACATTTCAGAGGAACAAGTATTTTATTTTTATATGTGGAGAACAATATAACTGTATGTGGAGAACAATATAATTGTATGACTAACACAGCAGACTTTTCGCTGCATTGAATTCAAGTGTGCAATTTTTTGTGAAAGAGGCACTAACTTTCATGATCTCTACTTGGTAATAGAATCATCTGTAGGCTTCCTCTTCCAATGATTGACAGGAGCAGCAGCTCTTCTTTCTGCTAGTTAAGGTCTTCTCTGGTTCTGTCTCTCCACTGCATAATAGCCATAAAATATCATCTTATATTTTCATTTCTGGATAAAGAAAATTAAATCCACTTTAAACTGTTGTTCAAGACTCCATGTGCTTGTGAAAGTAATGGCTGATAACACCTACCACAGTGAAAATGGCTGTGATGAATTCAGTGTAACATACCTGCCAATCCAAACCAGAACATGCATGCAAGTTCTGCTAAGCTTGACTTTTGGTTTGTGTTTGATATCATGCCTGTTCAGCGTTTTTTTTGGAACAAGGAACGATTCAGCTGGTCCCAAAAATACTGTTGTTGTTGCTCATCCAAAACCCTCATCAGACACAGGAAATTAACCTTGCTTTGATTGTCAATAAAACATTCAGATAAGTAAAAATAGAAAGCTACTTAACCATCTCTTAGAAAAGGATAAAAGCAATTCATATTTGCTATTTGTCTAAGGTAGAGAGGAAACAAGTTAAAAGATAAACTAGAGCCATAATCACTTTACACATAAGCTGTGAACAAAGAAATTCTGTGCAATATATGTAAGAGAATGTATGTGGCTTTATGCTACCTTTCTGAGTTTTTCACTCCTGGATGGCTCTAGGAGACACATATTCTATGCAGATCTCTGCTCAAAATCTTTGGTGTGATGCTCTGATAATCTGGTGATGTCAGCTCTGAGATGAGGAGACCCTGCTCTTTCCTTTCTTTTGGTAAAGCAGTTTTGGACTGCCAGTTGGACTGCCAGTCCTAGAAAAATTTCCACAAGAATGTCTTTATTGCAGCATTTTACCTACTGAGAAAAGATTGGAGTAGGAGTGAGAATATTAAAATGCAGGATTTCTCTTTACTGTCTTATGGTGTCTAAGTAAACAGCAGTGTATTTCCAGAAAGTTATCACACTGCTAAACAACACTGATTTCCACTGCTGAGAGTAATTGATTATTTCTTCATAAGTTGCACTCCTCTTACAAGCAGTTATAGAAATCTATTGACATACAAAAAAAAAGTCTAACTGATCCTGTAATTTTGTCTTCACAAGTTGTGTTGCAAGTTCTTTTCTGTCATCCCCTGCCAAATTTGAACTTCAATATATGTAAAACTTGCCGCCTCATGTCCAGCTTTTCATATACCAGTACCACCAAATCCTTCTCTCAGCCTGTATTGATACAGGTCAGGGTTGCCCTGATCCAGGTTTAAGACCCTCCACTTGGCCTTGTTGAAGGCTATTTATTTCACACATGCCCACCTACTGAGCCTGTCTAGGTCCCTCTGGATGGCACCTCATCTCTCAGGCATGTCAACTGCAATAGTTGTCTTGTTGTCTTTGCAGTAAAATATAATAGACAAGAAACTGAAAATCTGAGGACAAGTTTTGTCTCTCATCTTCATATAAACTGTTTATTTATTTTTTAGACTGAACATTAGGAAAAAGTTCTTCACAGAGAGAGTGGTCAGACACTGGAATAGGCTGCCCAGGGAGGTGGTTGAGTCACCATCCCTGAATGTGTTTAGGAGCCGTTTAGATGTGGTGTTGGGGATACGGTGTAGGGAAGAACTTTATAGAGTAGGGTTGATGGTTGGACTCAATGATCCCAAGGGTCTTTTTCCAACCTGAATGATTCTAAGATTCTATGATCAAAGTTTTCATGTGCACATACTCTTTTCCAACCCCATGTTTTATTTCAGTGTCCTGTTAGTGTGTACATTTGACCAAAATTTCATTTTGTCTAGAAGTCACAGTTCCTGCACATGTACAGATTAACTCTGCAGCATTGATACAGAAAATCCAGAAATTTGCATTAGACCTGCAGCTGTGTATTCAGTTTACAACTCTGCAGTAAGTGCTATGGATATATTGCATTGACAGCATGTTAATAAATTGATTGTATAGGACATGCTCAATAGAAGTGGATCTCAAACATGCTATTACGCATGCTCTTCAGGAAGCAATTGCACATTTTTCTGCTTAGAAAACCTAAAGCAGAAATATAGCACCATTACTCTGACTACCTGGTGAAAATAATATCTAATCTTTCCTCTTTGTTTCCACATGATGTCTTCTGTTTCCCTCCACTCATCCTGACTTGTCTTCTCATTCATCAGCTGTAACTGCTCTTTAATATCATAAGATGCTTTCGTATAGGAGGTTCTCATATATTCCATGTTTCTACACTACCTAGAATAGCACAGACCAATATAACCGAAATATTTATGTGCAAGCACAAGCCATTCTTTAAAATAATAATGAACCTTTTTTCATTCCTCCCTTTCCAAAACTAACTTTCAGAACTGGGGATTAACATTATATTATTTGCAGGTAATAGAAATCTTTATGTCAGCATGGGCACATTTCAGTACTTTATCAGTTGAAGTGCTCAGGAGCATTTAGGAATGAGCAGTTTGTGATTTGTAATTTGTTCGGTATTATTAGGAAACAGCAAGAGGTTTATCAATAAAAAGGTGGGTGAGCTAAATGTCTAAAGCCACATAAATTAGTTAAAAAGAAATCAGCTCTGATCTTTAGTGGATCCAATTCCCACTTCATTAATTGCTAATTATCTTGATAATAAAAGCATCAGTTTGAATAGCAAGAAGTGAGTTAAAATAACCGCTAAAATGTCTGTTCTGATAAGCATGAAAAAACATAAGTAACCTACCATGAAAATTAACGTAAAAATGCATCCAAAATCCATTGGCATAAGTATTAATCTAGAACTGTTTTTCTTCATGCCAAAGAATATTATACTCTATGGAAAATGCTTACAAAAGGAAAAAAGGTATTTCTAGTAACAGCGGAGTAAAACACATTGTGATGATCACCCTTGTGGTTTTCAATATTTCAGCTGATTTTCTACTGTCATGGTAATAAATATTTAATTGTGTGGAAGGAAAGTGAAAAAAACAGGAGTTAATTAGGTTTGTATCATCCAGGAACTTTTTGCTGTTACTTTTAATTTCTGCTGTCTAAAGCAGCTCATGAAACTTTACAGCACAGTTGAGTGTGAGGCTTCTGTGAAATTCCATTTCCACTCCCTATTTAAATGTGAAAATCTATATTAATACCACATTTGGGGTGAGGATTGACAAAGTAACAACTTCAGCACATGTAATGTTATGTTCACATAATAATATTTTTCTTATACACTAACTAAACTGCTAATAAATAGTTGATTTCCAGAAGGGAGCTGGCTTTTCAAATTCAACTGAAAAATTCTTGGTTCTTCACCATCCAAAAAAGATACTGATACAAATTCTTGGGGAGATGGTAAACATCATTGGAGTCATCATTTCGATTCCTGCTGGAAGTCAAACCCTTTTCCTAGTGTGAAAAGATTTCCAGTCCTGTGCAATGTGAAAGCGGTCATGATGAATTCAGAGTGAGCAATTTCTTTCTACTTCTCTCTTTGATTTCAATTTCTTTTCTTAAACTAAAAGAATAAATCTCACCTAGACCTCCCTTTCAAATGTCATTGCACATGTGGTGACTTAAGGCTTCTGTAGCTTTAGATACTTGTAAAAGAGAGTGCAAATGTTGGACAAAACTTGTCTGGATAGCCAGTGAAATTCATTACAAATGTTGTCCCCACAACCATACATCTCGGCTCTCATATTCTTTCTATAAGCAAAGCCATGTTTTTAGCACAATGAACACCAGCCTGTGACTCACTGATTTTAATGTCTTTGGCATTTTGACTCAGATTTTCAGATTGTCAGACTTGCAGATTCATGAATAAGCTGTAGCTGCAGTATATGGAGATCCAGGAGAAAAAAATGACTTTTTTTTCTTTTATTCCCATGTAGATATTAAGTATACATGATCACTACCTTCAGAAAGGCATTTTGACATCATTATGCTGCTCAGCTGTCAGGTTATATTCAGTACAGACACCAGCATTTCTTATCTCAGCATCTTTCCTGGGCACAGTTTGCAGTCGCAAATTGAAAAATGCAAAGTTACAGGCATTGTTTGCCTTTAGAAAGTCTTCGTTACACATTTTTGCTCTTCATTTAACAATGTATTTTCATTTCACAGTGTTATTTTATTTCTAACTATGTCCTATGGGCAAATTTCAATAGATATCTCTAAGCCTAAATATGAAAATAGATGCAAAAGAAGATATTTTATTTCTTCCTCTGGGAAGAAATATCCCACTAGAAGACAGACAATCACCAACACAATCAGGTTAACCGTGCCTTTGTCTGGCTAAGTCTTATAAATCCCTAAGGGCAGAGATGCTGTACCACCACCAGCTCCAGAGTTGTACCACACTTCTTGTGAAATGCTGAGATGAGAATTGACTGTATCACACATAGCAGCAAGTTTCAGGGCCAGAAGACCTGGACAGATGACTTCAAAGAGCACCACCATGCATGTACAAGACATAACGGGCACTTTATGTCAGGAAATTTGCCATGCTATGCATAAGGAAGACATAGAACTGCAAGAGTACAGAAGCAAAAAATGTTTTGAAATAATTTTTTACTTTTTCTCTGTTAAATTCTCTTTTCATCTCATGTCAGTCAGGTAGGTCAGGCATTGGGATCAGCAGTGGTACAAACACTGCTGCACTTCTGCTATGGCAAGCAACAGTTTCAGTACATATTTGCTTGCTTTTCAGTCAAGAACAATGACTTCTTTATTGTTGTCTTTTTCTCCTTCTATTTTTGAAAATGAACAGAACACTATTCAGATTGCTTGCAGAATAAGAGAAGAGAATAATTTATTTCAATATACTTTTTCATTGTCGTTTTTAGAATCCCAAGTTTGTGAAAGTTAGTAGAAGGAAGAAAGAGATGAGAAAAATTGATATGCACATCTAAAAGACTCAATCTTAGGTGTCTTATTGAAGGTGGGATATTCAATACAGAAGATGGGTAATAGACAGAATTTTTTTCTGTCAGTGGTCAGGGCAGGGCTTGAATGAGGAATAGGAAGTTAAAACAGAAGTCAGTTAAGAAGCACCAATGCCAGACTATGTTAAGGGCTATATTGTGTAATACTTATTCATGCAATGAATTTCTTTAATTCTGTCCTTCTCCATACAGAAATCACTTTCAGTGGTACTGCCTGGATGAATTCAGAGTTAGCAAGCATATCTGAATTAATAGCCTATTTGTAAGTGTCAAGCTGCAAACAGTGTAGGCATCATCCTTAGCATTGATCATGACTAGACAGCACATTTCTAAACCAAATTTAATATGTCTATAGTATCTGCTAAGTGTTAAACAGTATTCTAAGCACATGCTAATAAAAATGCGTGAACTCTCACGCTTTAAAATAATACCAATTTCCCTAGGCCTAGGGAAGGCTAACAGGCATAAAAGTTTCACATTTGGGTCTTACCCAGGATTTTTGCTGCCAACTAAAACAACACTACTTTGAGGATTTGAACTTTATAGACTTAAATTTGCTCTTAAAGGAAAATGTGCGGCGCTCTCTCTCAAGATTATGACTGAACTATTTCATAGGGCATTGTTACAATTAAGATAACATCCTGATAACACTCTTCACAGCAACTTAAATGTCTGGTCCACGTTTGCTTTCTGTCTATGAACATATACATGCTTTGCCAATGAAGACAGGAAACATATATTCCTCTACTAGCTATGGAAGTCACGATGAAATCTGCACCTCAAAAGATTTTCTGACCCTTGAGCAACTTGAAGATAAAGTTCTCTCCTTGAATTCACATGGAATGAGCACTGACAGCTTCAAAAGAAGAATTTCTTGGTGCATGATCTACTTCTCTTCTAAGTATAGAACACAAAAAGAACTTAAAATGCAGAACTGAAAAATGTGGCCATAACTCAGAGGCAAAGTGCAGGTGTTTGAATCCTGATACCATTGCATTCTCTTAAACCAAGAGGGGTGTGGATTCCACCTGACATAAAATAGTAGGTTTAGAAGGAAAAAAGGGCTTCTTAATGTGCTATACCTCATGGTTCTTTGATATGTAAGCAGGGTATTCCTGTTCCAAGAATCCTTTATCCAGGGTATGCGTCAATCCCAAAGAGTTGACATCATGTGCTATATCAGCAAGTGGAGACGAGCAAAGTTCTCATTCTCCGCCAAGACATGTTTACTGGATGGCACTGGTATTTAGAAAACCAAATCCAGTTATCTGCATGTTTCTCTTATCCATGATACCCATTCACCCATTCAACTCTAAGCAAAATCAGATGATGTTTTCTTTCTAGAGCACAAATGAGATCAATAGAGTTTGGTTGATTTCCAAATATCATCCTTATGATGATCTCTCAGCTTTGGAGAAAATCTGACCTAAAAGATTTACTTTCCATATTAATAGGAAGAGTCAGTAAGTCAGTACCTAGGTCTCCTCTGGGTACAATTTTTGTTGCATTGGTAGGCTTGCTGTCTTTCTTCAGATTCTTTTGTTACTAAAGGTCCTATCAAGGTAAAATAGAAAAGGCCACATAATCTTCACTGTTCCAGTATATCAAAACAAAATCAGTACCAGCACCGTACGTCTCTGAAAACTCTATAATTTTCTACAGAAATTGACACAGAAGTTAGACTGGTTCATTCCAGGTCCAAACCTCTCCAGTTCACAGTACAGAAGATAGAATATTATAATTTTTTTCTGCCAATATTTTTCTTTCTTTTCCATTGAAGGATGACCTCACAAAGAGTCTACTCTGTATACTCATTTGGATGAACCGACTGTCTTCAACATGCTGTGTCTGTTGACCTATTTTTGCTTTGAAATTGTTAGTTCCATCTTCTTTGTTTGAACTTACAGTACCTGGACCATAGCTCCATTAGATCCAGATACTGAAGCACACTCTATTTATTTTGTCCACTATTTCCTTTTCCTGTTTACTAGATTTCAACAAGTTTTATTTTCGTCTCACAAGTTTTCAGATTTCTGGAGATTAGTTAAAATGTTTCTTCCAATAAAGGATCTGTTGCCCTAATGGGTTAGCTCTTTTGGACACTAGAATTTCTACCTATTGTTGTGTTTGAATTTGAATTTTCCTTTAACTAACTTACTTAAGTAACTGTGCAGTTTTCTTTCTCAAGCACAATATCTCTACACCAGAATGTGCTGTTTTTGTGCTAAGGGTTATTAAGGCTCTCTTCTTTTTTAATCACATGTTCAGATATCCAGGAGATGACCCAGACTCTTTCCATCCAATCTTAAAAGACCCAGGCTTTCAACCATTTCCATACAAAGATTATTAAAAAGAATAGCAGCCTGCCTCATGGTATGCTATGAGATACTAAATGGGATTTTTCATCTAGTCGGGCCATCTTCCAGATCAGATTACCAAAAGAAATCTTTATCTTTAACCACTGCTGTCAAGCTGACGTGGAACATGACTGGTCAGTGACATCCGCAGAGCTGTTGTACACGTGGGTACAAAGATAGACAGAAAGTGAGGGTACTTATAACTGAAATTTCTCCATTCACCTTTCCTTTCAACTCTTCCAGAGTCCTTCAAAATTCTTGGAGTCATATATATTTGCATTCGAAAGAACAGTAAAATAAACCTGGATGCAGTCTTCTCTACCTAACTATATGATGTACTTCAGGAATGGGAAAAAGCAAACAAGATTTTCACAAAGAGAAGAAAGATTTCTGCATGTAATGGCAAATGCAAACACAGTGTGAACAAAAAATAGATTACTTGTCTAGAAACACTTCAGTTTCTGGTTTCTTACATCTCTTTTGAACCTCCTTTAACAAAGTTAACCCTTAACACATTTTTGAAGGCTTGTGGTTCATTTCATTCTGTCACCCTTATTCATCTACCAAATGTCAAATTGGCGGCCTTTCTGAGCTGGTCTAACCTAAAGGAAGTCAATCCTCAACTTGCATGAGGTCTCTCACCACCTCATAAGAACTAGACATATAGCCACAGAATGGGGTTGCATATGACCAGAAGTCAGAAGAAAACAGGTTTGCAAGGTACCAGCACAGAACATGAAGAATGTTTTTCAACAGATATTTCTCATTATCAATAGAGAGAAAGAATCAGAGCTGACCTGGCAGCATGCTGAGGGCTCAAATTACACAGTACATTTGATGGGCAAGAATTTAAACGAAAAATAAGTGTATAGAAAGAGGGTAACCAGTCTCAGTAATTAAATTTTCTTCTGGGGTTCATCAAGTGCTACTTTGCTTTAAAAAAAAAATCATAAAATATATTAAATGATCAGCATAAGGAAAATTGGGACACTACAGTTGTATGCACAAATTTTGATTTTTTTGCCTGGTAAATAAGTATTTTCTTTAAAGGATTAAGTTTACAGATAACTTTTTTAATACCCCAGTGCTAGTAAATAATTTTTTTCTTCATAATTCACATCTATTTCCCTCTGTATCATGGCACTTTTTTCTACTTGGATAAAATCCTAAAGCACAGAATACTTTTCTCGAAAAAACCCTGCTGTGTGAGCTTTACCTTTCATGTCCCTTCTCCCTAATCAGGCCAATTCAGGTACACTCTTCCCAAAATCTAGCTTGTATCTTTCCAAACTCCTCTGTGGATCTTCAGAGGTGTACACCCTGAAATTAGTAGCAACTGCCTGACACCCCAGTTCATATGTGCACTGTGGGTTTCTATGTAATCTCCTTTTTACATACATACACTATAAAAAAAATCATGGTGATCTCTCAATTTCCTGCAGGGACAGATAGAGCAAATCCTTAATATCAAGAACTGCTACTTTGACTCTCACAGAGAATACAATGATCTGCTGTCACCTAAGACTTCTCTTCATCTCATCTTTTTTATTTCAAATCCACAAAGCAAATTAATTTTTGAGGGTTAGAAGTGTATTTGGGGGTGAAAAAATAATTCACATGTTTTCAAGGAAGAAATGTTTTGTAAAATGTAGTGTAAGAAAAATGCCAAGAATCTTCCAGCTGACATAAAAAGCTGCATGACAATTTTCAATGATCAATCCTGTATTATCATGACACTCAACCAGAAAGAATATAAATTACTTCTATTTACATTTAGAGTTTTGTTTGTTTTCTGGATAGCATATTTGTTTGTACTGAGTAAGCAGCAGGAGTTTTTGCAGAACTTACTTATTTGTTCAGAGATTTTCCCTTTGGAAAATGAGAAGAAAAAAATAGTGCCAGAGGGTCTGAACATTTATTTCTTCAGTCTGATTTTGCTTCAGCAACACCATTAGTAGATTTGAATTCTTTCAATGTGTGCACCCCATGGGCTGTATG
>JAOXJM010000012.1:83931597-83942998 GCA_026413425.1 Tringa solitaria
CCATGGCAGGGGGGTTGGAACTAGATGATCTTTAAGGTCCCTGCCAACTCTAACCATTCTGTGATCCTATGATTCTAAGCTTGTGCCTTTCTTCTGGCTTCAACGACTGAAGTCATTTAGAAAATAAGGGGAGAAGGCTGAGATATGGAGGCAGTATTATTCCTACAAATCCCAGCAGAACCAGCACCCATCTTACAATAAGAGGCAGAAAACCTCTCGCGTTTTCCTTGGTAGCCACTTTCCTCTGGGGTTTCTCTTCCTCAATCAGAAGTTTCTTTTGTTCAGCTGAGGCCTTTTCCTCATCCAATACAGCTGGTACTGGGAGCAAATAGAAAGCTTTTGACTTTACCCAGCACTAATACTCTGGAGCTTTTCCTATTATACCATGAGTTGGAGCCTGCAGTTCTCCTTCTGCAGAGAGCAGTACAAACTCTGGTGCACAGGGACAATTAATGGATAACTTTAATTGGGAAGATGGCAACATCTGCCCTGACATACTTTGAAGATCACTTACCTGTTGACTACCTGCATGAAAAGCAGCATTGTACTTTTCACCACCATTATAATGTTTGTAATAAGTGTGTACAAGGGCGCGTGGAAGGAAAAAAAATAAAATTATGCTTGGTAGTTATTATTGCATCCAATTAGAAACAAAGCCTCCACAAGTCTGTTTTAGCTCATCAGCACTTCAGCTTTCTTTTCAAAACATACCAGTGAGATTCTATTCTAAATCAGCCTATTGCCAGGTACTGTACCAGCCTAATAGTCAAGTTTTCCCGCTGATGTATCTTTCAAAGAGAAAAAAAAGTTTTATCAGTTTATTAACTTGCAAAATTTCTGGTCATTCTCACAGCTGTTACATGGCAATTTGGCCCAGACCTTGGCTGCATTTTAGGTGTCCCAAGAGTTTGCATTTATTGCCTGTTCTGTGCAGTTGCCATTAGTCATGTTACATAGTGTCATTTTGCTATGAGGACCTTTACCTCTCTATTGCACAGCAGCATGAGGGACACAGACTGATCAACTATTTTCCCCATTCAAACAGATGGTGTGCTACTCTTCATTACCCTGGGAAGCTTCCCAATTCATTCTAGTCTAATTTCACTCTTTGCTTTTTCACTGTAAAAAAATATACTAAATAGCACTATAGTTAGCTCTCCAAATAAACCTATTTGTCAGCTTTCAAAATGATACTGCTTTTTGAAAGGTTGGTTCTTCCATAAATAACTTCTTCATTTGATTTCTGCTGTCCTGTATGCAGCTTTAAAAAATAATATTAAAATCTTTTCTTATACTTTTGTGATCAATTGCTTCAGTGATTCGAGATCTTTTCTTTCAGTGAATGCAAAGAATTTTATAAAGGTACTTTGATATGTGTCGGAAAATCTCAATAAGGCACTTCTTCCTGCTTTATCATGATATTGCTTGCTGCGTTTACCGGAATACTGTGTGTGTTCAGATGTTACACTGAAGAGATCGGGGAGTATTCTCTTATCAGTGCTTTCTCCAGCTCAAATCTGATTTCCTGTCTTGTACATGCCCCTGTACAATGATCTTTTGTTAATGTATTTCTAAGTATTTGCAATTCTGGAGTTACCTAATTTTTTATCAGAGAAATATATATTTCAAGATGATATTGAGTGTTTCCTTTTCTGGTAATCTGTCATATCAGTGTGCACTAGTTCCACAGGTGCATATACTATTTAAACTGGGCTTTACTTTCTGCAAATGGTCAGTCATGTTCAGACTTTATTTTACAACCCAGACCAACCAGAACATAAAATACACCCTGTATTATCTCTGTGATCTGTAAAATGTTCTACAATGAGACAAATAGAGTTTTTTCTTCAACATGTCTTTCTCTAGCCTATTTTGATTGGCAATATGCATGTCTTGCTCCATGAAAATCAACTCCATCTGTTTCTGACATTATTTTTCCTTGATTCAGTCATATAACTCAGCTTGTCTTTACTCATCCACCTTCTCTTTCCGGCAGCCATGAATGAATAAAATTTATGCCCACTTTTACCTTCCAACTACAGTCACAGAGGCAAAGTTAATGTAATATCAGCTACCAGGACCCCATTTGGCAGTGCTTGTTGGTTGGGGTCAGTTTCATCCAAAGTCAGACTTTCCTGTTGGGAACTCCCGAGCCATTCAGTGCTGTCTCTCTTGAATACAGGTTTGTGCAGCAAGATGGCAATTACAGTTAACACAAGGAGGTTTGGTCCCATTGTTATCTTTTGTTCTTCATTTATATAGACTAATCCGAGTTTCTCTTTTTTCTCTTACTTTCTCTGTGTCTTTGTGCGTGTGAAGCAGCTTTGCCCTGCAATCAAGCTTGAAAGAATGGAAAAAAAGAATATTTAGCTAAGTCAATAACGATTCTCTCAAGCCTCTTTTCCCTCCACACAATTACTGTAACTGTAGCTGTCTGAGATAGTCAGATAGAGGCAATTGTTCTTACGCATTGCTCTGTGTAACCAGTAAAACAATTACAGTTGGTTGTTATGTGTTTGTATATGCTCTAGGCTTTTTTTCATATCAATACTGACACTACTGGGAAAACAGTTAAACAATTTCCAGCTAGACAACTGTATAAATCCCTAATTCTATGAGGCACTATATTTTTTTTAACATGTATAAATATATAAATGTAAGTGTGTGTGTGTAAATATATAATTTTAGGTAGATGATTAGTTCCATATAACTTGAAGTTATATGGAACAGTCTTCTGCCCCACTGGCTTATGTCGCTCACCTTTCCAATTGTTTGATAACAACAGATACTCGTATTCACATAACAATAGTGGCTAACCATATTTACTGAAATTCTGTCATTGATTGGCTAGACAACACTAGCTAGTTAAGTTTAATTCACATCTAGTATCAATGCAGTAGCATTATGAAGAGAGTGACTGAACACAATTAGTTCAAAACGCAGAATTAATGGAAAGAAAAAAACATGTATATTTATGCTTCAGTAACGTTTCCTACACATTGATTGCTAAATTGAATGGATTCCTCTAAAATTTTGGTTATAATGGAAGCACAATGACAATATGCACAGTGCCTAACTATTATAATTCATTTTCCTAAATATTAGTGCTGCATTTTCAGGGAGAAGACGTAGCAAAAGATGGCAAGAGAATGAATAAATCCGCAGTGCTAACACTATGTGCACTCCTGGCTATTATTTTGAAGATGCTTACAGTTGAATTTTCATGGGAAAAGTAATTGTTGTTATATATAACTTGTGATAGAGAATTAAAAGGAGGTATGCAAAGGGAAAAAAAAATAATAAAAAGAAAAGAAAAAAAGGAAGAAGGTGCTGGTACTCTTTTAAACATCCTGTATATATCTTGTTTGCTATTTATTCACTTTCAGAAGTCAAAATGTTGATTTAATTATCCACTTGCTCATAAGCATTTATTTTTTTTAAATGAAAGGCAAATACAAAGGAGGACTAAAAACATTTTATCTAGTTAATGAGAATCACAAATTAAGCATGACTGCCCAAGCGTAAAATAAATCCAGTCACTAGGGTCAAGTGTTCCCTGTGTGCACGGGATTTTCAAAGGGGTTATAACTGAGTCATTTCTATTATGATAGATGAACTTTTTAATACAAGCTTTCTTCTCTTGCTGATATGTCTTTTTAGTCAGGAATCCAAATTCTTGTGAAACAGAGAAGTGTACAAAATTTAAGGTCATGCTGAGCAAAACGAAGCAAGAAAGTGGGAAAGAGGAGAATGAGTGACTGTGAGCAACATCTAGTGGCTAACATCTCATTATGAAGCATGGAGGCACTGGACATTATTTGAAACCTATTTTTGACACTGAATGCTTCTGCTGGGAGGAAGTAAAGCATATGAGGGGAAACAGCAGCTCTGCCTCTTGATGAAGCTTCTGAACTAAAAATTCCCAAGAGCTCCTATTGACTCTTCACCTTGTGACCTCAGGCAATAAACTGTGCATTTGAAGGATAAGTCTATACTTGCACTTGGCCATGCTTTGGGTTGACTTGACAGGGGATATGACACAAAACTCTTTTTGTGGTGTGCACTATGACACTGCATTTTCATTCCTTTGGTAGGCAGAAACTTGTCCATACCAACCTGTTCCAGCTGTGCAATAAGAAGAAGAGGTGGTGCCATGATTTAACCCTAGCCAGCAGCTAAGACCATGCTTGCTCACTCCAACCCCACTCCAAGTGGGATGAGGGAGAGAATTAGAAAAATAAAAGTGAGAAAATTAATGGATTGAGTTAAAGACAGTTTAATAAGTAAAGCAAAAGCTGCACACAAGCAAAGCAAAAGAAGGAATTCATTCATTCCTTCCCATCTGCAGGCAGGTGTTCATCCATCTCCAGGAAAGCAGGGCTCCATCATGTGTAACAGTTACTTGGAAAGACAAATATCATAACTCCAAATGTCTCTCTGCTTCCTTCTTCTTCCCCCAGCTTTATATACTGAGCATGATGTCATATGGCATGGAATATTCCTTTGGTCAGACAGCTGTCCTGCCTGGCTCCTCCCAACTTCTGCATTTCCAACCTACTTGCTGGTGGGACAGTGTGAGGAGCAGAAAAGGCCTTGAGAGTTCAGCAACAACCAAAGACATCAGTGCACTAGTAACACCACTCTCATCCTGAATCCAAAATACAGCGCTACATCACCTTGCAGCAAGAAAGTTAACTCCGTCCCAGCTGAAACCATGACAGGTGGGAACTCCACATCCTTGTTTGCTGAGAGCCACTTTCATTCTGCCTGAGCAGTCCCCAAACTCCCAAATCAGGCACAGGTTGTGCAAATGAGAAAAATGTTCCTACTATCATCCTGTCTCTCATGCCTTCTCTTCATCAAGAACATAGAACTAGTGATATTTAAAAGATATGTAGACATATTCTTAAAGAAAATTGTTTTAAAGGAATATCTGATTATTTTGCACTGCCAGTGAAACAGGTGTCCCAACTGATCAAATAACCCATGATCTGGTCATGTCATCTTTTTGGAGAAACAGAGCAGCTCTACAGAGTGAGGCCTCAGTGTCCTTGTGTTCTTCTGCTTAGGGAAAAAGTAAAGTCTGTACGCAGCCATCAATATTTTTTACACTTTCCATAGAAGAGCAATAGATTGGTTATCCACATGTGTCCATGGAAAATCTCTAAAACAATGTTAAAAGAATACAGTGAAAAAAACAGTTTATGCTCTATGCAACTACTTCATGCTATCTCATTTCCAAAACTTGCAGATATACTAAATAGTTAATTCTCCATATGAATCTGTTGTGAATATGAAATAGGAAAACAGTCTTTCCAAACATATCACCTAATAAAAAATCTTGACAAAAATTACATACATCACTACATGATTGTACCTTATGAGATGACACTCAGCAAATAATTTACTCCAAAAAGCTATAGGTTTTTTTCATCAGGAATATTACTTTTTCCTACATTTCTCCATGATCTCATGCATGATTCCTTCAAACAGTCCTTTTCTGTTGCTTCTTCTAGTGAATCAAATCCCACTCCCTCAGATCAGCTTTAATTTTTCCCAGTTACACGCTAGAAATTGGTAACAACATGCCTTCCTTTAACAAGACTCATCTAAAACTGTCATAAAAAACATGTAACTTCACTTCTTAAAATATTTTATGTTTAAACTGTATCTCCTACTACCACTGTTTGAGACAGAATACTGCTCTGGTTAGAATACAGGTTTAAGTACTTTTTCTACTGTTCTTACCTTCTTATTTCTTCACTGGCTTACTGTTGACAGCCGCCTTATTGGAGTTTTGCCTTCTTCTGCAGCTAGAGTAGATCTTTTTTTTCCTTCTCTTTTCCAAATCCTAAGAGTCTTCTTAGAAGTTGATGAGCGGCTATGTGAAGACTACAATATGGGGAGTCAGCACATAGTCCTCACTGCGAACCCTAGAGAAATAATGAGTTGGTCTCTGCAGTCACGAGAGGTATGGGTGAAGACAGCAGGTTATATGACTTCCTTTGACCTATTCCATATTTTGAAGGCCTTCTAAAGTCAAGGAATCATAAGAGATGTCTGCAAAGGACAGAAGTCATGCACTAAGATCATCAATCCAGCTCCTGTGCAGTGAGTATGGAGTTATGGGTTCATTTTGCTGGATTTTGATGTACAGAAATAGATATGGTTGTAAGAGACTCTTGCTGAATGTCCAGGTAGTATTTCAGTATTTGTAGTTTTTTTCATAGTTTAGTGGGACAGCTGAATATCAATACCTATTCTGTTCCCTTTGCAAACTCTTAAAGTGCAAGAGAAACAAAAAAAAACCTGCCGCAACAAGGACTAGTTAGGAAGCCCCTTCTACAAGTCGTAGCTCTCTAGCACAAAGCTGCAGATACCCACAGATCCCTGTCAACCCTGGTTAGCTACAGAGCCATTATATTTTGTGGAAATGCACACAGTTAATTGAAAGCGTTCCTTCTCATTTACAATATAAAGGCCTCTCCCCAGTGGCTGTTGAGCCCATCACAGTTTGGCAAGATACGCTATGGGGAATACATCCTCTAATTTTACAATACATTGAACACAACACCTTTTATTCCAGCTTACTCTGGTTTTGGGAAAACAGCTCTGCTTATCTTAAACTAATAAAAGTAATTGAAAAGCTATTCAGAAACTTTCCTTATCCCTTGTTATTTGTGCTCCTGACAAGCTTCAAGAGTTGACCAGCTGCAGAAGCCATTATCAGGTGACTTCATGAAGCAGTTATCTTTCTCATGACAAAAGTTTTCCTGAGAAAAAGCAAAGGGAAAAGATTTCTCTGTTAGCTCTGAAATGTGAACTGCTACTTTTTGGCATCCCGTTGCATCATGGATTTGAAAGTATAACTGAGAAGGCTGCAGACCCTCTCCGAGTGTACTGAGGCTGTAGAAGATGACCTCCAGATGCCCCTTCAGTTTCTTTAATTCTATGAAATAATCCCACACTGAATCTCTAGGCTGATGTATCAGCCCATAAAGGAATCCAGTTAGAAGCAGAATTCAGAAGCTGAACAGACTTCCCAAAACAGTAATATTCTTCATCTCAAATCCTCAGAATATATCACCTAATTGCCTCATATCCTCAGCTGTCATTTTTAGTCCTTCACACTAAAAGCTCTGACTGAACTCAGCAATGTGCTACTCATTTTTCTGCAGGCATCTGTCAGATCATTGGACTTCATGCCATATTAGAAAGCCTTTTTATAAAGGGTCAACAACCCTCTCAGGCAATGCTGAAGAAATACAAGCAAGAACCATGCTAAATTGCAATAGATCCCAAATTACATATTTTCCACTTTTAGAAGGTGATTCACAATTTTCTAGCTCCTCAGCTGACATGTTTTAAATTGCTACTTCAAAATGCCTGCCTTTTAGCACCCAGACGCTGACCTCAACCCTGTTACCCTTGCAAAAGAAAAAGAAAAAAGGAAAAGCAGAAGGTAAAAGTAAGTATATGTTCAGGAAAGTATATGGTAAAATAGCGGGGGGAAAGGATAAACAGCAAAAATGTAGCAATGTTCAAAAAGCAGTTGCAGTAGCAAGGTAACAATGACCAAAAATGGAAGAAGGCAATGAAAATGGGAAGAAAACTGGGAACGTTAATGGAAATGCCAAAAAGCTAATGCAAGAAAACACTGCCTTATGGAAAAGCTTTGTTTACTAGATGAAGTAAAGTTTTCTGTGTATTTCATATTCTGTAGTTAATATCAAGGTGATACTTTGAGAAAATATTCAAGCAGTAGCAATATGTCTTAGTTCACATTATCAGTGTGTGTTCACTGGTCTTTTTCAAGTTTGAACGTTTTAGGCTACAACAGAACATCCAGGAATTTTTTTGTAGGCCAGTTTTTTCTTGGAAATTTTAGAATAAAAAAGAATTGGTACATAAAAAGATATGAGGAAGAGGTATTATTTTCATATCTAAAAGATCACAATGTCACGTGTTTAAAGAAAGCCCAAGATTTATGAAGCAAGGGCTAGGGCACTCTTTTTATAATGTATGAGTACCTAATGGGAAGACAAAAAGATGGAGCCAGACTCTTCTCTGTGGCCCCAGTTAAAGGGCAAGAGACAATGGACATAATTTAAAATACAGCACATTGAATTTAAACCTCAGAATTTTAATTTTTTTTTCTGGCAGGCTGATCAAGTCTCCCTCTTTGCCCAGAGAGGTCGTGAAGTCTCTGCTGTTGTAGATACTCAAAACATGACTGTTAAGGCTAAAGAATAATGAAGGCTAGACTAGACATCTTCAGTGTCCCCTTCCAACCTCACCGAATCTGTGACGCTGAGACTGGGATATGGGTCTTGAGAGACCAAGACTGTCTGAAAGAAGATTAGGACTAGAGGTAGATGGGACACCAGCAAGAGGAAAAAGAAAGGAAGGTCAGGAAAAAAGACTGCATGAGAAGCAATATCTGGATTCAGATAAATCTTCAAATAAGTTCTAAGAAGTGATTCAAATAAAGTCATGCTCCTGTGAAAAACCCTGTGATCATACTTGGCAAAGACATAATACTTAAAAGCCACAGGGAATCTCTGGTTTTGTTTCAGTGAGCAGCAAGGGTTGTTCCGTGAGTAGGACTGGGCTAGAAACCAAGGGTGACCATATGGGCAGCAGGAGACAAGGATGGAGACAAAAATAGAGGCAAGGCTATGACACATGACCAAGGTCTATGCAGGAGACAGGGCTGGAGACAAGCTATCTACAAGGTCCATCAGGAAGCAAGGCCAGACAGGGGACTGGAGACATACACCTACAGCATAGCTTAGGCAAGGAAACAAGGCTCAGGTCTGAATTTAAATGCACCAACAGGCAGAGTATGTGTGCATGGACAGTCCAGGTGAGGCTGGTCAGGGCAATTAAGGCCCATTTGTGCACACAGGACCCCGACCAAAGACTTTCTGGTTTTGGTGCTTGGATTTAAACCCTTCATTTTTTTTAAATATGGGGTATGATTTCCCAAATCCTTCAAAGAACAACCAAAAAACAGTCATTCTATCATACCAACATCTACCTTGATTTTCAGTATGATTAGTACTGCTAGAATCCCTATGATTACTACTATTACTAATATCTACAATGATGATAGATCTATTGAAAAGATGGTAGATCCTTGAAAACAATGGAGACAAGAGTCTCTGGCTTTATCCTTACTGATCAGTTTATCCCCACCCTATTGTTCAGCAGGTATAAAACATGCAGCACCTAGTCAGAATAAAAACCTGTGAGGGATTAAAGCATATTCCCTGAAACAAAAGTAGAAATTTTGCCTGTTGTACTGTATGCAATATCCATGGAGTGTGCATGAACTGGGATTATTTTCAAAGTTAACTTTGGGTAGTTTTTCACTGGACCATCAGAAAGTATGTCCACCACAATGGTCACCATTCAGGACATTTCAAGTGCCAGTATCAGAGGAAAGCCGCAAAAAAGAGCAAAGGAAAAGTAACTACTCTATTATTTAGTTCCAATATTGGTATAGTTAATATTGCATGTGTGAGGACTTCCTTGCTTTATTTATTTCCAGAATAAAAACAAGTCTTCTCTTCAGCCTGAGGCAGAACACCAGCACAGAGAATTTAATTCCCAGCTTTTACACTGGTAGAGTATACAGAACTGACCCATAATAAAGGCTATCATGGAAATGATCTGATAAGATTAAGTAATGTCAACAACCCTAATCATCTAATATTTCAATGGATGCATGGTTTGAAACCCTGAAGCTTCAATTTATTAGCTCATTTACTGAGTAGAAACAGCTTGGGTGCAATAATACAGTACACTTCTGCTTATGCAGCAGTATAAGATTCTCAATACTAACCCTATTAAGGAAATCTAACCCTAATGTTGGAAACCAAACCACACAAAAAGACAGCAACTTAAGAACTCCTATTTTTTTCCTGTTGTTTTGTTCTCTTTGAGTCTTCTAACAATGATGTAATTTAGGACAAGTTTTCCTGATTTGAATGATGCCCACCTTATGTCAATACATTTCCCACAACTGAATCCTTTTACAGAAGAAAAAAAAATCAAGTCATAATGCTTGTCAGTCATTTAGTGCAAATGTCAACTGAATTTGAAAGAATGTGTTACAGGAAAAACTTGGAATTTTTGAGCTATATACTCTCTTTTATGCCATGCAGCAATTTTTATTGCTACAGTTTAAAATGGTAACTGAAACAGGAGTAGGAGTGAGAGGTGTCAAAATGAAGACAAAAGTATATTTGCACATTGTTGTGGTAAATCTGTATATTCTTATTTCATATTACGTCTAGAGAATCATTCCTTCATTTTTAGAAGGAAATCCTCCCCACACACATATTGAAAGAGTTGGTAGTGACTTCCAGAAATATTATGAGAACTCAGTCAATTATGTGAAGAATTATTAGCAATATAAGTTTTTGAAAGATTCACTTTCTGTAGGATGAAATGTTCAACAGCTCTATTGTGCCCCAGATGCATCTGAGATTAGAAATTAATCCTAAGAGTTTTATCCCATATAATGGGCTCATGACTCATTAGCTGACACCATTGAAATTAACATTAATATTTGCCATGCAAAAGGTGTGGTAACAAACTTTGGTTTTATAATCTATTTAAAGCTAATTAAAGTGTCAGCTAATAACAAGAATTAAATATTATACAAGAACTTATGCACTCAAAGTTCACATTCAGTGGTTCCTTCTTCTGCCCTTCTCAGGTGTTCTGTTCACTGAGATAAAATGCTTTCTGGCTTTATCCATTACGAACATGGAACTGCTCTATAATTCCTTATACATTTAGGTTTGGTTAGTTAGGAAGTTTGTTATTCTACTTCATGTGTTTTATTCAAGTCAAAAAATGACTGTGGAGGGCAAGGAACAGGAAGGGAGGACTAGCTCAAACTACGTCACTCCTCAGTAGTTGCTTCACAGCAGTTAAGCCACCAGCTTTAAATATTTGGCCTCTATTCCTGCCAGCCTACAACAGTATTTAAACAACAAAGGGAAGAAGCCCATGATGAATAATAAAAATCGAAGGAACTACGGTTAGTTTATGAGGGAAGATTCAGGCAGTAAAATAGGAGCAATTCTTTGAAGAACTGAATTTGAACTCTCTCAAAAATAACTCAAGAAATTTTGACATCCTTGTTTATAATAGACCAGTGTGGAGGAATTTTTAAAAAAAACCCGTTTATCTAATGCTTTGCCTCCATAAAGAAGAAAAACAATGGAAATTTTTGTTTTGAGAAGATTGTTTTATCCTTAGATTTCACTTAAAATACTGCAAGGAGAAACAAGATTTTCCAAGGAGAGTACTATTATCACTATAGTCCAGAAGCCAGTCTAGGAACAGGAAAACTGGCAAAATTCCACCAAGGAACTGGGGAAAGGCA
>JAOXJM010000012.1:83952648-83964534 GCA_026413425.1 Tringa solitaria
AGTTTGTTTTTTTTTTTCTTACAGAAAATTGTCAGACAATCTAAAACAATGCAAACGGGCATATCTTATTGAAATCAAAGGGAATTACAAATGTTTTCCTTGGCTGTGAACCTGCCCTGTTCTTTCTATAATTGAGCGTAAACAGCAGTATTTATAGTTTATCAAGACAATTCATCCTTACTCACTCCTTAGCGAAAAAAACCAAACAACAGAATACTTATGTTTCTGTTATTGCATACCACCTTACCCAGTACCTTAAGACAACCTTAGGAAAAAAGAGAGGAAACAAGTAAGATGAATACCAGTCTGTTGATCCAAACCAGAGACACAGAATGTCGACCTCACTTGCACCTGGATGGTGGTGTTCATCCAGTTTGCTAGCAGCCTTTTCAAATCAGAGGAAAAATATCAAAAGATTGTAATCATTATGTTTCACAGATTTCCCATTCTTAAGAGCTAGCTCTGTTTTGGATATTAAATCCACAGCCCATATAAAGGTCTCTTCCTATAAATATCAGCCTCTCTACTGGTGGTGCATGAAACATACCTAGCAACATAAGATATTAAGGCCATCCATCAGTAGCCTTATAGTAATCAAAAAGGATTCATCACTTTCTTTCTGTTGGTTGGTTTTCCTAGAGGCCAAATAGAACTTAGCTGGATATTCATATCTCAGAGGAACTGTGGGTCATTAAACATGTCTCTATACATAACGATTCATGTGAGAAAATGTTGACATTTACACTAGCAGGAAAAGCACCGGTTAAAGCATTTTGTTTTCATTCCTAATATTTTTTTGACCAAGAAACAGTAGATTTTAGAAACTGAGAATTTTCTCTCATATTCCCTGTGCTATTGAAGTACTTTGTTTCTCCAGGCAAGTATGTAGATCTACCATTGTTTAACTCTGTAACAGGGAAAAGAAATATTACCTTGTTAGCATGCCTCTCTGACTGATAAGGTAATATATTTTGACATGTGTTAAAAGAACCGAGGGAGAAGGTGTATGTAGGTGTATAGTCATGTACTCTTAAATGAATCCTTTCCCCTGAAATAAAATGGAGAAAATGCAGAAGTTCAATACAAACAACTGCAAAGCTTTAAATTTAATCTTAGTAGTAAAAACATTTACTCATCTACTCATAGTATTTCACTTTCTTTAGTTCAGAACTGAAAGGTCAACACATTGTTCATTATGTCATAGTCTTTTCTACATAATAATTTATCAGACCAGTAACTAAAAATATACTAGATCAAAGTATTTGAAGATAATCACAATTATCCTGTTCCTGTGGTTGCTCATGATTGACCAAGCTAATTATGCCTTGCTTCTTTCCAGATTTATACGGTAGTTGCCAATGAGTGTTTTTAGATGGATGGCTGCCAGAAGGGCAGAAGAAATGGCTTAGAGAAGGCTAATGGGACTTGCAAACACCAGCTTCTAAAGAACTGTGACCTATCATACCAGAGTATGCTGCATCTTAAATAAGGGCAGGCGGGTGGAGACAGTAGTTCAGTTTTGTGACTTCACTTGGAACTGATGACACTGGTTTAATTCACAGAATAACACAATTTATATGGCAGAGTTCACATTATTTATGATACACAGCAAGGAGTAGGTGTTGCCCTAAAGCTCATTCTAATACTTCACCAGCAATTAATATCTTTATGCATAGCCAGATGAATAACTTTAGAAAATATGGAATCATTTTCAAGTGAATAAGTTTGTTTATGTTCAGTGGGCACTTGATTTCAAAAAAAACCCAACCAATCCAGTTTTGTATAGATACTGGAAAAAGTTTGAAGCTTGCACAGCTGAATTGCGGAGAAAGCAACGTAGAACTGCAACTGCTATAAGTTCTGGTGTGGAGAGTAATTAATAGCTTACTACTTCCCAGTTGTGGAATAAATACAATTCCAAATTTCTTATTAGATCAGCTGCGGCACATTGCAGTGTCAATGTATCAATGTATTTTTAGTATCAGGTTATCGACATTCATGTAGAAAAGTGTTTGCAGTCAAACCTTAACCAAGGAATATTTGTTAAGAAGTAAGAGTGTAAATTTAAACTTCTAAATTCAAAGATACTGCCCTGCGCCTAGACAACCCTGGCAAAAAAAAAATAAATAAAAAAAAAGTTGAGGAAAACATTATTTATAATATGTTTGTTTTTTTCTTTAAGCACACAGAGATGCAGATGAAAGTTGCAACAACATAACTCTGTTAACCTATATTTTCTGTTTCACAGAAGTACTCAGTAAATGGCTGGTGTGACATGGTGGAAAAGGTCATTTTTAAAACTGAATATTTTAATGTCATTATTAGTACAAGTCTCATAGCTGTTAAGCTACTGCCAAGCAAACCAGGCTCTTAGAAACAGATCCAGAATGTAAGCCAGAACAAAATATGGGTCTGTCCATGACAGAGATTTGAAGTGGAGAATGTGATCCATCTTAGTGCAGTAATTTGCACTAGGAAAATCCTGACCAATCCAAGCTTATGAGACGCTGAGATCCAGCTCCACCTGCAACTTGATACAGTTTAAATTCACTCTTTTCGTATCCTGAAGCCTGCTGGCCATTCTGGGTGAAAGCACTGAAATTGATGATTTTTGTTAAAATATTCAAAATGTGGTAGACCAGAGAAAGGAACTAGGAACAGCAGTGAGCATGATGTCAAAGACTAACGATTACACAGACAGGATCAAGGGATTCATTACTGTCAAACCCTACAAAGAACTGGTAATGTGCTCCATATAGTGTCTTCATCTGAGAAAGATGCTCAGATTTCCCACTGAGAACCTAATTTTTGTCATGCTTGCACCATCCTGTTTCAGATATCATTGAGTGAAAGACAGCAAAAACAAGGTTGTGCTCTGAAGACCCAGCAGCTGACTAGCAGAAGTACAGTGGAAATAGGGTTCTTGCGTATACTACACAGTGATATTCTTGTGATTGGTTGGTTACTTATATGCCCACTTTTAGTCTTTAAATTCCAGTATCATGTCCATCAGCATATCAGTCTTTGTAGAAAGGTTATGAAATTTTATGGTTCTAAAACATTTAGTTAAGCATCAGCACTCAGCCTCCTAGCACGGTCTTACAAGTAATATGAATGACTTTCTTCTGACACATCACTGATTTTATTCCATTTTCTGGGATATCATTAGCACATCTAAGTATTAAAGATAATAATGACATTCTAAGATTGAGGATTTCACTAAGCCATTGGAAGTACTGATCAATCAGTAGCTAGGCAGTGATAAAGCCGATTTACTTTAATATCATTGAAAATTATCTGCCTATACAAGATACATGAGCTATAATTTAACAGCTTAAACACTCCCTCTACTGAATTACTACATTTTATCTGTTTTGTAGAGAAGATGCAGTATAGTAGTGTCTGAGAAACCATGTATGGTCTTTTGTGATATTTTAATACCTTCAGGGTACACATCTACCAGAAATTCCAATTCTGATCTAATTAGTTATGGGAATAAGCTAAGTGTGGGAATGATTTTCCATTCTCAATACACTGAGCTCAGTGAAACAGCAATACTAAGAGTAATGAGGTGAGACTGCCTGTTTTCAGATGGTTCTTTCCATATGACCCATTTTAGCTAGACCATTCAAGTCTTGTTGGTAGCATTATAGTAGTATGACTTTGCTGCAGAATCAAACAACAAATGCTTAGATTTTAAAAAAATTCTTCCTTACCAAGAAAAAAATGCTTGCTATGAATGAAGAAAACATTGAGACTATTCATCATCTAACAGCTACAAAATGTGTGGCTTGTTCTAGGGAGGGTTGATCTTGTCCTGAGATTGATGCTATTAGAAAAATCAGGAGTCGCGCACTTGCACACAGTGCTGGAAGTCCTGTCTCCTACTAACTCATCATTGTGAGGAGGTCCTTTCAGAGTTGCCCAACTACTTACTGTTACTGGGGTTTGAACATAATGGCAAAAGGTTATTCTTTCTAACAGAAACATAAAATAAATCAGTCTCCAATTGAGGCTAGTTTAAGCTAGCTTTCTAATTCTTGGAGTGAAAGTTGCATAGGAGAATTTTTTCAATCATATGCACTTGGTGATTTAATGCAAAAGTTTGAAAATGCTGGATGAGCATCTCTTTACAGCACTGGTGTTGATTTTTGGATCTTCACAGCGCTGGTAAAGATCCAAAAGATTGAAATAAAACAAATATTATGTCCAAGTTTTGAAAGAGAAAGATGGGCTAGAGAAATGGTCTGACAGGAACATAATGCAGTTCGATAAAGAAAAGTGCAAAGTCCTACACCTGGGGAGGAACAAGTCCATGCACCAATATATACTGGGGGTCACCCAACTGAAAAGCAGCTTTGTAGGAAAGGACCTTGGAATCCTGGTGGACACGAAGTTGAACACAAGCCAACAATATGCCCTTGCCGCAAAGACAGCTGATGATATCCTGGGCTGCCTGAGGCAAAGCATTGACAGCAGATGGAAGCAGGTGATCCTCTCCCTTTATTTAGCGCTAGTGAAGCCATGCCTGAAGTACTGGGCCCAGTTTCGGGCTACCTGGTACAAGAGAAGCATGGAGGTACTGCAGAGAGTCCACCAAAGGGCCACAGACATGGTTAAGGATCTTGAATATCTTTTATATAAGGAGAGGCTGAAAGAGCTCGGACTATTCAGCCTGGAGAAAAGAAGACTCAGGAGAGTCACCATGTATGGGAGGGAATGAAGAAGATGGAGGCAGGCTCTTCTCAGTGGTGCCCTGTGACAGGACCGGAGACAATTGGCACAAAGTGAAACACAGGAGACTCCCTCTGAACATCAGGAAACACTTACTCACTAAGGGGGGTGTGACTGAGCTCTGGTACAGGTTGCCCAGAGAGGTTGTGGAGTCTCGAACCTTGGAAATATTCCAAAGCCTTCTGGGCATGGTCTTGGTCAACTGGCTCTAAGTGACCCTGCTTGAGCAGGGATTGGACCAGATGATCTCCAGAGGTCCCTGCCCACTTTACTGGTTCTGTGAATCTGAAGTAGACAAGATTTTTGTATTTCTGTTAGCTCAGCATTCATCTTAGTCAATAATTGAAGGAGTGGAATATAAATGAAGCACATTGTGACAGTTCATGTGTGGTTTAGTTACTTGTTTCACGTTACAATGTCCAACCCTTGAAGATAAGTGTGACCAGATCATGTAAATCTTTATGGAGGGAGACAGACATGGCTTCTTCTCCTCAAATTGTCTGACCATTCTAATAAGAAGAAGATTTAAACGTGGGATGGAAAAAACAGAACTGTTGAAGCTGATTTTCAGCCCAGCATTTAAAACCCTTTTAACAATGATCAGAAAAGAAATTACCGATACAGTTTGCATATGACACAAAACCTGGGAGAGTAGTAAATAAAGAAGAGAACAAATCATCAAGTCAAAACATTATGAATTTTAATATAGCCAAATATAAAGTCAAATGTATTTTAAATAAGAAGACTGACCGTGCATAACTGGCAGAAAACATTGGCTCTGAGAAAGCCTTGTGGGTAATGGTAAACTATCATAAACTTCTTTGTGACCTAGAAAATGTCTCTATGACGGTGTTATATAAGGCTGCTCATTGACATTGAAAAAAATAAAGGCAGACTAATAGAATTAGATTGAACGAAGAAACCCCACTGATGATGTTCCTAAAAGGTGCCAAGAGCACCAATGGTAAAATAAAAACAGAATCAAATAAAAATATAGTCAAATATAAAAATAGAGTAAAATAGAAACAGACTGGAAATACTCAAATGAGTGAAAAACTTGGTGACAGAATTTCTCACATTACACTGGACTGTTAAAAAAGGAGATTCACAGTGAGTTCGTGTTGCTTGGAAAAAGCACGGATTGACATCACTTCCAGCTAATGTTGACTAAGTTGACAAATCTTGTTTCACAGTTGCCAAGCCAACTACCTGAACTCTAGGCTACCCCAGTCAGAGTGAGAAAAAAGACAACACCCAAAGCCCAGCATATACTACATTGCCTTCACCCAACTCCTTACATGAAGAGAGCCTTGGCTCCTGCTGTGACTCCGTTCTTTGCAGATCCTTCTGCCTTCCCTCCTTATTTCAGTTTTCTTAGTCTCACACTTTTTGCACTCTATTATGAAATAACAGATAGTAAAAAACTTCATTGCTAACATGTTGTTTTGTGCAGGAGTACAGATAAAGAGAAGATCTCAAAAAAACCAACATTTGTATAAATGTGTCAGGTCTCAGAAGACCTTTGTTCCCATAACAGAAGTTGTGGGTGAAGGTTGGACCACTTTGCATATTTAATTTTGAATTTGCTGTTTTCTACTTTTATATGTATATTTATTTTGTTATAAAAGAGGCAGGATCAGAGTCTAAGAATGATCATGACAACAATATCCAGTTTGCTTTTAAGTGACTTTCTTATTATTCAGAAAAATTATTTATAGCTACCCTTAATATCATTAAAAAGGCTGCCAAACCCTTGATTTCCTTGAAAAGTAATAAGAAGTCTTAAAAAGAAAACCTTACTTGATAATTTTAATTTTGATATTTTAAAAGTTTCTTTATCTGCATCTTTACTGAAGAGGATTCTAAAAAAAAATCTTAATTAACTTAATTAACATTTAATATCAATGTTATTTAACTATTTAATATTGTACATGAGTAGGTTAAACTGATATTGTTATCTTTCTAGGTCAATTTATTTTATCAGAAGTACTGCAACAGCTCGAAGTGCAATGATTAGCCAAAAGGAATAAAGTAATACTCTGGTCTATAAACATGGAAATCTCAAACGGCAGCACATTGAGTTCCTTACCCCTGAAATTGGCACTGCAGCAAATGCTCAGCACAGTCAGGGTGTCACAACAAAAGAAGAATGTTAATACATGGGAGCTGGATAAAAAAAATAAATAAATGAGAGTTATTAAAGATCTGAGAAATATTTACAGAAAGATATCTTCCAATTCTATATAAGGGAAAGAAGGGCAATATTTTTCTTGATCGGTGTCCTTACATACATAAAAAGAGAAAGAATCCTTTAATTAGTAAAAGAATTACAGGAGCCTATGTCCAAAAAATGAAGGTGAAAAAGTACAGACCAGAAAAAAGTTGCTCTATTGTAGCAGGTATGATATTCAGCCATTAAACCAATTTTTTTCAAAAGTGATATTAGATCCCTCTCTCTATTAATGTTTAAATGGGGATAGAAATACAAGTATAATCCTATTCTATGAAATCAGACTACATTATCACAGCAGTCCACCCCAGTTTTCCAATCTGTGACCTGAGCAGTGCCCATTGTGGTATGCAGATGAAACAAAATTCAGAATCCAACAGAGTTTTTGTTCAATTTTCTCTCCCAGCCCTTTGTTGGAAATAGGCAAATTACTCCAGACGTTCAGCTTTGTGATATAACACTCCCTTTAGGCTGCTGGATGTAATTGGACGAGGGTAGAATCCAGGTAATTTACAGCACATAATCTTCCTGTGTATTCCACAGAAGACTTTGTAATGTTCCCAGAAAATTTAAGTGAATTTTTCCCAAAATATCACCTAAGTTACTTATGCTCCAGTATAGGTCTGCTTTTTTTTTTCTTTTTTTCTTTTTTTTTTTTTTTCACTGCCTAATCTTCAGGATTATGCATTCTAGACTATAACTTTATGAAGATCTGATGAAGATCAGTGCTTTTAGTTAAATAACCCCCCCAATATTTCATAGATAAATTCATGCCATTTCCTTTGGTGTGTAGCAGCTATAATTCATGTCAACCTAATGGACTACAAAAGATTCATTGCAATTATTTTATTTGCAATTATTTTTCAGACCTGCATGTAACAGCATAAACATACTTGTATTATAATAATTATAATAATCATTTATATGATCGTACTCAAACAGAACATTACAAGTTGCCATAGTTTAAACTTGAAAGGATTTATACAGAATAGTGGGTTTTGGGTTGTTTGGTTTTTTTTTATTTCTGTTTAGGAGGTAGTAGTCTCATTTGTATAGCTTGAAATGTTATATACACCACTACTGTAATATTTCTGGTATGTACACATTTCTGCATAGAAAAATATTTATGCATACAAACATTTATTTCAGCTGAAGTTTTTGTTATGATCTGAAGAATATGCCAACAGGGAAGGTGGGGCTAGAGGGTAATGAACACCACATCAAAGATGTATAGTGCTAACTCAAGGAACTACCCATAAAATATTTTTCTCTTATCTGCTGTTTCTATATAATCTTTAGCATCTAGATGTCTGATCCCATAGAACATAGCTAAGCCTGATGTATGAGCTACCCAGGGTTGATGACTCATTAGTTGCCAATTTACTCTAGCCAGATGATTATTATATAGACAAAATTTAATTTTTCTTCCTGTAAAGGTCCTGCATCCTTTATAGGACTACAAAGAGGGTTGATCTTGACATGTATTTCCCTCCATCTTTCTGAACAAAATGCCTCATGTACATGTATCAGCAGTTTTCAACTTGAATGTGTGGGCTGAATATGTGATAGGTACTCATAAAATGTCTGTGAATGGGGCTGGTAGGTCAATGGGAATCTCCTTCCCTAGCACTCATGAATCAAAAGTAACTGTACTTTCTCCACAAACATATACTGAAAACATTTAAGACATGTTTAGGGCACATCCCTACTTTCATCCATTGAGCTGTCCTATTTGTGAGGCTACATAGTGTTCATGGAGCAGTTGGCTGATGGGGTTCTGCTAGCTGGTGTACCAGAAAATAAATCTAGTAGAAACAAAAGTTCTCTGCCAAACCTAGATGTGACGCAGCAAGAGTCCAGGAACTCCTAGACAGTGCAGGGGAAGAGGGAGAATACCCTCTTTCAAGATAATTTTCTGTTATATTTTCTTAGTCCTTACATCAAGATACATCAGTACCCAGAGGTATATTATCCAAGGCTAACAGAAATTTTGATTTATATTCCCAAGTTTGATTTAGCACAACAAGCTTACTGGATTTGTGTAGATACAGCTGTTGATCACCACATTATTCAGGTTCTGCCTACTGAAAGTCAATAGTGATGTTCCTGTTCCTTATTTAGGGCTGGCAAGGTGCTAAAGCTGGCAAAGGAATAGATTTCCAATTTTTTTCAATATTATTACACTTACTTTGTGAGGTCACATTGGGTAACCAGGGGAGGCTTGAATTTCCTGCTCCAACTCTGTAAAAAATATGCAAATATTTAAACTAGTTATCAATGTCACAGCTGGAGAATATGTTTAACATTGAACTTGCTGCTAGTACTTCATGAACAACATTGAATTTGCCTAAACATATAATTTTGTATTATTATTAATAGAGTTTGCTTGCTGCAGACTCAATGTAGGTAACCATAGGCTATTTTTGTAGTTATTAAATAAAACACGTTAAAGGATAGATAACATTCTATTTTACTCATAAATGTTAGACAAACATTTCAGGTTTTAATAAGAAATGCCCTTCCCCTTATCGTACCTGCATAGATAAATCCTCTTTTACATATTTCGATCCTCTCAGATTTTGTACTACATTGTAGAGAAAAATGTATATTCGGCTCATTTGGCACAGTTATTAGTAACTTAGCAATTAGTGATACCTGAAAGAAAAACTTAAAAAATCCACATAAGTTTTAATTCTACGGCAGAATCCAAATGAAACAGAACTACACAGGATGTTCTGATCTGGCACCGGCTGCACAAGGAAATAAACAATATGGAGAAGAACTCTTTCACTTTTCGATGGTAGTTAATACAGTTCAATATTTATCTTTGCATATCTGTGCAACCTTGCTGATTTCCCTACAGAAAATTAAAATGCAAACAATGATATTTAGGTAAGGAATTTTTTAGCACACAGTTGACAATTCTGTTTACTGATGGTCCTTTTTGTGGTTTTTATTTCAAGTGTAAATAGAAGATGTATTCTCCACTGATCTTTGTCCAGTCTCCTGTGAATATTTACTGAATACCAAAGGAAAAGAGCAATGTTCCCCAAAGCTATGGTCTCAACAGACATGAACTCTCTAAACTGTCATGCTTAGGATGCCACTGCAGCTTCTACAAACACTGTGATGAATCCTTCTCCTGCATCTGCAGACTTATGCCTTAATCCATTGCTGACTTAGTAATAGAAATGAGATGTGCCTGTAAATAATAAAGCTAGCACAACTTCTAACCTTTTTCTCACTTGGCTTAGGGCATTTTTTAAGCATGAATTCTCAGAGTAAAAATGGAGTTCAGCAGTGACCTGGACACTGGAGTTGAGTGCACCCTAAATAAATTTGCCGATGATACCAGATTAGGAGGAGCTATTGATCCCCTCAAGGGGTAGAAGTGCCTTACAGCGAGATCTTGATAGATTAGAGTACTTGGTAATCACCAAACATATGACATTTAACAAGGCCAAGTCCGTATTCTACACCTGCAATGGTGTAATCCTGGATGTGTGTATAGACTGGGGAACAAGAAGCTGGAGTTCAGCCCTGCGGAAATGGATCTGGGGGGTTTGGTTGATGGTAAAATAAATATGAGTCAACAATTTGCACTGGTGGCCAAAAGGGCCAACTGTATCCTGGGGTGCATTAAGCACAGTATAGCTAACTGGTCGAAAGACATGACTGTCCCACTATACTCAGCACTGGTGCAGCCTCACTTTAGGGTACTGTGTGCAGTTTTGGCCTCTGCCATATAATAAGGACATAAAAATATTAGAATGTGTGAAAAGGAGGGCAACAAAAATGGTGAAAGTTCTAGAGGGCATGACTTAGGAGGAGTTGCTAAGGATACTAGGCTTGTTCAGCTGAGAGAAGAGGTGACTGAGGGGTGCCCTCATTGTCAGCTTCCTCATGAAGGGGAGTGAATAAGGAGGTACTGATTTCTTCTCTCTAGTGTCCAGTGATAGGACACAAAGAATGGCTTAAAGTTTCATTAGGAGAAGTTATTAGGAGAAGTTCTTTGAAGGTGGTCAAGCACCGGAACAAGCTCCCCAGGGAAGTGATCATAGCCCCAAGCCTGTTGGTGTTTGAGAATCAATTGGACGATGCTCTTAGATATATGGTTTGACTTTTACATTGCCCCATATGGAGACAGGATTTGGACTCCTGTTTGTACAGCAACAATTGTTTACCTTATAAACTAAGACAAATTATTCTGTTTCAGTCTTAAGTGATCAATTTAGTTCTAACTGAGCACAAGGAGTTTCTTATCTTATGTACAGAACACTTACATGTCTGAACAGCCAATTAACATGCTTTTCATATGCTGTTTTTGTGCTCACACAGCATCCTTGCCCTTGCAAAGCTTTAACTACTTTTCTGGTTCCTTGCAAAGGTCTTAGTTAGTTATGAGGCTTTTGCAGCAGTGGGACCTCTTGCTTAGAGTAAAACAAATCTCAGGATGGACTATCGAAAATTTTGGGGGATCTCTGCTGTGTGACTATAGGCAGAGTTCAGTATTACACAGCGCTGTAAACAGTAATAACAAGAATATATGTGACATACTAAAATAGTAGTTTAAGACTACTATTGCAAATTTTGTACTCTTTTTTTTTTTTCCCTTGCAGTGGACAACACCCTGTAATAAGACAGTATGAATAATTTTCTACATCCTTTTCCTAGATCTCCTTCCTCAATAAAAACACCCCACAAACATGTAGGAAATTCCCAGATCCTAGAGCATTGATCCCATAGATTGCTCTTCTCTCATCGGCTGCAAATCTTTTTGAAGTTTCAGATGAAACACAATAGGCATTTCGGTACAACTTCTAACACAAACTATATTATGACGGCAGGAGACCTGCACAGGCTGGACAGTTGGGCAGAGAGAAACCTAATGAAATTTAACAAGGGCATGTGTAGGGTGCTGC
>JAOXJM010000012.1:83964634-83975515 GCA_026413425.1 Tringa solitaria
GTTGGACTAGATGATCTCCAGAGGTCCCTTCCAACCCCATATGATTCTATGATTTCTTGCATTCTCCTTTCATTATTGAGAGCCCTTCAACCAGGTGCATCTATTGTGTTTTAATCACATTCATTATCTTTTCCTTTATTTAAATTTATTTTTAATTTTCTCTCCAATTAGTAACTCCTGCTTTCTTTAGTTTTCTGGAACATTTCTTCATATAAGCTTTAAGCATTAACAGGTAAGGATAATTAGAATTATGTACCTTTAAGTGATGTAATATTTCACAGCTTTGTACACAAAACTATTAGCACGTTAGACTATTTTAAAACAGACAACCTGAGAGAGTCCTCTTACCTGCTCAACACGTTTTCCTCAGTAAGTTTATATTGCTCTGTTAATATCTTTAACAGGAAGCATTAATAGGAAGTACAACTTATGGTAGGAATGTAATTGTTTAATTCAGTTTAGAAGTTCCACAATGATAATAAGCAGAAGCAAAGCTTTCAGTGTAACTTGGTGTAGGGTTCTGTCACCAACCTGCCACCTGTTGAATTCAGGTAATGTGGCCACTGAGGAGAGAGAAATGAGGAAAGGCAGTGCATAATGGCTACAAGAGAAAGTTTTAGGATGCAGTAAGCAGTTTCTCAACTGCATAAAAGATCTTCTAGGCCCCATAAATTCTCTTCCATACCTGAGGAACAAAAGCTTCACCTCTGAGGCAACTAGTTGTTTCAACAACAAGGATTAAATGACATGTTTATGAAAAAAATTATTTATGAAAGAAGAACATAGAACTATTAGAGAGCTAAATTAAGCATTCCACCGCTTTCATTTCCAGTGTCTTCATTTAATAATAATGGAAAACATGAACAGTATGACTTTCAGCTAACATTCCCTATATTTCATATTAGTCTCATTCTGAGTGAGACACAGTATGCTGATGCTCTAATTTGAGATAATAACTGGCCATATGTTGTAACTGAGAGATTCAGTAGAAGTCCACTGTAATCAAAATCCAATGTGAACCTCACCATTTACCTTGCTGGGAACTAGGCTATACTTACAATTCCAGTTTTATACCTTTGGTACATCACTGAGTTTATCTCTGTTTGTTTGCTTTCCCTTTTACAGTTGTTTTTAAATTCTTTCAAGAGCATATTTAACACTTCAGCATTACAAGGAACATTTCCCAGAATGTTTGCTGATCATTGAACTATGGTACTATGATTACAAACCTGTTTTCATACAATTTCATGTCACTTGAAAAGATTAATGTGAGTGCATAATACATCTCTGCTGCCTACAGTCATACAGATCCGCAAGTTCTCCTTCACTTGTGACCTCTTTTTTCAAATACATCAATTTCCTAGACTTAATACTAAAAGTCTAGTCATAAAGTGTTCTGAAAGAATTTTCCTCTGGAGCTATTCTGAGATTTTTCCAATTAAGTTAAAAAATGACTGACGTTATAAAGGTCACATATTCCGTCTTCACTTCTGTAACACCACAATGTCAGAGAAGTGTTTGTAATAATCACATAACATAGGATCCTTTTTTGTCCTAGTAATTGTTTTAAAGTTTCTTCTAATTATGATGCAAAAAGATTCCAGTCCATAAAAGGAGCAACAATAAAAAATTAAAACCCCCAAAAAACAAAAGCAAAAAAAATCCCCTACACTGGAAAAAGCAAAAAAAAAAATTATAAAAAAGATTTTCTCGTGGAAGACATATAAATTACTGCCTAACTTCCTCAGCAATTATAGTCTATAACTGCAGGTATGTCTCTAGTACTTTTTGAACCAATTTAGGGTACTAAAACCAAAGTCTTCCTACAGATATAAAGAAAGGCACAGCAGAGAGCTCTCATCACAAGAAAAGCCTTCTCATTCTTATCAGACATTAGAGAATCCAACTACAGGAGACTTTCACAGTGAGCATGGTTTCATTACTGCTGTTATACATAGAATTGTTTGATTTAAACATTTTATCTTGATTAAAAGACTCTGAAAAATATAGAAAAAATTCAGCAGAATTTTATTCAGAAAACAGATATTGGTTCCTGCCAGAAAAGGCAAGAATGGAGAGGTATGTGGATTTTTAATCAAAATCTGTCTTTGGTATCAAATTGTAATGGTATTTCCATATTTCAATATGGTTTGCTTTTCTGATTTATGGCTAATTATTTGAAGACCTTCACATAAATTAAGCTTCATAAAATGGTCAAAACCTTTCATAACAAGAAAAGCACTTGTATTTATTTTTAGCTTAAAGAAAGTCCTTTTAAAACTAATGAGTATTTCTGCAGTTGTTGCTTAAGTATTATTTTTAGGTAAGCTGTGCCACACTTCAGCTTTGCTTTGTTTTTTCTTCCAATAAGATACTTCTATCTTAGTCCCATTTTCTCTCTGTATCCAGTCATTCTCACCTAGCCTGGCTATACTTCTTTGGCAGAAAACAACACAAAATATCATTGGATAATGGCCTGATAACTATTGCTAGTGACCTCTATTAGTTTCTTCTCAAAGATAGAGGAGGTAAAATTTCATTTTTTGGTTGCCAGTGGCCCTAATTAATATTTTTTTAACAACTTTTAAACCCGCTTCAGAGGGGAGATAAGAAATTGTGGTGGAAGTATTTTTGGAGGAAACCTACCAGTTCCCATCATGTCTTCTCAGAATATTTCTTGAGACGTAGTCACCAGATCAAGCAGCCTCAGCAGTGAAAGCAAAATTCGTCTTCCTTGACAGATGTCAAAGTTTTGCTGTCAGAGCTATCTCATTGGGAACATGAGATACATTTTGTTAAGGCTGGTATAATCTCCTTTCGAAGTCTGTCTGTTGGAAAAACAAGGAAGCTAACATGGAATTTTGTCCATGTGTAACACTGCCTTACACCATCATTGCGACCCCAAGGGAAGTTAAGGATTCAGTCATATTTATAGAAATTATAGTCAATATCTGACAGGTTGACACTACTCTTAGAATGGTAATAAAACATGTAGAAACAGCATTCTTTTCCCCTCATTTTTTAAATAAAGATTGTTGAGATGAAGTGTTAATGTATTTATTGGCAGGTTTTCTATCAAAAACAGCCGGCAAAAGGAGTTTGTCATCCACTGGAGAGGTTCATGTTGTTACTGCACTCTCATATTGCTGAAGGCAAGGTGCCACAAGTTGTGTTAAAAAAAAAAGAATCAACCAAACTTGTAAGAAATGGAAAAGAAAATTGGACAAAGCTTCCACAGAAAAAAAAGAAAAGTAGAGTAACTGGTCATAGATCAGTAAAGCTTAGTGCTTCACCAATGGCTCAAATTCCTCTCTGGATGCTACATAGTTATAAGAATTCCAAATTTCAGGTAAATACAAGAGCCCCATGTAAGACTGCAGAAGACTAGAGAAAATCTAGAGAAAGCAAGGAGGAATTCATAAAGAAGTTCTATGTCTCTGAAGGCTGTGCTGATGTGGGAGGGATTAAAACATAAATGAAATATATTTTTACAGGGAAAAAATATTATTCTGAGAAAAGAACTTAACTCTTTGTACCTGCAGTGATGCCTACTACAAAACTGCAAAGGCTGCTTCAGTCATCACTTCCAAGTCACTGAAAGCAGAGCAGAATACTGATGGGAGCAGAATACTGATCAGTCCAGGTTGCCTATAGCTTGCCTGGAGTACACAAAAAATTGCAGGCAGTGTCAGAGAACCTATCTCAAACCTTACCTTGGAAAAAGTAACTTCCTTTTCAGATTTGACAGTCAAAATGTTCTGGTCGCTACATCATGTATCCACCAAAGTATCTGTCTCTGTATTAAAGCATGCCCAGAACAATTCTGTTATTTTTAAGGTCAAGAACACGATCTGCAGTCAGTGAGAGGAAGACTGGTACTGAGAATTACTTTGAATTGCCACTTCCTAAGAAAGTGCACCATGAAAGAAATGGATTTTTTTCCTCAGATTTTTTAAATTACTCTGGTGTGAACTATTAGAAATCTCCACATTATTCTCAGCAGTTTTACAGGTAACTATATCTCTGATTAAACACTACTTTCACTTTATCTTCCTTTTAATCACTGCAGATCATTCAACTTCTTGTGAAATTATTTTGATGTTTTTTTCCTCACCATGTGTTGATAGAAAGTGTTATCCATTAGCCCATCAATAGGGTATGACAGAGTAATTTCTTTAACTGAACACATGAGGTACTGGAAGCAGCTTTTCAACTTAGCACTCTGATTGAATTTAATATTAATAAAATTAGCATTCCAGCTATGTAAGGAAATAAAATGACACAGGTTATTAAACTTCATGCTGGAGGGAGGAAGCTAATTGTCTGTAGAGGTCAGGAAGGAAGTTCCCTTTACTACAGTCTTATCATCTCACAATAGGTTGTTGTATTACCCAAGAGTTCAATTTCATCTAGAGTACCATCTTCAACCTATCTCTCAACCTCTCAAGGGAGAATATCAACTAATACCAGCCTAAGTTCTGCTCTTTTATAGGAAAACATATTTTTCTTATGGCAATTTATGTCTTGTCAGTTACTTTTAATATTAGACAACCTCATGTTCAATACTATATGTTATGACCGTTTGCCCCACTTGGTTACACAGGAAACATGTCTCTTATGATCTCCTCATTTTGGTTGGAAATGCTGTTTAAATTAATGTCCTACACTCCCAAAATCATGTGCTGAGGAACTACAAAGTCCTCTTAGTAAAGCAGAAAAACAGTGTTAAATATTATACGAAGTATTTTTCAGTGCTTTTTCAGTGTACACTTGTGTATTGTGCCATTTATAGTGTTTAATTTCTGATGGCACAAAGCATTGCTCTATAAATACTAATGGCATATTCAAACATGCAAAACAGTTCACTCTGTATTCCAAAAAAGTACATTAATTATAACAATCAATTTACTTTCCTGTTATATGTACAGGCAACTGCTAAAAGTATTTTCAACGCTGATAGGGAAATGAACTTTTGGAAAGAGGTATGTTTATAAAGAAACATGTAGAAATGTCTACCTACCTCATGAGAGTATTTCACTGAACTTCACTGAATTTTTAGAGTATATCCTTCTTTTCCTGATGACCTCACTTTCCCTGCAAGTTTTCAGTGATGATAGCAGAGCTCATTTCTCCCAGCTTGCCAATTTACCTGATTTTTGTGAAATGAGTCTTGAGGCAATGCAAAGCTGCTACCCTCATATGCTGCTGGATGAACGTGAGACTTTGGGGCAGAAAATGTACGTATCTGCTGTTAAAGTCTACTAGTGATATCCCTCAGCCTTCCGTTGACTAACTACTGGTGATTTGGACATAGAGAGAAATTGTTGAAACAGCCAAACAACTCATGTGAACAAACTGAAATATAAAGAAAGGAAGTCTGGCTTCTCTTTGAAGTACTTCTGACACACTTTAAAGGCGTATTTTCTATAATTTCAGCTTAAAACTGTATCCTGAGTTCAGGACTTTGTACTTGTCTTTCTTAAACCTCATACTGCTCTTGCTAGCCCACTCTTTCAGCTCGTCCAAGTCTCTCTGTAAAATGTCTCACCCTTCTGATGTGATCACCTCACCACCCAGTTTGGTGTCATCAGCAGACTTGTTGAGGGTGCTTTCGGTCCCACCATACAGGTCATTTATGAAGATGTTGAATATTGTGAGGTCCAGTATTGATCCCTGGGGGACCCTACCTGTGATGGTCTGCCAGTACTGGTAAAAAACATTGACTACCACCCTCTGAGTGCAACCTGTTAGCCAATTTCCTACCTATCTTGCAGACCACACATCCAATCTGTACCTTGTTGGTTTGTCCAGGAAAAGGCTGTGGGAAACAGTGCCAAATATTTTGCTTATTTCCAGGTAAAAAACAGCCACTGCTCTCTCCATGTTAACAGAAGATGTTATTTTGTTGTAGAAGGTGATTGTGTTAGTCTGGCATGATTTACCTTTTGGGACACTCTTCACCAGTGTGTCCAAATACTTCTCCTTCTTTCATTAGCTGCCATTTTTATGCATTGAAATGGCACTTTATATTAGTCACTAATTTGTTCAGGACTTAGAAATCTTATTCTGAATGTTGTTGCTTATTTCTTTAGGTGACTTCTTGAGGTTAGCTTTCTGACTAGGGAACACAGGCAGAGAAAGTGAGTGAGCCTGACACCAGAAGGGAAACAATTTCTTGTTGTAATCTAATTCTAGAATTACTTTATCTCCAGGGCAATCAGTCCTGAGTCCCTTTTTTCAGTCCTTTTGTCTCACCTATCAACTATATAGGGCAGAAATTGGAGACAAGATACTATTAATTACTGCTGAGTCAGAGGTGCATTGCACTTATCTGTCCTGCCTCTGCAAAGAGAATGCTGCATACGCTTTCCCTACTGACAAATCCTTCAGGATAGTGTATCCAGAAATAAAATAAAGTGGATTGCTAATTAGTAATTCTCCCCACCTCCAGTGCTTTCAGTAGTGAGAGGAGAAGTGACTGGGTGTTTGCTAATAGCTTTTAATTCCTAACAAGATCATTTCCCACTCCAGCCAATTGCAGTTATCACAGGTTGATTGAATTTGCACTGAGATAAGGGATCCACCACAAACTCCTGACAATCTTTACATTTTCTTTTCTGCTTCATAGGTGACAGAACAAAGACTTTAACCCAGCAAGTGTATTAGTAGTGCAGATTATTTAGCAACTTCCTGTAGATCATCTTTTCAAAGACCCCAACAGACCAAAAGCAAGCAGAACACTTTGTGTTCCACACTATGATTTAAAATGTACTGCTATAATCAGGAGAGATGGAAAATTTTCTCACAGAAGAAGTGCCCTTGTCTGTTGCATTGACTAATTTTCAGTGATGCAATGCACTGAGTGGGACAGTCCCAATTCAATCTGTAGACAGATTTACAACTCAACTTGCGAGAGCTGAGAAGACTTTGTATAGATGAGCTTATTACTCTGAATAAGTTCATAGCCTTTTCTTGACAATTTATTTAGTAATTAAAAAGACTTTCTTGTATGCAGTGATATAATTTATTTTGTCACAGTGCTATCTTTCTCTTAATGCAAAGAACATTACAGCACCAACAAGACTGACCGGATCTGGAATTACAGGACAGTTACATTGTCAGTAGTGAAACTGTATCAGTATGCCCAGAAGCATTACAACCTTTTGATTTTTCTGAAATCAAATGGAGAGCTTAATTGCAGTCTCAGATGTTGAAATTACAGTCTTGAATAAGAAGCTGCATCTCGGCAGTCTCTTCAATGACTTGTAACAGAGGAGTCAGGCTTTGCTGTTGGCTGTAGTGCTTTTTTTTCTGTATGTATCAGAAAAAAAATCTCTTCAGAAATCTGGTTTTCATCCCTCATATAGGAGTCCTCAAAGACACGGACTGGACTTGCAAAAATTTATTTGAAAACTTCAGAAGTAAGACAATGTTACACAACTGAGACTGTTACTCAGTTGAAAGTAACTTACGCCTTCACTTACCAGGTTTTTAATTGAAATCACACAATCATGGAAGGATTCACTTTGGAAGGTAACTGGAGATCTCTACTTTGGAAGAGTACTGGAGTTTTCCATTTACTTTGGAAGGTAACTGGAGTTCAAGTTCCTACTCCATGAATGGCTAAATTCAAAGCTGTATCTGGTTGCTTGGGACTCTGCCCAGTAGTTTGAAGATCTCCAAGGATGAAAATTCTACAGCTTCTCCAGGCAATGCTTCCCAGTGTTAAACCATTCTCATGGTGATAATTTTTTCCCTTATCTTCAGCCAAACGTGTGAACAATGTGCTAAGTATTTCAATTTATTGCCGAATCATATCCAAAGGCTAATAGGCACTAAACAAACATGTAAGAAACTTTTGCTATCCCACTGAGCTATAAGAGGGGAGTTCAAAAGAAAAGAAAGACAACTACTTACGGAACTAACTTCTTGATAAAACTATTTGTATTGGGAAGCAGCTGGTTGCTCCTTAGTGGCCTTCCATGTTACAGGGAGATAGAAGAGTATTGCCTCTCTTGACATGGCTAACTAATTCTTGATTCTGACAGTGTTTCCCTCCAAAGCAGCAAATTCAGATCACAAATGAATACTGTAAGGTTTTTATAATGAAATTAAGTCAACAGACCACAACTTCCATTTCCCATCTCAATCTTACCTGTAATTTGTCTTGTAACCATCTTGTGTAGATGGTTTCACATGGTGTTGATTTCCATCATAAGTCACCTTCTGCATCAGGCTTTCTCTTTTTCTTTTCCAATGATACACTTGGTTTCCCTGTTCCCTTAACGGTCCCCCAATCTGCCAGCATATAGCAAATTCATCAATGTTTTTGATTACCTGTGGTCAGCCTGTTTCCTACATTGGTGCCCCTTCTAGCATTGCATTAAACCACCTAAACATTGAAGAGAATATTAAGCAGCCAGTGGTATAAGCTTGTTGAAGAAATATCACATCAAGAACTTGAATCTAGCAGCACCCACAATACTGATTTGTTGTTGTAAGCATGTTCTTGGAGCCCCAAGGTTTATTGCCAAGTCATATGAAGTATCACACAGGACATAATCATGAGCGAATTCCGTTCATTTATTGCCATATCTCAAGGGTGCAAATGCTGGCAGCACATTCTAATTTTATCTAACGCTGATGTAGTTCATTGGGTTTTTAACGTGTCATTCTCACAGGGAAAGTTTACATCTGCTTAATTAGCAATTGCCTGAAGCCACCTTCCTCAATAAAATTTTATTTGCTCTTTTCTTCCAGAACTGTTATTGATTTTAAATTTGAAGCAATGACAGGTCTCCTTGATACCATTGTAAGGAATGTGAAAACATCTCTAGAAAATATTCAGCAGCTTAGCTTAATGAGGGCCCTTAACTCCTATGAAGTGATTACAGGAAGATTTTGTCTCTCAGTGTGACTTTGTACTGAAATTAGTGGTTCTTTCCTATTCTCCCAAACAACCTCTTTATTGCCCTAAATGTCTTTCCCCTTCAACCTATGACCTAACAGGACCTAAAAGACTCCTCTCACCACTCCAACTGTGACCTGCATTTCAAGAAGGGAAAGAAATGAAGCTGCTGCTTCTCACACTGCTACATGCTAGTAGAAGCCCTACCATTCAATGAGGCCTGACCCTGGTTAATAGCTTCCCACTTTCTTGCCTGGCAGTAAACATATGGACAGTTAACTGTTTCCTCATTCTGCCTGATAACTCCAATGAAATAATTCTGGTTTTTATTTATTCCCCAGTGTATCATATGAGTTAAATTTTATATTAACTGTGAGTGCCCCAGGCATTCAGGTTGCTGACTAAATCCTGGCTTCAGGTTAACTGAATAGAACATGGAGGACTACTGCACATGATATTAGAAGGTGTTGGATGTGTCAGATAACAGTGTAAAAAGCTGGAAAAAGTTAAAGAAAACACTATGAAAGATGACTGGACTTTGCAAGTGGCTAAGGGAAAGTCAACCGAGAAACATGGCCAGACTTTGCAGATCACGAAAGGGGAGTATTACAGTATGGAACCTTCATACTAGTTTCTCAAGCAAAGCTTGGATGATTGTTTCAGACCAAATCAGCATCTCCTTGGAAACCCTGTAGGAATCGAGCTAAGGAACCATGAAAACAAACGTGAAATTGAATATTTTCATGTTACTGATCTGGAGTATCATTAAGTTCTGACATTTTCCCAGATGTTTACCGTAGAGATATGGAAAATGTGACTTTCCCTATTTGCTTAACACAGTATCTGTAGAGAGTCAAATTTACCAGTGTTAACTTTCAGCAAACACTCACACAGAATAAATACCCACAAATTTGATATAGCATCCCACTTAAAAAATCACTACCAATTTACAGTATGCTCATGTCCTCTTATCTTTTTGGGTTTTTTTTGTAGATTTGCTTTTTCTTGTTTGTAATTGTAATGGTTTGACTGCATTCCTCCTAGGCAAGGTGGAGGCTTTGCTTCTGTGCACAACTTTGCTTTGTTGAGTTTGCAGTTGGCTGTGAACATTCACAAGTGTATGTCAAAAGATATGACCTGATTTGTGAAACACCAAGACTCCATTGTTGTTGCTCATGTAGAGGGATCTAATAGCACTACCTACAATTTAAGTTTCCCAGCACCTCCAGTGATATGACTGTTTCCATTTTTTTCTTTAAATATAAGAATCTACCAATGGAATTTAGAAAACATGAAGTCAAAGCTAAAAAGTTCCAGAACACTGTTTATTTAACATTGTCTTACCTTTCTCTTCACATACGATTTACAATATGATCTCTTATTACATGATTACATAGAATTTTTTTTCTGTAGGACCCTGTCTCACAGTACACAAAGTAGTGTTGCTGTAGTAATTTTTTGTCTTTGCATTGGTTTTGGCTGAGATGGAGTTAATTTTCCGCATAGCAGCCCTCATAGTGCTGGGCTTTGTATTGTTAGCTAGAAAGATGTTGGCACCATTGTCTTGGCTCCTGCTGAGCAGTGCTCCCACAGCACCAAAGCTCTCTCTCCAACATAGCCCTCCTTACCAGTAGGGTGGGAGTGGGCAAGAGCTTCAGAGAGGACATAGCCAGGACAGCTGACCCACACTGACCAAAGGGATATTCCATACCACATGATCTCTGCTCAGCAATTAAAGCTAAGAGAAAGGAGGATCATTTGTTATGATGTTTGTCTTCCAGAGCAACCACCATGTGTACTGAAGCCTTGCTTCCTGGAAGTGGCTAGACTTCATCTACTCATGGGAAGTAGAGAACAATTTTTTTGTTTTCCTTTGCTTCTGCACTTGGTCTTTGCTTTTGCTTTACTAATCTGCCTTTATCTTGACCCATGAGGTTTTTTTTCATCTTATTTTCTCCTCCCCATGGGGGGGG
>JAOXJM010000012.1:83975615-84051077 GCA_026413425.1 Tringa solitaria
CCCCCCCCGCCCCCAGTCCTGCTGAAGACAGCAGTAACAGAGCAGATTGGTGGGCAGCTGGCATCCAGTCAAGGTCAATCCACCACAGTCTTTTAATAAAAGAAATGTCTATCAGCAAAATCTTTGTCTCTTTTATTGCAGAAGCTAAAGGTATGATAACAAATGAGAGAGGAACTGCAGGAGCATAAAAGATGGTTAAAGCCATTCAATACTGTCTAGAAAAGTGCCATAGCATACTTATACCGTGCCAAGCTTATATTTTTTTGCCTGATAAACTAAAATATTCTATAAACCTGGGACCTAGTAGAGGTCATATTCTTTCTTGCCCCTCTACAAAAAGTAGAGATTATGGCATTTCCTCATCTACTCGAGAAAATGCATTTTGTGAAGTATTCACATCTCTGAATTATCTTATTTGTTCTCCATTCTAGGTTCAGATAAGCACCTTGTCATGACGATTTCCTGGCAAAAGTGTGAGAGCTTTCCACACAATGTTGTCCTGTTAACGCTTCCTTACTTGCATACATAAACTTGGGGTGGGCCATTTCTGCCTTGTTTTGTTTTGGTTTTTTTTGAAGTGTCCCTTGTCCACCTCTGCAGTACTTACAACTATTTTCTCTATGCACAATGTCATCGCTTCTGTAACAGGAATACAAATCTCTGGGTCAGTCAGAGATGTTAATCATTACTTAAGCATAAAAATAGTCTGGGGTCAGCAGGAACTTCCTGGGAAAATCCCTTGAAATGTTCAAAATTCTCCCAAAGAGCTCCTGAAATAGTATGTCAAATACTTAATTGTGAAGGTGATGGTAGTTTCAACCGCTTAGTTTCAGGTTAGTCATCTAGAGACAGAAGTTTTGAGTGGTAAATTGAATGAAGTCATTCTAATGAGCCATATTTTTAACTGTAAGGCACCATGATGCTTTAGTTTCCTCGTGGTTGTCCTCCAGACAGGGACAGTCTGTCAGACCCTTCAGGATCTACTGTAAGCTTGGTTCCACTTATTATTTTCATTAATTACTTCAGCAACACATGAGAGAACACATTTGTAGGTGTGTGAAGGGAGAGCAGCAAAACTCTCCTTTCTGGTTGAGGTACTAAATAAAATTCACTGAAAACCAGTCCTCACCCCCAACACTGATGTATCCTTTTAATACAAGGCCTTTCCTCCAGTCCAGGAGACTCCAGTGGGTTGAACAAATTCTTCACGCCCCTTGTTCCTAAGAAAAGTCTTCTGCCTTTCACCTCTGTCTTTGGCTGCGTGTGTCTTCTCCACCCCTGTCAGAGCCTCCCAGCTTGCAGACTCCGCTGACTTCCAGCTCTTTGTATCATCCCCCTGCCTACTCCACTCTGGAGCCTCTTCTACTTGCTTTGGCCCAGGGACCCTCAGGGGAGGTCTACCTCTCCTCACTCCACAGAGGGGTGTGTGAACCAAGGTATAATATCCAAGATGAAGGAAATAAATAGCCTGCAAGCAAGCAAAGCAGAGTTCTACCAACTTTTATGATGTTAACCATGATAACTTAAAAATATAAACTACATCTAAGAATCATTTCAGCAAAGAGCCATTCAGCCCTCTAGACTCTTTTCTATGGCAGCCCCTTGGGCATTAGGGTCCAGAGAGTGCTCACAGGGTCCAAGAACAAGAAGGGAGCCCTTGCAGCTAGGACAAAAAGCCCCAGGGCTCAGTCACACATCGCCTGCAGGGAGGCATTGGGGTTGTAGGGACCTACTCTGCTTTTCCCCTCTAAGGCCTGAATTGAAGCTGTGTCCACTTTCGGAAAGCTCTATGTACGGTTTTGGGTAATGTAGGTTGCAAAAACCTCTGGTGAGCTTTCTCTTGTCAGTCCAAAGGTTGAAGGGATTGGGATATTTAAAAAAAGACAAGCTGTCACGAGACAAACATAAGTTGTTCTTTGTGACCATTGGAGAGGTGTGACAGGAAAATGAGTTATTAATGAAGCTTAGGAAGTGATCTCTGCAAAACTGAAAACAAAAAAGGAGCAGCAGCTGAATATCCATCTCAACATAAACACTGAACATAAGCAGTTTTCAGTTGGCAACTGCAGTAATTATAGGATAAAAATGACATGTGGAGTAAAATCCCCTTCATATATGGTATATTTAAGTTTCATTCACCTACAGGATATGCTTGTATAAATTATAATTTCCAATAAGAGACGAAAATGATTGTAATAGCATTTTTCTACCCCAGAGACAGGTATGCTATTAAGCTTGTATCATATGCAATTACAGTTACAGCAGGCTGCAGTAGAGCAGACAACTAGCAATGGAAGATAACAAATAAATCCCAGTGGGAAAACAATATTTCTCAGTGAGAACCAATAAGAACTCTTGTTTGACTCACTTCATTTATGCATTCATACATTCATTTATGCTCTTGTAGTTTTTGCTTAACCTTGAGTAATCTTGGAAACATTCTTTTTTATTTAGTGAATGTGTGTGGAGGAGTGAAGGTTAATGAGGTAGAATATGATTTGTTCACTTTAAAAATATTTAGCTTAAACTATTTTTCTTATGATGCATCAGGTTTATCTGCTCTGGTGGCACTGAAAAGGTATAGCGTACCTGAAGTTGCATAAAACATAATCACAACAACAGTGCAATAAATCTATTATTTCTGTAAAACTAATATATAAAGATTTTATCCTAAAAGGTATAAACAACTCTGAAAATGCTTGCACCACTGCTTCAGAACCTGTTAATTGCTTTTTGAAATATAGCTCCTCATAAGGAGGTTTTAATTGATTCTGTAAGCACTTTCAATAAAAACACCAGAAGAGAAGAATGAATGTTGAAATAATTTCTTTAGGTTAGCAAGTATCTTAGAATTATTTATATAGGATGCTGCTATTAGAGGTACTTCATCCATAGTGGTTCCTGGGCCATGATTTCCACATACAGGGGCAATTCCTCAGACAGTGTAAACTGTGACTTCACTGGCATTATGACAGTGTGCAGGGGCCCTGTCCCCACTGGGTTCTGATGCCTTGTAATTCCTGCTAATTGCCAGCCCACGTGCCACGGTGCGGAATTAAGGAGTTTGGGTCCAAGGTTGCACTCAGTCCCCAAGCTAACATAACAGTACATGGATACCCAGTACATGGATCTCCATACCCCTCAATAATTATCACTTGATAATAATCAAGTGATACTGCCAAAGAAGCCAGGTCATGAAAACAGCCACTGGTTGCATCAACCATTAGCACGCTTCAGGGGCTCTGCAGTCTGAATGATGACATCCTAAACCCTCTTTCAGCTCACAAAACTCCCACAGTACCAGGGATGGATGCCTATTTTCCTTACAGCCGAAGATTTATCAGTTATGTCACCCTACCTGCATTGTCTGGGCCAGGCTACAAGTCTTCACTCTTTTCCCTAACCTCTGGTGAGCAGCCTAACTGCTCATTGTCTAATTATTGTGACACCCCGAGCTTTCTACCTTCTGTTGAGTGAAGTAAGTACTGCCACAAAATTGTCACTCTGTGTGTGTAGTTATTAACACCTGTGTACATTTCTCTTTCTGAAGGACTGACCCAGAGCACTGTAATCTGGAATCTGCAAATTAACTGTCAGTTATATTACTAAACCTATCAAAACCGGTACCATACATGCCATAATTCTAAGAGCCATAGCAAATCCTCTAAGTAGAATTGAGTATAGCAATAAAAATCAATGAATAGAACAAGAATATGGGATGTTAAGTGATTTACCAATTTACAATATGAATAGGATGTACCAAATCTACACCTAGATGAGTTTCACTTAGATCTCATGGGGTTATCTGTTCACCCATGCTTACTACATGTTCTTTTCAGAAATAGTTTGTACTAGATTTGAACGTATTAATTGTCCTATGCAATCGCAAATAACACTGAATTAATGTATTGTTCCAATAGTCTTTTTCCAAGTTAGCTCTTGCTAGATATTCCCACAACTTCATATCATACAATCACATTAGAAAAAAAAATGTGTTCTTTTATTTTGTCTGAACTTCTCATTTTTGAGAAATTCATTTAATTGATTGTAATTCCCATCGCATCCCAAAAGTAGATCTTGATGCTTCTACATTTGATTCAAGCTGGTTTTGGAGGATTGATTCCTCTGCTCTAACCGTTGATGCCAAGAAACTTTTAAAAATGCCACGAGTGTCTTCTCTATCAGGTCCCATGCAGACTTAGGAGTCTTTTGGCTTCTGGTTTGTGAGAAGTTAAATTTGGCTTGAAGGCTGCTATATTTATCAAACACAGAGACACTGTTTAGTTATTAGACTTCATTTTTTCGACCTCAAGTCCACTGTTCTGAGTCAAAGTAAGAAAGATTCCTCTGTATCAGATGGTTCAGATCAGTATTTGAAGACTATCATAACACCATTACAGCAGAAATCTCAGGAATTAAGTAGCTTTCTGAAATAATATCAATCAACTTATCTTGCTTTTCCTTCTAATGTGTTACAAAAGGCCTAAAAAAATGTATTAAACTATTAATTATCATCTTTGTCATACTTGTCTTAGTATTCAATAATATATGATGATTTTTTTTCAGTGATATCAGGAGTAACTTTCTTGATCCAGCCCTGCTAAATCAAGATAATTGCAATTCCCTTTGACATGACAACAGACATGACAGCAGCCCTGCATAAGCATGTATTCTCTTTTTTCTCCTGTCTCACATACAAGCCATAAAGGGATAGAAAAAAAACCCAAACATTTTATTTTTGTAGTCATTTACTCCATGCATATGCAAATCTGTAGAGGCCATGGGCTGATCCAAGCCAAAATTACATTTTCTCTGATTGAAACATTTGTCTTTTTCCCTGTAGTTATATATTATTGACCATTCTCTGCTTGTTGTAAAATTTTTATTTGTGGCACAGTTGAGTGGAACTTTTCACATGTGACTGTATACTGCTCGAAAAGAGACTTCAAAAGAATTTTTTTAAGTTTTTCTTTACCAGTGGACAGTCTGTTCATGATTATTCTCTGAAGAGCAAACATATATTATATAGAGATACTGGAGTTCAGAGATCAGGGAGGAGTCGGCTGATGGACAGGAGTTTTGCTTGGTACACACAAAATAAATATTTGGAAGATTTTATAGAATGCTTTATAGCAACATTACAGAAGAAGAACTGTGGCTCTTTTTTCTTTAAAGTACATAATGTTTGGTTCTTTCAGAAATAAACATAGCCAGGAAGAGGTCTCCGGGTTAGTTCTTTTCTTGTCACAGGCAAATACATTGAAAGTAGTAAGACCATCTCAAAATAAGCTTTGAATTTCCAAACTACATTTGCTCCTAGTTACTTTATATCCATTGTTCAATACTTTTAATAATTGAGGAGTATTTATTCAGTACAAAAGTGTTTACTCATTTTTTGTTGCACTATGTTAAATAAACTAACTGGTCATTTTGATACTGAATTTCACATGGATTCTTTAAATCTAACCTTCAGAATTATTCATTTTATTATGTGTCCCATTACAATCATCCTGTCTATTGGCCTACAGACTTTGACTCACCAACTTCGTGTGCCTTGGAGCTTGGGTTTTAGATTAATGGTACCAAGAATTTAGATATAAAGGTAATTTTTAGCAGTGCAATATAAGCACTGACAGCTATTGGATTTCATTAAGTCAATGAAGTTACTAGTAAATTAACATATACAGGAGCAGTTGCTCTGTGGAAAAACTCATGACAGTGGAAATGATAGTGTAAATGCAACATACCAATGCAGTCACTATTTCAAATTAATACAATTCCCAAAACAGTGCATAACATCTCAGATAAAGGTTTAAATAATTTCAGAAGTTTCTGTAACCCCTGCATACTTTCTGGCACACAATAAAAGACTACCTTGGAGTATCCTCATTGTGTTTCAAATTTCGCATATACCAAGATTTATTACAACAATTATTTGATACTATACAAAAACTGGTTTGTCTTAGCTAGATATCAGGTGTTGTAGCTGATCTCTTGAGTAAAATAGAATGAAATATTATTAAAAATTGTACATGATGAATGGTTTGAGTTTCTAGCAGAAACATAGGATACATAAAAATGTCTTCATATAACATATTATAGGATTACATACAGTTTAGTCAATAAAACATAGGATTAAATATATGAAAAGGTCAAATACTTAGATTCCTTCAAAAGGACCTAATGTAGTAATCTCTCCTCTTTACATTTTAGGCCCCCAGGCTTAATTTAGTTCTTCTCATCTATCTGGAGAAATATCATAAAGAATGTCAAGATTTAACCTTATTTCCAAAGCAGACATACAAGTCTAATAGTAATGTTTTTATACAGAACAAAAGCATTAAACAAAAAAGTCTCAGAAAATGCACACTTTGGAAAGTTGTCCATAACTCAATATGAAATATTAAACTATGTGCAGCTGTGGATTTTTTACTCTGGGTCTTCATTAGCATACAAAAGCAGAAAGAAAGCTTCAGGAAGTAAAGATATTCTCAACAGGTTCACCGCGTATAATCAGAATAACATACAAACTTAAGAAGGATTTTGTAATTACTGTTGCTACATTTCTGGAAATCTAATAAATGCAAAGACATTTCATTGTTTAAAAATAGTCCCAGTAGAACACACAAAATTTAGAAGTATCAAAGTGAAGCAACATATTTTATTAAACTATTTTGCAATAAAATTTTATTCCATGAGCTGGAGGCACAGATTGCTTTTGCAGCAACCACTGAAAGCAATTCAATTATATATTTACAACAATATTTACCAGCAAACTCTCTGTTGCTCAACAGAGTTCTGTTTTGAAGCACAATTTCTTCCTTTCAAAGGGCATCAGGATGACGTGCAATTTGATCGCTGCCTGCTCTCCCTTATACCGATGTCAAAGATGTTGAAACTGAGATGTAAGAGTGGCTGAATTGACAAAAGCCTTGTATTCTAGAGTTATTTACATATTCTTATTCTAATTTTAGAATAACTCTAGAGGTAGAATATGTTTTCTCTCTAATCCACAAAGGAAGGTGGAAAAGCCTTTTAAAAGTCTTGCTTAATTGCCTGCAAACACAGCACTATTCTGTGAGAAATAATTTTCTCGATGTTTACATCTACAGTCAGCAAGAAGTATGGGGACTTTATAGCCAGTTTGCATCTTGCCAGTCCTTAATGTTTGCTGGGAATTTAAGCTATCATATCATCACACCTGTATTGCATTCTCATGGAATACCTTCACTTAACCTTCTCACTCCATCATGCCAATCTTCCACAAAAGTTTTGTGGCTGATTTAGTATCTCTCCCCTAGCAGAACTGCGTCTTTTCTCTTACTTAATCATTCCCCACAGGCTGATCCTTCAGCATCTTGATTATTTTGCTTTCTATTTTCAGATTTTACTGAGGGAGAGCCTAGAGCTGTTCCAGATACTGGTTGCAACAGCCATGAACAGTAAGAGGCTGACACCCTCTTGCTCTGTGCAACTCACAACAACTTTGACCTTTACCTAGGTATTTTACATAGCACATCATGAACCACTTGCTATTTGATATCACCTGTCCTGCTCTGTATTGCTGATTTCCTTTTCCTCTTCCCTGTGAAAGGACCTCCAGCCAGCCAGAGATCTGAGGGTATTTTACCAGTGCTCTTTGATCCAATCCAGTTTTAGATGTTAAAATGAGGTTTTATAACAATCCAGAACAGAATAACAAAACTCTTAAACAGAGAAAAAACATCTCTGCACTCTGAAAAATAAATAAGAGGGTTTGTAAGCAAGACTCCTGCCTGTTTAAACTATCTTTGCACTGTCCTTCAGTTCTGCCCTAAGTCCAGTAATTTTCTGAAGCTTCCCAAATTCTAACAAAGTGGACAGATCTAACAGGTCCCTATGAACTGTTTTTCAGGTGCGGCCTTCCAAGTCCTAGCTCCGTGTGCTTCACAGGAGTTCTCTTTGTTGAGTCCCTTCCCATCCATTGTTCATCCCATCATGCACTATATGAGCATTACTCAGTCCTGAATACTCAGGGAAGACGCACGCTCCATCTTGGGAAGGGCTCATAAAACCAAGGGCAAATCAGCCACGACAGATCAAATGGACAATTCCAGCAGAAAAACCACACCAAGTAAAACAAAGACACTGTCTAGCGCAGCAAGCATCAAATTGCCTCCCCAGAAAAAATGTACACCATTAAATTGTACCCATCTACTGAAAAAATTTACTTAATTGCTGTCATCATCACCAGTTTCTCTTCACATCTCTCCACATCAATGGAAATTGATGTGCATTTCAAATGCACTGAAATGCATTTGAATTTCCTTTGCATTTCAAATGCAGTTCAAACTCTTGGTCCCTGATTTCTGGGCTTCTCAATCTGCCTTAGCTTTCTGCTGCCTTGTCTTCACAAATTCTCCCTCCCCTTGTTCTGTCCATATTGACTGATAAGAAGTCTGCGTGCCTTTTTAGGCTTTTGAAACCATTTCCTACTATATTTCAGATTTCTTCTTTGTACCTGACTATAACTAAAGCAGCACCACAACCAATGCATTCATTACTACTCCATAAAGCTAATTTCCTGCAAAAGTCCTAGATCAGCTTTTCCTGAAAGTGTTCACAAACCAAGCAGCAGAGGATCTCTACTAAAGGCATGTATGATCCAAACAGTTTGGATCTCAGACAGTGAATTGATGTCACTATTTAGGATGTTGACTGCCTTTTTTAACTCTTCTCAGCTCTGTTGACTCTGTAGAAAGGCTGGCTTCTTAGACTCATGCAACAAGCAATCCAGGTGAAAAAGCTTAATAGATAGAGGACATGCTATGCAGTGGGAATAAGCATTTGAGAGACAGAGACCAAAGCATATTTGGCAAATATTATCGATTAGGATCAGAAGATTCTTTCAGATTATGCCAAAAATTGCTTGTAAATTTATATATATTTGAGCCTTGAAATATTTTGTGTGAAACTTCTTGGCTTTAACAAAATTTACATGTGTCCAAGAAAGACTCTTTATGGGTTCCATTGTGATGATCCAATGCACTGGTGGAAAATTTGTGCTCCCATGTCTTCTAGTCTTTGGTATGCCTGGTAAACTCATGTAAAACTAAGGATCTTGCCTTGCAGGAAAACTCCATTGTTTTTTTTATTTATTTTAATGTTGAACCTAACCTGGTGTAGAAACTCTGGGTTTTCCTTGCAGATATCACTTTCACGGTATATAGAAAAAATTCCACTTCGTGGGTAATAAACGAAAAGTCAATTTCTTATGGATCAAAAGCTTTGTTTTTTCAGTCAACTCTGCTAACAAAAGCAACTAAAGTGGCAATGATTTGTGCTAGAAAGGTACATTATTGGTAAAAGATTTATCAGGTTACCTCACTCCTCATAGATATGTGGAATGCCCAGAAGCACGTTAATTCAGCTACGTATGAACCATGTGACCTCACATCAATGATTCTTATGCTCATTTTATTCCCAGCTGATCAGCAATGAGTTTTAATTTGTATTTAGGGTTGAAAGTTACCTAAGAAAACCAATGAGTTCTGAAGTCTAAACCCAGCCTTTTGAATCTCCTTTCTTTATTTCTCTGTCTTTTTTTCTTTCTCCCAGTTTGCCTTAGATACCTCTCACTAGTGTTCATTTGGCACTAGTCAAAGAGTACGGAACATTACGGAACATAAAACAATTGCAAAAATGTTTGATTATTTCATTTTGCTGCATAAACTGTAGCAATATCTGCTCTGTTTCAACAAGAAGATGTGCACACAGGCGTATCTACTCCAGTGGGTTCTATTTTAATACAAAAGGGCCAATATTAAAAGCTTTCTATATGAAATCACAAATTGGCCAATGTAGCTGGACCTCACTCCAAACCTTAGTGTGTTTTACACAATTTAGAAATAAGGAATTACACTTTCTCTGTTTAAACAACAATAACTAATCTTTGGCTTTCTGCAGTATTTGAAAATTGTGTAGCAGAAGGGGCAAATGCCAGACATTAATGTTCTCATCCCCCAGTTGGATGGGGAAGAGAACGGGAAGGATAGAAGCAATGAAACTCATGGGTTGAGATAAAGACAGTTCAATAAGTAAAGCAAAAGCTGCACATACAAGCAAAGCAAATCAAAGAATTCACTCACTGCTTCCCATCGGCAGGCAGGTGTTCAGCCATCTCCAGAAAAGCAAGGCTCCATCACGGGTAAAGGTTGCTTATGAAGACCAACGCTGAACATCCTCCCTTCTTCCTTCAATCTTCAGCTTTGATTACTGAGCATGATGTTATATGGTATGGAATATCTCTTTAGTCAGTTGGGTCAGCTGACCCAGCTGTGTCCCCTCCTAGCTTCTTGTGCACCCCTAGCCTGCTCACTGATGGGGCATTGTGAAAAGACCCTGACTCTGTCTAAACTCTGCTCAGCAGCAACTCAAACATCCCTGTATTATCAACACTGTTTCCAGCACAAATCCAAAATGTAACACCAAACAACTATGAAGAAAATTAACTCTATCCCAGCTCAAAACAGTACATTATTAAAATAAATAGAATTACTAACTGGCTTTGAGGCAAGCATGAATTTATCTGCACTAAGACATTTTAAGTGAGGCGCTTTTCCCATTCCTTTTTTCTCAGCTGTAGGTTAATAAGCAACATGTTGCAATGTATTCACATGCAAAACTATTTTAAACCAGAACTTGGACACATTGTCATCTGAGTTGCATATACGTCATTATGGCTGGAAAATGACTGCATTTTGCAAGTGAAAGCTTCTACTATAGCTTCTATCAAAACAGCACATCAGGCCTAAAAGTATGGTGTGGTTAACAGTAAATATGTCTATACCTAGTCACCTGATTTTTTGCATGTCTTTCTATGGTGCTCTTCTTTGGAAAGATTCTCTGTTCAAAGCAGAACTCAGGCTCTGAAGGTTCCTAACATTTTATATGACAACAAAACTGTCTGTTTAAATGAAACATGAAGAAACATTCACAGCAGGAGATTGCTGTGAAACACTGATGTATTCATCTGACATTTTCAGATATGTTGCCTGGGGTTACATCCAAACACTTGCCACATAGTTGTATTGACTGATTGCTCCTGTGTGACAAAACAGAGATAACATTCAAAATGCACATAATTATATTTCTATTATCTTCTGCTTTCAAGTGAGAGTGTAAGAGCAAGGCTCATAATGATGCTGCAAATCATTGGAAAATTCAAGAAAATCTTTACACCAAAAAAGTAAAAATCGAAGTAAAGTATTTAATAACTCAGCTTTTTACCCATAACACTGTTGAAAAGTAGGAAGAATAAGGACAGAGCAGGAATTTTACTGTCTCTTAAAACAGTGGGTGGAATAAGCATGTCTTATTTCCTCCTACGCAATCATCTACAGCATTAAGCCTTTTAAAGTGTTAGCATTCAGGCTTTACTGATACCTATCTTGGTACCGTTTGCTGGTATATCCTGGAATTTGACTGATACTTGGACCCATGTCTCTGACACCCGTTTTCTAAGATATTTGATGTGTGTCTCTGTGTTTAGTGTCTCACAGTTTACTCTGTCATCAGGCAATATTTTGTATCAATGTCAATTTCAAGGAAAATTTTATCTACATGTATCTATACAACATCAGGCATAACCTAATACATAGGTAGTAGGTTGCACAGGCTCACATGGCTTAAGACATATACTATCTCATAAGAACGTCAAGCTAGTTCTTCTAAGTTTGCTTTTCTTTTGCCAGCTACTTCTCATATATTTCTCAGCACATTAATATGAAAAACTAAGCCTGTTTAAATATGTCAAGGAATAAAACAAGAACCTGGGTATTTACCTGTCCTCAAAGTCCCTTCTAATGTGCATATCCCTGCAAACTTTGTTTACTTTAGAGGTGGGAATGTATCCAAACAATCCCATATCTCTTCCTCAGTCTCTAAAACTATTAATGTAGTATTTACTAATGAGGGCTACAATATTTCCCATTAGTAAGAGACATTACAGTGTTGGATAATGTTGTAAGAAGTCAAAAATAATTGGCACTAATGAGATATTATTTGAGGAAATGATGCTTGCCTCAGCTGGGAAAAAAAAATTAAAAAAGGAAACCAGACAGCTTATAAGTTGGATTTAGATGAAAACAGAAAGAATCTAAAACCCCACTTGAAATTGTTAAAAATGTCCTGGAAATTTTAGTGTATGTTGTCTAAAGCTGTTCTACCAGGAGCTGTGGATTCATAGATAAATGTCTGCACAGATCAATAACAGACTGAAGGATACCCAGTGAGTTTTGTACATGATAGAAAAGGAACAAGAACTGTGTATATACTTCTAAAAACTGAGGAAATACACATTGTTTGATAAAAGAGAATTGCTGGAGACAAAAAATTAAACATGTGATTTGAATCCCTGAGTATCTGATGTGTTAGCATCTCCAATGAGATCAAAATGGGAATGGGATTGTGAATTTTTGTACTGTATTTATATTAATATTTATCTTAGATGAGGGTTGGTCGAGTTTCTAGTGAGAAACTAGAAAGTATTGCTTTGCTTCCCTCTGAAACACATGATTGTGAAAACTAGAGATATGTTGTAAGGTGGCACAAAGTGGCATTATAATTTCTGATCTCACATCTCCTGCATACTCAAGATTAACCCATTCACCAATGGGCAGGGAATGGAAGAGAATTTTCCCCACAGGTCAAGCCCTATGAAACCTCCTTTCGCGAGTGTTGAGGGAGTCGGTTTCCTAGGAGTAAGAGGGAGTCATTATTGCAGGGTCCAGAGATGCCTAAGATTGCTCCTGACTCTTTTCCAACAATAATTTCCCTGCATGTGGACCTATGGGTCCACTGATGTTTGATGTGTGTTGGCAAGTCTGTGGAGTAGCTATTCTGTGGAGCCTTCTGGATGGTACGTCTGAAGGTGACAGCTGTGTCTTTTGCCTGCCCTCCGTTTTATCAGTGTTCTTTCTCCAGCTAAAACTGTTAAAGTAAAACCGTAGTGTGCATGTGACTTTGGGAGCACCCAGAGTCCTCCACCTTTAGAGAAGCATCATGTTTGGCCCAACTGCAACCATGCAGATATTTTGTTGTAATCTGGTTTTCGCTCTGCAAGATAGTGAATAATAATAAATTCCATGAAGAGTCAATTAACCAACAGACAAATTTCTAGTATTCTTCTCTTGGTACAAAGCCTTACATTTTCATGTTAACGCCAAAGTTAGTGTGCCTGAAAGGATCAAGGCTATAATCACGATGTGCTGAAGTAGTAACCTATTCTGCCTCTAGCAACAAATATTTATTGCTGTGTATTTCTGTCTTCTCCTTTTCTGCTGTGGGATTTCATATTACCAGTTTTCTTTAAACTGTAAAATCTTAACTGAAAGAGCTATATACACATCTCTATGTCTCTATATATTTATCTAGCTATATATATATCAAACTCAGCTGCAAAAAACTGAAAGTCAGCAAGTAATTTAACTAAAAAGTTAAAGACGATGAGATCACCATGAAGGGAATGCCTCAGTAATTCGAACAAAAACTCATAAGAATCACACTGGGGGGGGAAAGAAAAAGCAGATCTTATGAAATGTATCAAACTATTCACAAACACGAAATAACTATTTCACATATTCTTTCTGTGACTGAGAACGCCTCTTTTTATTAGATAAACTTTCCTTTTATTTAAGTGCTATTTAAAATAAGAATAGATGGCATACGTTTTATTTCTTTGTTTGAACTTCAGTATTAAACATGTCGTATTCTTCTAAGAAGAGAAGGACAAGGTCAGGCAACCCTCTGGAGGAAGAAGAGAAAGACTGCTCGTTCCCCTGGGAGCAACCAGGGGTTCTCCAGAAGAGAAGGTGGACAGTATTAAGTAAGGCAGACTAAAGGGGACACTTCCTTGAAGAGCAGGGACTGAGGAGCGCCAGGAGAAGTTGAATGGGTGAAGTCACACCCTTGAGATGAGGAGCATCTCCCTGCTGACCAAAAAGGACCAATCTGTTCCTTTTCAGGAAAACTCTGAGTTAACTGAAATCAAACAGGAGAGAAAGGACATATCCTCTAAAGGTACTGCAGTAGGAGGAGACTGATTTATCAAACCTGCTTTTCTGTCCTGACTTGCTCAGTCATTTTGAGCTTTCTCTATTTTAAAAGTTAACTATTCTGTTTTATAGTCTAATAAAATCTGACTTGGATTTAAAGCTTTCTTGGTCTTAGAGAGAGACCTTACTCCCAGTACTAGAAGAAGGTTTAGGCAGATCCACCTCATAGCTCTGGCTGATTTGCATCCCCATGACAGAGATCATTATCATTTATTAAATAATTAAAAAAGAAAATGTGCATGTGTGTATGTTTTTTTAAGTATTTCACTAGAAATAAATTGGAAATCTGAAAACTTAAGGAGAAAAATTGCCTTAATAATACCAATGACTGTCTTTGTGATTTACAACTTCAGCATTATTGATTTTTCACCAAAACCCACATATTCATTTTCTATTCTTTACCATAGAATTAATGGTCTTGACCTCCTTCTGGAAAGCCCTTGAAAGTCCATTGATGTAATATGTAAGGGTAAGGAATTATTACTTACAACTACAGTTAATACACTGCTAGCACTACCACGGTACCAGAGCCACAGAAAGGATATTGTTATTAAGTAAGCAGTTGTTTGGGGTGAAAAACATGTTGATCCGTGTTTGATAAGAGTTTAACAAACAGAATGTCCCTGTTTCTTTGCAGTCTACCACCTTTTTCCAAATGTCTGTAATACACTAGCAATGTTGTATTGGTGGGCTTGACAAAATGATGTGAAGTCCTTTGTTTCCTCATGTACATAATTTTTTCCACTCACATTCATTATTTTCTAATTATTGTATTTCTCTTTCCTCCTTTCCCCTTCACCTCTTTTTAAGATCTTTATGCAGGTCTGGCATTTAAAGAAGTCAGATTCCCAGGGTGATTTAAATTGCTTGAATTGCAATGGTGGGATTTGAATATTTTCTACAACTCCATGAGATGTCTAAAATACAATCAAACTTTGGAGATTTGTATGACAACAATGGATAAAAATCCATTTTTCAGCTGTGTGAAATTTCTTTTTTACAATGATAAATGAATTTGGTCCCCCTCTATTGAGAACTGTAAACAGTTAATTTTCCATATCTTTCTCTCACATTCATTTCTTAGCACAGTTTGGGGTTCTTTTTAGTAATTACATTTTAAGCAAATCACTACTTTTATTTTGTTTTTCTTGTGATCAAAGAAAATATCTTTTGTCCATGTCTTCCTTCCTATGTCCTTCTTACAAACGCATCAAAGACATCTAAAACACAACCATGATCTAGGTATTGGTTTAATTTTTTCATAGGTGCTGTGAATTGTGAGGGTCCACAGTGTGCTATTATATTATTTAAATAACAGTATATAACTTATTAATACCTCCTTTACAAGAAACTACATTTTAGTTTTTCCCTTTAAATGATTCTGACAAATCAAGTTTTAGATGCTCTTGATTTGCATTTTCCATCTTAAAATGCTTCCTAATTTATTTATGTTATAATTAAAATTTGCTGATGGTATAATATCTTTTAAAAAAAACCAAAATAAATCTCTGAAGAACAATTAACAGAAGGAATAAAAGCTAATAACCTTTCCCTCACAGTATATTAGAAGCAAAACACTTAGCAGCATTTTGGGCTAACTGGAGATCAGCATAGAAAAAAGAGGGTCAAAAAGGACCTTGCACAGATACTAAATCAGTTCTCTGCGTTTGCCATGGAGGAATCTAGGAAAATTCCTATGCTTGATCCCTTCTTTCTAATGGAATGATCACATCATTCACTGAAAACTGAAAAGAGTGTAGTAGACAGTAAGAAACAAACTGAGAAAATGGACAATAATAAATCCCTGGATCCAGAAGGCATTTATCAAAGCTATGAAAAGTGAATGGAGTTTACCGTAGAACTATAAAGTTGGCCTAATGTCTCTTGCTTGAAGTTGTCTTGGTCTGACATCAGTTTCTAAAGAGGCTTCCAGTATCGCTCTGGGAACAACGGTCTGTAAACCTGATGTCTCTAAGGTCCAAATAGCAGGAATTTCCATAAAGAAAAGAATTGGTGAGCCCTGGTAAAGATGATCCAGTTAAGAAAAGTCAACACAGCTTTTAAAAAAAAAAAAAAAAAAAAAAAAAAGAGCACCATGTCCTAGAATCAACACTGTGATTCTTCTCTGTGCTCTGTGTTCCCATCTAGATGCAAATTCCTTTATTATTTACTGACCCGTGGACCACTCCCTATGCCTAGTTGGTGGTAAATATAAAACCCATTATGTTCTGTATTACTCTCACAGGTACTTTAAAATTTCTTATTTTTTAAAAAAAAAAATCCTTCAAAAAGCCCGGTTGCTTTTTCTTCTTTAGAATTAGATGCCTGGCTACTCTGCTTATTGACAGCAGAAAGCAATTAATTGGTTATGTAAAACATTTTAAACACGGAGAATTAAAATCTCACCTTTTTCTGATATTAGGAATTAAGCATGATGCCTACCAATCTATCCAGAGTAGGTAATTTCTGGCACATAGCTTTATAAATGTGAGAAATTGCTGCTGAAAATATTTCCATGAGAAAAGTGTACTAAATTGAAATATGATTGCTGTTAAAAATTACATTCCTATCTGAAATATGGTGCTGAAATATTGATATTCTATATGAAAGACACTTCAAATGATACCTCTGTCACTTTATCTTCTTAACAAAGTAACATTGACAGAAAAGTGATCTTAACAATTGATTCTAAAACTAAGGGTCATAACTTTTTATTTCTAATACATTAAAATAAAGACAGTTTCTTATACAGGAATTGCATTATTCTTTCATTATGGGATGGTTTAATAGAGATTTATTTTTTTTTAGTTGTTTATTTTTAAATTCATATGGTTCATCAAATTTTGCCTCAATAACTGTTAAAATTACTGCAGGGAAAAGGTGCTTGCACAAAACCAAGCAGAATCTGAATTTATTCTATTTGAGCAATGAAAACAGTTCATTTTATGAAACAATGGTAGAAGTCCACCACAGGATGAATAGCAAGCACTACTTGCATCTTGGATGGAGGTCTAGGAAGCAATTCATTAACCGCTTCATCTTCCTTTTAATTTATTCATATTTCAATTTCACATTTCCATAACATCAAATCACTATGTTACTTAAGTCTGTTGAAATAATGTCAAACCAGCTCATCTTTCACCAGCCCTCCTCTGCTATGAATACCTGTTTTCTGTCTTTCTTCTGTAACTGAGCTGTTGTACCACAAGGCAATGAAAATATTCTCCAGCCCCTTTAACCTGGCACTTCACAAAATCAAAGACCCAACTCCTCAATTAGTGAAAAACAAATGTTATGTCAAAAGTAAATCACACTTTTTCTACATCCACTCTCAAGGTTTTACTGCACTTCTGTTTTATAAAACCAGGCTCTTTTCTTGTTTATGTCTAACTAAAATCATCTATATGAATAACAAGTAAACATAAAGACAATTCTAACAAACATGAAGCAGTTACCTGAGAAATTAAAAATTACAATTTTAGGTTGTAATCATTGCAAATCATACTACTAGTCCATATGTGAAGTTTCAAGGATGCAATGCATTAGTGAGATCTGTCCACAGGTTAATATGAACCTTGGAAGTCTTTCCAGCATCTTGGCAAAAATCCAAATCTGCTTCAGACTTTTGTTGCTGTTGTCTTGGCATCTTTGTTGCCCCCCAAGAAATGCATGGAATCACTGTACTTTCAAGAGCATATATATAGAGTATAATTTTATATTTTCTTAATGGAAACACAAGGTCTTATTTTGCAGCATTCACTAGAAACAAATTACTAAAATAAGTGGTGTTTTAATTGAGTTAAGAATAATCCTAGGTTTGTGAAACTAATTCTTTCCTACATTCTATGAGCAGTGAGCTTCCCTGCAGGACTTACCCAAGAGACTGCAGCTCTAGCACTGACTTGGATTCTGTTCTCCCACTGTGTCACTCCAGAACAACTGGGCGTATGACTTTCACAGAGGCTTCTTACCGGTGTGATAAACTTTCTGCTTCTTTGTCAGTCCAGGATCTCAACTAGGAGAACATTGTATTAATGAAAGAGAAATGGAAAAATGAAATCAAGTACAAAAATGAATCAAATTACTTTTGCCAAAAAATAGAAAGGAGCAATCTCTGTGCATGGTGAAAAATCTGCCCAGTTCAGAAATTGCTTCTGTTTTTAATTATAAGATGACAGACTGACTTGCAACAAATATTTTGTCTTAGTTTTTCCTCAGTTTTTCAAAATAAATATGAATTCTTATAGCGTTTTTTAATATCTTTGAATATGTTAAAAAAATAATTAGTTTATTTGGAGAGTATTTACAAGGGGTTGATCTTTGCAAAGTTAAAGTTTTCTACTTGTCTTTGAACACATAGAAGCGCATGACAGCATTTCCTTGCCAGACACAGATTGATAGATGGTTCTTCCAGGAAAGGTATTACAGCAAATCAAATCCTGTCAGTTGCATTCTAGAGACCAAAAGAGGTTACCACTGCAAGCAGTAATGCTAAGTAGTGTGGTGAAAAAAGGAAGCAAACCTGGGATACACTTGTAATGCATTTATAAGGTCTGATTGTGGCTTGGTAGAGTTATCCAAGCTAGCATTGATTTAGCTACATCAGATAATAACTACAGTGGAAATAACTCATGGACTACAGACGTTATGTTGGACCTTCAGATTTCCTAGTATAATATGAAAGCTATTAATTTAATGCTCTCTAGTAATGTGAAACAAATGCTTCTTTGTTAAGCCAACTGGGGCTATGTGTATCTTGGTCTGGTAGTACTGACATCAAAGGTGAATGCTGTTGTAAAACTGATAACTTCAAAAGTACTAAACTGTGATTTATTTCACTAAAACAATTATTTCTCTCAACTCAGGAAGTTCAGTGCAATTTATTTTTGATTTTTTTTTTAATATATATATATATATAAAACCTATTTGCTCATGGCTCTAGTAGTAATCATCCACTGACCCTATTTTAAAATTTGAAGTCACAATATCATTTATGTTTTAGGAAAGTTGTGGGGAAAGAAAAAAAAATACCTGCTATTTTCTTTTCCTGGAATATAGGCCACATGTTAAAATAAAAATTAATTTTAAGTTTAAATTATCCACTGCTGGATTGCTCCTTTTTTATGTATTTGAATCCTCTATTTTAGAGAAAATTTATTTCCAAGTTTGTATCAAACTTTCCCAAAAAGTAGTTCTTTTTTCCACGGCCTAACTATAAGGTAATCAATGCTGTTTTTGAAGGTCATCTTAAGAAATTAACTAGGAACAGTCAGCGACTTTGTGAATTGGCAATATCATGGCTTTACTTGACATGTCTTGATGAATAATTCAACCTCATCATACAAACAACACAATGAGTTTCAAGAGTAATACTAGTGAATAAATGAAGATGATTAAGATGTTAGCATGCAGACAAGATCCAGAGAGCTCACTGGTGTGATGAACAGGAGTCAATCTATTCCATTTCATTTCAGCACAGGACTGTGTGAGCTCTAATTCACCTCTGATATTCATGGACATTAAACACAGGAACCAGAGGTGGGACACCATCACACCTTTTTATGTTTTCTGAGCAGCAATGTAAAGTAAACTCACATTCAAATTTCCCTTTTGCTGGACCGCTAGGGCTCTGTCTGTGCAAGAGTTCAGCAATAATCTTGTCCAGCACCGGCAGTGGTTCATGTAAGAGAAGCATATCTATTGATTTTAAAGGGAGCTAGACTGTCCTTTTTGGGAACTATCAAAAACATGAATGAGGCATGCTTGCCTTGATCACTTCATAAATTCATTAGCAATGCCATTCAAATCTGTCTCTCCCTCCATAATATCCCCAAATCAGTGAAACAGAAGGAGAAATGAAAACCATCTTTCTTTGTTCCAGCTGTAAGACCAGAACATTACAAGTGGAATTTACTATCCTCACTATCCACCTCTGACAGTTTCTTCACTCTACTCTTAAAAAAAAATAATTCCCAATTAAAATATGCTGTGACCTTGGCTTATATTTACTAAAAGCTTGGGGCATGACAGAAGCAAATATTTTTATCAAATTTACTGTTTTTCAAGGGAGAAGAGAAAGTCCAGACAGTATAATTGGTAGGTTCATTTGATTCTAAAATCCAAACTAAAATTAGTAGCAGCATAAGTATTTTCAGGTCTCAGCTCTTTTCTTTTTGTTTTCTCCTGAAACAGCAAATTAATTCAATTAGTTGGAATAGGCCATGCGTATTTAATGTGACAATTTGAAATGGGAGTACTACCTTTTAGTCTTGAGAATTCTAATGGCATCATTAAGGTTGTTTATAGAAATCTACAAAATTAAATGATTGCTATTAAACATCATCATCTCTGAGATGGAGGCTGAATGACTCCTGGGTCTGATAAGGGGAAACAGTCTTTCATTTCTAGATCATTGGTTTGAATTCAAGCCAGGATCACAACAATGAGAAGTTTTTATCAACAAAAGACAGGCAGCATGGTCTAAGAAAGGAGTTTATGGAGTCAGGCAGTTTCCTAGGGCGTGGGTACCTTCCTAAGAAGTGTGTTTTGCATGCAGTACTGTTCTACAAGGACATTAAGATCAAGCTACTGTCTAGTTGAGAGTACAGTCCCTTCTCTGCAAAGAGAACTTAGTTCCAAGTTTCGTCAAATACCTGGCTTCCACCAAAACTGAAGTAATTTTGTAAAACAGAAACTAATGGTCTCTGCAATACAAATTAATTATTATTCTGAGAAAAAGTAACCTACAACTACAGATAAAACAAACTTTGTGTCTTCTCCCTGAAGAACACCCTTGGGTGTGACTGGCCACATACAATCTTGATCTGGACCCTAATGCTGACTTATAGACTTGACCTTCTGTCTTGACCTTGCACCTGCCTGATCACTTTCCTGGAGAGCGCTGATCTGTGTCTGACTCTGGTTACCATCTCTGGACCTGACCCTGACCATGGCTGTGGCTTGCTGACTTGACTTCTCTGTTTGACCTCAGACCTTCCTCATCACTGTAGACTTGTCAGGTGATCTGGACTTGTGGCTGGATCTGGTGACTGTCATCAGATCTATTCTGTTCACCTTGATCAGGTCTGTGGGACCATTCCCTTGTTAGTGAGGTCTATGTCTTTGCCTGCTTTGTTACTGTGCGTGCTCCTGGCTACCTGTACCTGGCAGAGCAGCCTGCCCTTACTACTCCGTGGCTCTGTGTTTTGGGCATAGTCAGCTGGGTTTGGGTAGAAGGACCCAGTGGGTGCCCTGTGTAGAAAGAGGTGATGAACTACCAGTGTGCCAGTCAGTCAGCTCCAGCTGGCTCGGCAAAAGCCAACACCATCCCACAGCATGCTAAAACTTCAGCCAGAGGAGAACATACTATCTCTGCTGAAGTATTTAAGAAAGGGTTAGGGATAGGAGACACAGAAAGGGCTCCTGCTACTGACAGGAGACACAGGAGATGTGAGGACACCAACAGGAGGGAACACAGAGAAAGATACAGAAGGAGGGTTGTGGAAGATGACATTTTGGGGAACACAACTGGTGCAGGTACAGCCTGAAGGGACTGAAGTCTGTGAAGGACCCACAGGAGAGTACAGGAAATGAGTAAGAAATAAGGAGCAGCAGAAAAAAAAGAGGAAGAATCAAGGAGTGAGAGAAAGAAATAACTGTTTAAGTTGTCTTTGCTTCTCAATACCTGAATCAGTAATAAAATTTATGTTATTTGGCAATAAAAAAAAACCACTGAAATTCCCTGAGTTGAGGTTTGCTTTGACATCCTGGCAAACTTAATGACATCAAGTTACCCAGACTTGTTCTCAAAAAGCTACTGCAGTATTCAGTCTCCTGAGTCCTGGTATGAAAGGTTATAAAGAACAACATGCTTCTAGGTAGTCCAGAAGCTTCTCTTTAATGACAGTCTTAAGGTACAACTGGATGAAATCTTTTACATGCAGCACAGGTGGGCAAAGAGGTTACCTGTTCAGAGCTTCTTTCTGGAACTCGCCTCTCACTACTACTTGCTTAACTATTGGTCTAACTAGTCTCTAGCCTGGTTCTAGACACAACAAATCCCTACCGTACGTATTTAAAAATATGTAACATCTTACCAAGCCTTTAAAGATCAAGGACTACCTCCTGAAGAAATATCTGGCAAAAAGCCTCAATTCATTACAACATTATTATATGTTCTAGAAAAATGTGTAGATGATGAACATCACCACAATATTGTTATTAACGATCACATCTCTTCAAGTAGTTTGGTACTTTTAAGCTCTGACATGTCATTTCTAAAAATACAATATTTTTATTCAACTGATTATTTATAGAATTTGGCTTTAATTTTTGGCATAAACATTAAGAAATTATTATTTATATAAAGAGTTTTGTATTTATGACTCTGAAATTAGCTGAACAAATGGCACTGAGGTAGTTTAAACCATTATATTGCATGCTAGCTGTTCCCAGTGAGACTTTTTAGGTGTTTATTATGTCCTTGCTTATGTTTTTAACAGTTTCTCTGAGTTATAGCTTGCTAATGCAGCCTATGCAGGCTCATTCTTAGATGCCTCTGAAAAGACTGAATGGGTTAATGATTTTATTTCTCTTCACAGAATACTTTCATTGTGATGTTATTTAAACTATTCTTTTTCTTTTCTCCTTCCAGAGCAGTGTTAGAAAATTGCAGTGGTTATAAATCCTTCACGATGGCTTTTCAAGCTGGAAATGCCAAGGTGCATTCGCCATTTACCTCGATAGGTCTGCTCATGGCAGCTATTACAAATGAAGTGAAATATATGTCAATGTCATGCAGCATTATTCTGACTTATCACTGCAGCTATCTTTGTAAATAACCTTTATAACATCAGAAATATAAACTTTTCCTATTTCTAGTATTTAAAAACTTATTCTCAAACTTCCTTGCACAAATAAAAATTTTAAATGGCATTTCAAGAAATTGCTCGCAACCTTTAATTGCAAACAAAGCTTGTGTACAGACTACTGCCTGGAAGCAAATGTAAACACACAACTCCTAGTTATTCCTGAATCCTGCTCCTTGTGGGACTAAGTTCAGGAGAGTTGTGGGGAAACGAGCTTCAGAAATCACACTATATAGGTGGTAGGGTTGAGACTGCCCAAGTTTATCTAGCACTTGGCACAAACCTCTAAACCTGTGCCAGCAGGCCTTCCATGCTCATTTGCCCTCACACCCTGCTCCAGTGAGTGTGCTACACCACTCCAGCATCACACTGTTAAAAACCTGGTACTTTGAGACACTGGGTAACATCCAGCTGTGCATGGAAGCTGTGTGGGAAGCTGAAGGGACTATGACTGAGGTTTCTACCCACAGACAAGTTGCCCAAGAAGACCTTATGGGTTTGTTGTCATACAGGTGTGCCGTGTCATTGTACACTGCTTCCCAGGGCACTAAGCAGAGCTGCTCTAGTTAAAAGATGAATGCAGAGACACCATAGTTTTTGCAAGACTACACAGTCAAACATGGGGCAATACCAAAACACCAGTGCTCCCATTTCATAAGGAAGAGTTCAGCTGCCTGGGTACCACCTCTGCTGCCTGAATTGTTTCAGTTCTAGCTTAAAGGTGTTTAGCTCCCCATGTTTGTGACCCTCCTGGAGCTACTGGCATAGCATCACTGAGGCAATCCCTGCCTGTCCCAGTTGGCCCTGCTTTGAGCAGGGGGCTTGGCCTGGGTGATCTCCAAGGATGCCTCCTAAATTCAATGGTGCTGTGATTCTGAGATCAGCTTTGGAGCAGCAGCTCAGCTGACAGACATTATGGTGGTTGTTAAAGGAAATTAGGAGTGCTGCTACGTCTGGTGGACTTCAGGCCTCAGTATTTCCTCCTTTCCGGCCACCCAAACTGAGCAAGTGCAGGCTGAGACCCCTGTGGTCTCTCTTCCATTTCCATAGCTGTGGACATCGCTGTTGCTGTGGCCAGAAGTGAGGCTAAGTGTGTATTCCAGAGAGATGCACACACACACACACACGCAGAGTACACTATCACAGCTGGCCACACAGTCTGTGGCAGTCTATCTGCTCTTAGCAGCATTCCAGTGCCACAACTCACATAAAACATAAGCAGAGAAATACAGAGAGCCCAGTCTTGTCCTCCCTCTCTGGCTGATAAGGACTGGAATTCACGAGTGAAATCACAGACGCCACCACCCTCTAGACTTACAAGCATGCTCATGTTTGTGGATCCTTCAGGTATCAGTGTGTTTAATATCCATGACCAGACCCTGGGCCCCCTGACCCTGTGTACAGGTCTCCTGTACACTACCTAGTCCAGCTTGATGTTCTTCAGCAAAGCAGATGCATGCACACACACACGCTCATCTCACAAGCACCCCCACAATTATACACCCTTCAAATACTATCACAGACTCTCTCAGCCTGCTTAATATCTATGCTTGGACCCAGGGCTTGCTTACACACTGCTGGCTCTGATCTTGAGGCACACACAGGATTACATTCACTGGAGAAAAATAACCACACTTAGTTCTTTCCAGTTCCTGGCATTTAGACCCCTCACAGATACATATACGTCTGTGTCCCTCCAGTTGTGGATGCATGTAGTGCTCTGTGGCCTGAGATCCTTTCTTCAGTCACAGGCACCCAGAGCTCTCTTGTACGTGGGTTTCTACAGATACTGGCATATGAACCCTACAGCACTCACACAAAGGGTAGAGTGTGGCTTTACACAGAATAAATAGTTAAGAAAAACTGACTTTATAGGAAGATAGGACACACTGAGGTGGTCAGGAACAGGTCTCAGACAGACAAGCTAACTCACTGGCAGCCTGTTTACATGTGGCCAGTTACGTTTCTTCCTCTTTTCTCTATTTTCTCAAGCTTGTTCCTCCTGGATCTACCCTGGGCCCACTTCCTCTGTTTTCAGCTCTTCCCTTGGGATTTCTGTAATAAGTTTCACAAAGTCTACAAAGACCCTCAAGTATCCTGTAATACTCAGTCTTGTTTCCACCTTCTTATCGGTTACAAGGTTCAGGTTGACCCTCACCAATACTGTGCCTGACTAGTTTTTTCAATGGCCAATCGCTGAGCAGTTCTGGTTTTCATTAGTGTCTCTATTATCACCCACGTGTCAGGTTTGTGTATCTGTGTGTTTAATTTATCACCTTCCTCGTTATTTATTATTTAATCTATAATGAATAGTTCTTAACCAGGTAACATAATGAAGCACATGTCCCCACATTCCCCATACCCTTACAATGATCAATCAACCTGAATGGCGTGCAGGTAAAGTCCACAATGCATCATGTGAGATAATAGGGTTTTTACTTTGTGTGCCCTTTGATTTCTAGAATATGAATGGTATATTTTGCTACATTAAAATGTTGTATTATACACTTTGTGGGGACCTGAAAGAGGCACTCTGTGGTCTCTCCAGGCTCCACTTCAACGATGAGTGAACAGGCTCCTATAGCCACATAACCACACATAGACAACTTTTATTTTTGTCTCCCTTATCTGCTCCATGTTCCAACTGTGGCAGCAGTTTCAGGCTGGACATACATAAGCTGGAAGGCCCAATCCTGCAGCAACTGGTTTAGAAGGAACAGCAATAACTTCTTCACGCAGGTTCTGCCAAATGTAGCCAGCAGTTTGTACAGTCCTGGAGACCTTGGTGTCCAGCTTCTCCTCAGCATTTACCACCTTGCAGACAGCTGGACATATGCATATGCCATATTTCAGAGCCCAAACTGTATTCCATGGCTAGAAATTTCCACTTATGCTGTGCACAAGGTCTCCTCAGTGGCAGTGGTCTACCATGGTTTGCAGGATAACCATGTGGTGACACTTGCAGCTAGTGTTGTCATAGGAATATTGTGGACAACATGGTCATGGTTGAAGTGGGCAAAGGCTCTTACTGTCTCAGGAAGGTAAGCAGCATGGATGACCTGATCTAGCGGGAAGTGTCCCTATCCCTGCCCATGGCAGGGGGGTTGGAACTCAATGGTCTTTAACCTTCCAACCTGAACCATTCTGTGATTCTTTGATTCTATGACTTGTGAGAAGATGGTCTGGTCAAAGATTTCACAGTCTTCTGTCATGATCAGACCCACTGTGGACTGACTGGAAAGAGGAAGGTCCACCCTGACCTTTATACTGAGCACAACTTCTCTCCTTCTTAGGTATGAATCAAGATTCTCACAAGGACAGTGGCTGGTGCTGGGTGCTGGAGGTGACACAAGTCCTCACAAGTCACTCAGAGGGACCCTCAGAACACTTCCAGCCTATCCTATGTGCAGAGCAGTGGAAACTGGTTTTCTAGTTCCTAAATGTCTCCCCACTGTGGGAAGACTTTTGGCCACAGTAACTCAGGCAGAATAGCATCAGACTCACGCTACTGACCAGGAGTGGTACACTGTATTTCTGGTGGCCAACCTGGATGTCCTGGATTTCTTGCTTGTATGTCATGCTAACAAACAGCAAGCAACTTGCCAGATGTCATTGCAGACAACGAGAGTTCTGTCAATGGCCTGCTAAGGTGCAAAATTTATCTGGCAGATTTTTGGCAGCAGTGGCCAAAGTATCAGAGTTACTAGCAGCCTGCAGAGCAACAGAAGAGGCAACAGGCAGCCTGTTTTTATTGTAGGCAGCAGATATAGACTATATGGAGGTTACTGAAGCAGTCGTATGTTACGTAGGGAGCTAATAAGCAGGGAACACATTGTGTGTTGTACTAGAGAGGCATCTCAATGATGAGTAGGCCCAAAGCTCTTTGTGATGTGGTACAGAGAAAGATATCACTTCAAGTAAAATGCAATATGGACATAACACTTCTCTCTAGAGTGCTTTGGGCAATATAGACATGAATGACTGCACAAGACCAGTCTTCTAGGGCAGGGAAAACTCTCAGAGTTTTTTACTGTCAGCAGCATAGACATAGAAATATTGTATTTAAGATGGCAAGAAACAAAAAAATATTCCTCTTTCTTTCTTTCTTTTTTTCTTTTTTAAAGAATCAAGAAGATCACACACTTTTTTCTTGATCAGATTGAGACACTGAGAAATAAAAACACCCCATGTAGGTCAAAAATAAAGAAAACTAGATGAAATACTCTCATTATTTTTGGTCTGAACTGCAATACCACAGTACTGTTATAACAAGATGATTTAGCTCAGTATAATACTCCCAGTCGCCTTATTTTCCTGTTAATAATGTTTGTTTCTCTCCATGGCTGAAGTAAACCTTCAAGGTTCTGCAAGAGTGATGTACAAACTCCTGCTAGTCGGCAGTGGCTGCTAATGGGGAAAATGCTAAGGAACTATTCTTCATCCACACTTTATTATCTAGGACATAAACCAACATTTCCTTGTGAAAGGAAGCAGATCAAAAACATAAATGGAAGGGAAAGACAGGGAGCAGCTGAAAGGGTTTATCACATTATCTGGATTTTTTTCAGTGCTAAAACATGAAGAAGTCACGTTAATGTCTATAATTAAGCAAATCAACCTTCAGACACTTTCCAAATTAAGTGTTGAATATCGAGGTGCTAGCATTTCCACTAGCCTTGGATTAGCACTTGGGCTGTGCTGTGTTGTGGTTGCAATCTGAAAGTCAAGGCTCTAAAACAAATGCATGTGGTTAATACCCCCTTACTTTTTTTTGAGTTAAAACCAGAAAGCTTCTATTGGGATGACCTCTGCCATGGAAGCAGACCTGGATTTACTTGGAGTTGGAGCAGGAGGAATTTGGAGGGCTTTAGTCCACTCCATCTAGAGCACGTTCCCGTGTCCGCTTCCTCTCCCTCTCCTCTTCCCTCTCCTCCAGTTTACACTGGAGCTGCCTGCCCCATGGAAATCAATACTTTTGCCACTGATTGCAATAATTTCCACAGGCATCCTCTGTGCTTCTCTGACACAATCATTTCAGGATCATACTTCTGAGCCACAGCAGGAGGTACTCTTGTGCGTTCTTTGATGAAATAAGCAAGGCAAAAACATATGTATAGGCATACAGGTCTATGTGTATGTGAAATGAGAGACATAGGCCTTTCTGTTTGGCTGTGGTCTTTACAAGAAGTTGATCTGAGCCATGAACATCTCCAAACATCTCTGAGTTCTCCAGTGTTCAAAATTGAGATGTGACTTCAGTTTGAAACAGAATGTAACAGTTTGAACATATCTCTACCTTGCATAAATCTTTCAAACAAACCTAAAAGCAAAATACAGCTTTTCAGACTATCATGACAATGGCTGGCTCTCCCATACCGTTGTTTCTCAGTGATATTGAATGTAAATAAGAAAGGAAAAATCATGAAAATAACATCTTTTTGAACACCACGTCTGGAGAGGACTGCTTAAAATGCAGCATTGGAAGAGAGCACTTTGATTTGTGGCACTCTTTCAGACTTTTATATTCACAAATTGAGTGAAAAATTATGCTCTTCCTTTTGCAAGGTTCTATTCTTTTAACCTCTGACATGCCAATAATGTTAATTTAATGAAAAATACAAATATAATTCCACTTTAGCTATTTGAAATATAATGGATTTTCTGTAGCTTTCAGAATGTCACCCACAGGTTTTCCTGTGCTAGTTAACAAAAGGCTGAAACAATTTCAAAGGCAAGGTAATTAGTGAAATGGCACAGCCCTCCTAAGTGAAACCATTTCAGAACATTTCTGTACCCTACCGGAAAAGAGACAGATGTGCCTTACAGTGCACATCCTGGGATTAGATATAGAATTCATTCCTAAGGCTGCTTAACTTAACTTGATGGACTCAAGTGAACGATCAGTAAGGACTTTGGGCAGATACTTTACACATACAAGTGTTGTCTTCAGCTCTTCCCACCTGTAAAAATGAAAAACAAAGCTGCTATTCCCTGTGACAGTATAAAGATGTCATTTAGAGCCCATAAAGATCAATTCATTAAGCATTTGAATATCATAGTGATAAGTGCACAAAACCCCATGAAGACATTATTACTGTCAGAGAGGGATTTGGATGTGATTCAGTAAACAAAGCATGCAGCCACATGCTGAATGAGTATAAAAAGACATATAGGACAGCTGGTTCCTCCCTTGAGCACCATCTATTCTGTGTTGCAAGGCCCTGATCCAATGTCAGTGATTGCCACAAAAAGGTTCCAGCTAACAGCAGTCAGCTGTGGACTAGCTTTGGCGAGAAAGGCATCTGCTCTAAAATTAGCAGAAAACCATGTCTAAAGACTTAAAACATATACTCACACAGGCAGGAAGGATCCTGGAATCACAGAGTAATATGGTTTGGAAGGGACCCCTGGAGGTCTGTAGCCCAACCTCTTGCTCAAAACAGGAACAACTTCAATGCTAGAACAAGTTGCTCAGGACCGTATCTTGTTCATTTTTTAAAATCAACATCATCTTTAAAGCCACCAGGCAGCCTGTTCCAGCACCCAATGACTCTTGCTGTGAAACCTACATAGGGAATCATCCTTCAGACAACTTTCTAGCTTTTTGTTGTCTGTTTTGTTGTACCTAAAACCAGGCATGGTTTTAGAATAGCTACTTTTTCAAGTTCATATCCAAGGTAATATGCATATATGGGTAAGCTCTTTGAGACGGAGTTGCATTTCACACAAAGTTTTTATAGTGTCTATTCTTGGTCACTGAGTTTGGTAATAACTGTAGCATCAGCCATAAAATTAGGATGTAAATTAAGCAGGATATAGTCATGTTTTATATTCAGCAGTGTTTTCAGTGTTTCAGGCCTCTGGCTCTTGCTGCATTAAAAGGTCCTTTGCCCTGGAGATAGGAGTGGTATGTGCCCTCCAAGAAATCACTGACATAATGGAGAAACACTTTAAAAAGACTCCTTGTTCTATAATGCAAACATGAAGGTTTTCCTATGCTAAGACACTTAGAGAGGTGAGATTGCATAGTTTATTTAACTTAATAACACATAAGGATAAAAACTTCATGGGGAAGGAAAGGCAGCTCTGGGATTTAACTTTTCTGTCATGTAGGTCTCCCTAATATCATTGGGTAGTGCAGCACCTGAAGTGACACAGTTCTGTCTGTTCAGAAGAGAGCTGCAGTCTGCCTACAATGTACACTCAATGTGCATTTTTTTCCTCTCATAGAATCTATTTCATAGATTTAACATTCTTGGCTCGTTATAAAAAACAAGTCCATTTCTTGTTGTCTGTTTTATTTAATATTATAAATATAATATATTTAATATTCTGTTTTCTATTGTAGTGCTTATCCATAATCCTTGACTTGGTAGAAGTTACCTAGCCATTTTCAAAAAACAGACTTGATCTAAGAACTGTAACAAGCACATAGTATCAGACAGTTTGCATAAAGTCTCATTTTCTGGGGTGTTTACTTTTTGTGGACCATTTCATTATCATGCAAATGGAGTTGGGCCATTTTGCAGACAATCTAATTGTTAGCATAATATGTCCTCATTATTTGTATAGTGCAGCAGTTTGCATGAGGCATTATCAAGTGTAACAGAAACCCATATAACAGCATGAGTTTTGAGAAATGGAGGCAATGTTTTATCAAAGGCCGTACATACTGGGTACCAACTCCAGTCTAGAATCACTGAAAAACCTCAGTGAGTCTAAACTGTACAGCTCTTTTGGACTCTGAACATGCACTGTTTGTGGCAGTAGGAGCAACATCAGTTTCCTAGCTCATACATTTGAAGTCTTCCTCTCCTGATGCTTTCATTTTTGAACAAACTTTAGCTATGAAACCTTGAAGACAGTATTATGCTATGCTTACATGGTTGCTGCAAAGGAATTAAGATAAATAAAGCACTACTAAAATAGCAAATGGAAACCAAACTGATCTCCTTTTAGCTAGTAATCAGAATGCAAAAGCTTAAACTTTCATCCTGTTTCCAAACAGTAAATCTTATCTTTTCAGAAAATGCTGCCAATTTAGCACTGTTGAACTTTGGAATACAGCCATCCACACATAAACACATTTGCACATTATTTTGGTTGGCTCTTGCTAAAGCCATATGCTGGGATTTTTAATTAAAAAAGCACCTCAGAAAAACTTCCAGTGTTCACACAGGATAAAACATCTTTCAAGGTTCTAAAATGTCAACAAAATACTGAAGTAGAAAGATAGGTTTTCTCCCCTCCCTGAAGTTGTAACTGGATTTTAACAGTCATTTTTTTGACACTTTCCAGTCACTTGTGTTATGAAAATCAAGGTTTTGATACAGCAAGGATTAATCACTTCTAAACCACTTGGAGAGGAAATAAGCGGTCCATGCCCCTTTGCCAGTTGGCAGGGTTGTAATTCTCGTCTAGGTAGCACAACATGACAAAACAGCTAAAGAGCAAGGGTTATCTTTCATTTTCTGAAAATATGCAAAATTATTTAATGTAATTGAGTAGATCAAATCCAAAGCATCAAATGAGAGTGTATATTTTTTTAGTGTCAGCTTCCAGCTGAAAAATGTATCCTGTATATATGTTGTGCTAACTAGGAATAGATTCGACTGCAAGTACCATTGTACCTCAAACATGAAGGAATTTGTTTTCTTGTCTCCTTTCACTTTTAGCACTAAACATGTGGTTTATTGAATAGTATTGGATGCTGAGTGTGGATTTGCCTCTTCTAGTCATTAGGAAGTGATCAGTCTGATCAGTCACTGTTGAGCTGTATATATAACTGCAGGGTACTGAGCTGCTGCCACTAGTGCCACTGTTTCTCAGTCAGCCCAGGTTCCATTGTTTTCCTTGCACAAAAACATTTAAACTAACTTCTCCATAATCTTCCAACAGCTTCCAGTTTGCCAAGCTCTTAGTTTTCTGGAAAAGCCTCAAAAAACTTTTTTTGAATCAAACCAAATATTTACTTCTTAAACAGGACAGACAAAAAGAACAGATGAATGAGCCAGCCACGTGGTGGGGCCTCATTTCACGTCCTTGCTTCCAGCAGTAGCTCTCCTGCTGATACTGCTGGAGGGGTTGCAAGGATCCATGGCTTTGTTGCCTGCTCTGGGGATGGCTGGGGCGGCCTTTTTCCCCAAGGCCTCCAGCGAAACACTTCCATGCTTCCATAAATATTTATAACTGTAGTTACACAGAGTGCAATAGTGTCAACAAAATAATTTGTCGCCTCCTCTCTCCTCTTATCAAGACCAATGTATAGCCTAGTAGTAGATGATGGCACTCCCAATGGACTTGGAAGATATGACCTGATTTGACTCATCTGGTTGATAGATATAGTTCGATTTGACAGCTATAACCAGGAGCTGAATCTTCAGATCTTAAACAGTGGTCACTAGCTGTGGAAGCAGAATGAATATACATGAATAACATTAGCTATTGCTTCTTTTGGTTTTGTCACTAATGCTCTGTGTTTTGCTTTCCCTATATTTGTTGTTGCCTTTGTTACAAATGCCTGAATTGGTAAAAAAGGAAAAAATCTATCTTTTGATTCAGCCCAGGCAATACATGCTTTTATTTTTTCAGTTGCAAGGACACACCATTATGTCATCTACTCCTACAATCCCAATAGCATGCTGTACAGTTTACAAAATGTATATTATTACAAATTGTAATCTAATACTGGGACTGAATCTGGGTTTTATCTCCCTCCAAACACCTTCAGTTCCATGCTTACAATGCTTTTAATATATTTTTCTGACTCATAAGTAAATTACTAGCTAACTATTAAAGGTATTGTCATGGCCTTTAGCAACATCTTTTTTTCCCTCTCTTTTCTTTGTCATTGGTAATAAGCACTGATTATGTGTGAGGCTTCTTGTTGGTCCCGGGTGGCAAGATGGGTCATTCTTGGCCCACAGTTTTTCTTGCTTCTCCAGATGAAGGGGTTAGGGGTTGGGGATGGCAATGCAACAGAAACAGTGTGACTCAGAGTCCTCTAATGAACTGCACAAACTTCTACAAACTTCAGCACTTAATCTCACAGCCTCATGAGCATGATGCAACTTGTTATGAAGTGAGGAAGAATATCTCTCTGTTCCATACAGATCTGTGCTGGCTCTCCTAAGAGCAAATCACACAGTGATTATTCTAAGTGGAGATTTATGTCTTCAGCAAACCTTGGCAGCACAGAAATCTAAATGCTTTGGGGAGTGACAGATGTACTGTCAAGAGCATGCATGCATAAACACTGATACAACTATGGTAAAGACTTTACTTGTAGTGTTGGAGTGAGCAGTACTTCAGTGTTTCTTGTTTTCTCCTTTGCAGACACTTCTATACCCGCTTTCCTCCCTGTCAGCAGTGATCAAAATGCTTGTAGCCTCCTATTCTTATCTCTAGCTGTGAGTGGTTTGGGATGTCAGTCAGTTTCTAGAGAGCAGTGGCAGCTGAAACTGGTGAGAGGCTTCGGGCTGCTATTGCCTGCCTGTGTTAGTGGACACCTTTGTCCCTGCAACATCATCTTCACTGCATTCAGTTCAGCCCTCGCTCAGCTTTGGCAGTGTGTCTCCAAATACCCTTTGATGCTCTTCCTCTTCCTTCCCAAAGTTTCCTGTAGAAATACTGACTGATTGCAGTGGTTTTCTATGAGACAAGAAATACATTGCTGTAGTGCCTTCCCACTATTTGATTTATAGCACTGTGAACACTCTGGTAATTGTGTGTAATAAGTTACTGGGCCAGACTGCAATATCTTGCAATTATTAATGTTGAGGAAAACTCTTTTTGCTTGTAAAGCTATTCTGAGTCTTGCCCACTCTTCTTGGTGCACTTTTTATGCATTTTTAAAAGATGTTCTTTCACACTGGGAAAACTGACTGACTGATGTCAGTCTTTGTTAATGTACTTTATGTTTGTGTCCTGAGACAGTAGGTCAAAGAGTGGCTAAAAAGAAGATGGAGACTCCCTTTTCACAAGGAGTCACATGAAAAAGACAAGGAGTAATGGGTACAAGTTACTCCAGGGAAGATTCCAATTGGACATAAGAGGAAAAATTTCCACAATTACAATAATCAGCCATTGGAATAATCTCCCCAGGACAGTGGTGGATTCCCCATCATTGGACACTTTTAAGATTCAGCTGGACAGGGTGCTGGGCCATCTTGTCTAGACTGTGCTTTTGCCAAGAAAAGTTGGATCAGATGATCCTTGACATCCCTTCCAACCTGGTGTTCTATGACTCTTTGTTTTATTAAAAATACTTTAGATATATTTCAGCTTATTTCCACCACATATATTCTCATCAAACATGTCAATGAAAGTTCCACAGGGAAGAATCTGAAAGTATTCTGTCAAGGTACCTATTTTTTTATGTTGTTTTAACCTTTCTGGACTTACTTTTCTCTTTATTCTTCCTCATGTTCTGTCTTTGCTTTTGCACTGGGCTATTCGATACCTATAATAACCCACAGCTCTTTCCACCTGTTATAATTAATCTAGGGTCCAGGAATACATTTGGTTGTCAATATTCTTCTGGAACTTGTATTTATCAACAATGAAACCCACCTGATGCTACGTTTCCTGCTTACATGAACTCTTCTTTGGGTCTCTGAAATGCCTCCATCTGCCTTAGTCTAAATAGCATCCTGTCATCTGCAAACATTTGCCTCTGCTTAGTTATTGGCCATTCAGGCTTGCTAACACATTTTAGAGTAGACCAGAAATCATTCATGTTTTCCCCTGTAAAAAGGTTTGAATTTTCAGAGAAGCCTTGAATCCCAAGTTATAACAAGAGATCACATGGAAGGAATGGACATCAACCTTGATTTGGAAGATGTGAAAGAGGTTGAAACTGAATTATCCAATTCATCAGGTAGAGGCACAATATACCTAAAAATTGTTTCTGCTAGAGAAACTAGGAAATGAACTATTCCTGTTTGAATAGTTATTACTGTTCAGTCTACCCAGGAAGGCAGCTTTGCACTCTGCTCAGCTCCACAGAGAGATACAGCTGCAACCTGCAAGCAATAGCAAACTAGGAAGAACTCAATAAGCACTGAAGGAACAGGGGATCTTGATGAAATGGAGTCACAGAATGAAAAAAAAGGAATTAAATTGTGTCTAGATACAATTAAACAACTGCATATATACACGGTAAGGACCAGAAGGAAAGGATCTAAAGGTTATTTTACTAAAAAGGCAATCAATTCTTGTTGTGGAAGAGACAAGCATACAAATAAGAGTACAACCTACAAGAACAGAAAGTAGTCCTCCTTCTCTATGTGGAAGGGCTTTAGTCAGAACAATGTTCATGTTGCAGTGCTGCTTTTACCTGGAATATATTGATAAAAACAAGAAAGAGAGAGACCAATTAGAATGAAGTCTAGAACTGCCTTTGTTTAACCTGATGAAGAAAGGACAGAGGGGAAAAGAACAAATGCATAAAAAGCTTTTGGTAAACAGAAGGAAATAATGTGCCTTGTGCCCATTTAAGTAGTTGAACATAATAAGAATCTATCATTACAACAAGGGAGAAGCAAGTTGTATCCTAGGAAAAAAAGAATACCTTCTAACAGTGAGCATCAGGCAGGATTGCTGGAGAGGCTGTGAAGCCACAGGAGCCCTATAAAACAAACGTCTGTTGTGAATTTCTTGGGGCTTGACGAAGTTGGGATTTGTCTTGCCCAATTTTATCTGTCAAAAAGGATTCACCATTCAGTTTTTCATCTAGGAAACCTTCACAGTCAGTGAAAACAGACCTAATGCCAGAAGCAATTTATCTTTTCCTAAATGAGGTACCTAGACTGGGTAAGGTGAGGGAGTGGTTAACATAAAAGGAGTCTGGAGGCATCAGAGTTTTGGCCATGTGACTGGCTTCTATGATATTTTTTTAATGGTTGTAAGCTGAAGGAAATGTGTGAAAATCCTTAAAAAAACATTGTATCCTGCTTGTTCAAACATCTTTAGAGTTGTGTAAGTGACATATGGAAAGGTTGCTAAATTTTCTTATGAGCGAATGGCAAAAAAGCATGAGACTATGGTCTGAAGCAGTTGTTCATTTAAATGAAGGCTCATCAACTTACAGAAAAAACTGATGAGCTCCTGATTTTTCAAAATCTTTAGCACACAGCTTTCTCTGAAAGACACAACTGCATCAACAACGTTTCATTACATGATACTTGCTCCTGTTTTTCAAAACTTAACTTGTGCAGGCAGAGAGAAAAGCATCTGGTAGAACCATTGTGACTGTCTACACACCAACAAAAGGGAATACTTTAAGAGAAGAAATTATAAGCACTCCTTGAAAAGATATTAAATCATGTATTGTGCACTTGAAACACCTATCTGAATTCAAAAATGCAAGCAAAGGCTCACCTCTTTGAATAGTTTATTCTCCATGAGTGATTTGACTGCCTTTAATAATTAGTGCAGAAAAAACCCAACACAGTAGGAGAGCTACAGCATGAAGGAACATTTATCCTCAGCAAAGAACAGAAAATCCAGAAACAACTTTCTTACTGTGAGCTGACTTTGTAATGTTGGTGTAAATATAATGACAACATTTTAACTGATACTCGCATTAAACAACTACCATTTGTAAGTGGTTCAGGTAGGAGATTAAACCAGGAAGCATTAAATGTATATGACCATTTTATATGAAATTTCTTACCTTAGAGAAATACAAACACTTTGGAAAGAAAAGGCCATATATGTGGCTGTGTGATCCTTTCACTGCTGTCATGCTAATTATTATTGATGGATTCACTGGGAATAAATCTGGACCCCAGATGTAAGGGGAAAACATAAATAATAGAGCATAAGTGTTCTTTTCTTTTTGGTTTTCCTCCCCAAGTCAGGCTACTCAAACAGGTTTGCAGCCCAACAGCTACAGTGTATGTTAATGAGGGTTGAATCCATTCAGCAGTTACTCTTGCATCCCATTTCAGGTTAATAACATAGAAAAAAAATCCCTTTTACCAGTAGTAAGTTTACACATGGCTGATGTGGGAGTCAAGGGAACACGAACTAACTTCTGAACTGCCAATGCACAGAACATATAAACATCAACTCTCTTTCACACCATCCAGCTACAACAAGAAAACCTTTGAAACAATTGAAGCACTGATTAAAGCATTGATCTGAGCCAGTAGAAACAGAAGATGAATTAAGTGCACCTGAAAATAATTACTTTAGAATTAGTTTGACATCTACACAACTAAACTGGAAAGAGACACTTCCTTCAGTACAGAAGTGAAAAAGAAAATTAGATCTCACCCAGGCAGAAAAATGTACAGATTCTAATCCAGGAAAACATATGCTTCCAAAACTGGTATAGTAACTGATCTTGGACAATTGCAGTGCAGTTGGCTGTCATCCCTTGAGGAATTTGTCCTAAAGTTACAAGTAAAATCCTACTAGAGTCTTGGAAAAATGTCATTGGAGCTCAATATTTATGGTGATAAAATTTGTGCAAGAATGTGGCTAAAATAGAATAGGATATATATATTATGTAATGCCACAAATACTTCCTGGGATGGTGAACCTCTAACAAATCAGAAGGGATATGATCCTTGGAAAATCATTGTGTAAATTTTATCTACTGACACATAAGCCAGCTGTAAATCAATTTAAAGTGGATTTATTATTCTTTTTAGTTAAGGCGAGAATCAAATCATAAACATTAATGTCATAAAGTGACCTGCACATGACATCACTGCAGACAGAGCTGGGACTCTAGCCTGGAGAAGAAAAGGCTGAGAGGAGACCTTATTACCACTTATAAGTATCTGAAGGGTGGGTTGAAGGAGGATGGAGCCGGACTCTTTTCAGTGGTTGCCAGTGAGAGGATGAGGGGCAATGGGCACAAGCTGGAACACAGGAAGCTCCATTCAAATATGAGGAAAAACTTCTTTATGGTGAGGGTGACAGAGTCCTGGAACAGGCTGCCCAGGCTGGTTGTGGAGTCCTCTTCTCTGGAGATCTTCAAGACCCGCCTGGATGCAGAACTGAGTAATGTGCTCTAGGCAATCCTGCTTTAGCAGAAGAGTTGGACTAGATGACCTCTAGAGGTCCCTTCCAACTCTGACAATTCTGTGATTCCATGGTACAGCAGTAGGTGGAAGATAGCTTGTAGGCCTAAACACACGATAAATGCTGGTCTTTGTAATGTTCAATACATTATCCAAAGGATGGGCAAGACCAGCTGCAGATTCATCTATCTGCACTTGAAAGATGATTTTGTTTTTCTTTGAGCAATATGTTCAACAAGAAAAAGGCAACACCATAAAAAGTCAGGTTTAACTTCAAACTACTTCTATGGTGTCTCACACAGTTTAATACAGGGAAACTGCAAGATACCACAAAGTCATGGAAATATAAATTATAATTAAAAAATGCTAGTCACACCATTCTTTGTAAAATGAAATCTTGTATAGTATAAACTAACATCATGGTAACATTAGGGTTGAGATTCATCTCCTATAACCTTGGGTAGTTTTTCAGAACTCTCTGATCTATACTAGATACCCACATTCAGATAAGAGGAATGTAATTCTGGGAATCTTTCTCTATCCAGCAGTAAAAGGAGTCTACACAACTAACAGTACCTTAGACATCTAAAGTCCAATGTCTACAACTGCATTATCTCAATGTGCTTTGCAATGTTGCAAAACTCTCTATGCAATCAGGTGAATGTCAGCCTAAGAAAGTTTCTCTGAATTTGGTAATTTTAGAACTTCTTGCATTCCAGTAGTGTTAGCAGAATGTCTATGGAAACCAATGTGAAAGCAGGCCTCTTCCACCTCAAAAGTTTGCATGTGTCAACAGAACACAGAATATCTTTGATTCTCAGCACACCATACAATCTATAAGGGTGCACCTGTGGGAAGGAACAATGGTGGAACACTGCAGGAAGCACAGTGCATCAATAGTGACTTCTGTGCATGGGAAAGCCTGTTAGCCCAGGCAAAACATAAGACTTGCAGCACTGCCCAGAGCAGTAGCCCCAAAGACATAATATTGTCTTCCACATAAGTAGTTTGAACCAGTGTTATTTTTGCAGGTTCTACTTTGTGTTGTATTGAGCAGCATAAGCAAGTACTGATTATCAGAACTTAATACCTGGGCTATTCATCAACTGTTTCAGAATACCATCTCAGTTTCAGAAGTGAAGAAGAAAGTGACGGTTCCCCACAATCATGAGGGGTAAGTCTGCGAGTGAGCTTTCTTGCATCTGCTGTGTCAGTACATCAGGATCACAGAGTAACATCATGAACACCAAGCTGAACTAGAACACTGCTTATGAGGCACAGAATTACTATGGCCTTTACAGATATTTTGGCATTCCAGACCCTGGGCAAGCAGTTACACTGTATTAAAGAGCCCTTCCAAGCAGAGATTCTCTGGTGAGCTAATAGAATTAATTTTAACTAATATTAAGTAATTAAATAGGATTGATAATTCTTTATTTTTAAATCTTTCTTGTGAAACAATGTCTTACATAAATTATGGTTTGCTTAAACTTAATCTGCATGGAGAAAGGTCAAACAGGTCTATGTGGACCAGAGGTCATAACCCCTGCAATCAAGCCATCACCACTGTTTCAGTCTCTCTGTGTAGGTAAGTCACGTGTCATAGTATCAGCATTCAATGGTATTTGTACTATCTACACTCTCAGCAGGTATTAGCATCAATTCCAGATGTTTATATAACACCACAGAGGTTGCTGTCTCTTATGTGCTTATTTTGATACATCTGCGAGGCAATTTTTACACGGAATTTTGCATGAATAAGAATATTCACGTGAAATTTGTAACACCACCCAAAACTGTGGCTTATTTTCTGCTTTGACTCTTGATTTACAGTTAGCATTTTTTCTGTATATTATGGTGTGTTATTTCCATGTCTTGCAGATCTGAAGGAGAAACAGTGTCCAGTTGTGGAAGGCTGCCAAGTCACAGCACTTCTTACATTTTACCTCAGGCTCAGTAAAGCTGTTAGAGGTTTAGCGAGTCACAGAAATGCCTGCTAAGTAACAGTTCTGCAGCCTGTTATTTTACATTCACAAGGGGGAGGGGGGAGGGGGGAAACACCTATTCCAAATGCAGTAATAATTTGAGTGATATGAAAGCTCAGGATATACGTGAAACAGGACCTTGACGTTACAGTACATAAATTCCTTATCCATTCCAGGATCCCCTGTCTAAGTGATGACTAGGTTTCTGGAAACATATATCCTGAATAATTTGTAGACTTCCTTGTGTTTCTTAATGCATTTTTTGTGACTGCTATCCAAACTGCATTGCTACAAAAGAGTTCTGTAAAGCAGTTCAGGCTTCTTCCAAAAGTATGTACCGCATAGAAATTTTATTCATTTCAAGTATCTACAGATATGTTATGTTCTTGTTGCTTATGTTAGTGGTGGATGGTTTATGTTGGCTATAATTTCAATTTTGCTGTTGTCTGTCTGTGTTCCTTCTGAAGACAGAAGGGATTTCATGTGATTAACTTGGATTTCTGCAGGCTGGGTAATATCTTGATTGAACTTCACATATTCTGGGTCCTTGCCATCACTTGCATTTCTGATTGTTTTCTGCCTGAGTTGTTGCTGCTTTTAGCACACCATCAGCTCTTTAATACACAGTACCTCTAAAAGTTTAATTGTTCTTTAGCTGAAACTTTTCATTAACTGGCCATAATGGAAATATAGACAAAAGTGTTTACAGCAACTGCTTACGTGCTTGAGATAATTTCTCATCTAAACCAAATTGTGTGTATATTGTGACTTTTTTATCCATAAAAATATTTTTAACTATCTATTTGGCTCCAAATGTATGTCGATCCAGAAATAGAATGATTTAAACTCACTATAGCAGTGATAAAAAATTATAGGAACCAAACAAATGCTAAAAGCGTAATTTCTCTAAGCATAACAATCCCTAAAAACGTAAGACTAATAATAAACCTTAATGCCTGACCAAACCCAAACAGTAACCCTAATCTTTAACCCTAACCATAAAATTAAATCAAGTGCTAAACATAACTATAAACTTAACCCTAAATATAACCCAAATTTTAAATGTAAGTTAGGTCCTACTCATCAGTCTAAGTTTAACTGCACCCTAACTAAAACACAAAATCTAAACCTAAATCATAACAATAGCCTCACCCTAATCCTAAACCCTAACCTTTAAAGCTAATCCTAACCCTAACCCAACCATCATTCTAAACCCAAACCCAAATCCTAACCTGAACCCAAACACTGAACTCTAGCCCGATATCTAAATCTGAGCACTAGCAGTAAAATGTAATTCTAACTATAAATACCTCTATCTCAAACCCTGTCCCTGAAGTCTAAACTTAAAGCCAAACCGTAACCCAAATTGTTGGCTGCAAGAATAACTCCTAGATCTAATCCTAACCTGAACTCCAGTTCTACTCTGCCAAACCCATAATCATAATTGCAAGACCTAACACTAAACCGGGCAATAATCCTTAACCATATCCTCACCCCAACACTAAATCAAATCCTCAACTTTAAACACGAACACAAAACCAAACCTAAACTCTTACACTGAACCCTAACCCTAATGCAATCACTGAGTTTAGACTTACAACTTTGGGCTTGCAGAGTGCATTAGGGAATGGGGGTTAGAGTTTAGGTGTTTGGTTTTGGTTTGGGATTAGGGATTTAGGGTTTTGTGGGTTGAGTTTTTCTTAGGATAGGGTTTGTAATGGGTTAGTGGTTGGAGTTAGCTATAGGTTTTGGGGCTTGTGCTAGGGGTTAGGCATTGATGTTAAGATTGGCACTACAGAGATATTTTCCATGGCATGGGAGATACCATGGAAGAATAAATTTTAAATTGAAATGTAAGTAGAATATTCAAATTTAAAAAATGGCAGTAATATCAAACCACTGGCACAAGAGAATTTTCACTCAGGTGTTCCTAAGAAACTGTAGGGTAAAATAGCTGAACTAGTAACTCAGGTTTGTAACCTCTCACATAAAACTGCCAGGAAACCAGAATACAGAGCTAATTTTTAACGATATTAGTGGAATCCAAGAACTCCAGAACAATAAATCTGATGCTTACACAGACAAATCAGTGGCAATTGATAAAAAATAAAATTAGAGAAGTAATAGATAGATGTCAGGCACTGGGAAGTCAAAAAAACTTTTGTAGAGTTATGTTATGTATCATACAGAGTGTGAGAGAGGACAGAAATCATATTCATAAAGTCTATTTAGACTTTCAAAAGGCATCAACAAGGTTGGTCATCAAATGCTCTTCCAGAAATCATTCTATGATGGGGTAAGAAGCAAGTCCTTCACATGACTGATTAAAAGGTTGGAATTAATGATCAGTTTTCTGCATATATGGCAGTTGCAAATGGAGTACAAACTGCTCATCATATTGATAAAAGATGTGGAATGTCTTGATGGATATTGAGGTGACAAAGTTTGGTACCTCAAAGTATTTGGGATCTTAAAGACAAATGACTGAATGTGCAGGAAGGTCTTACGAGACTGACTGATACAGGAGGAGCAGACAGATAGTCAGTGTAAAACGGATGTAAAAGGACATAGAGAAACCAACAACTAACAATACAAGCAGAGTGATTGGCTCTACATATATGCTAAGTGGTAGTTGATTATTACCACTTACAAACGGTATTCTCTTCAGAAGAGAAAACAGATCCTCAGGCAACTCTGGGGGTAAAATAAAATACAGAAGAAAACATGATAATCTCAGTGTACATGGGAAATATGTACCCATTCTTGGAGTAATCTATGTAGTTCTAGCACCTTCTTCTGAAAAAGAATGCAGTAGATTTAGAAAACAGAAAAGAATGAGAAGGGTAGCCAAACAACTGAAAGAGCTTCAGTAGAAGATCAAATTAAATAGCCTAGTACTTTTCAGTTTGACAAAGGGAGCAAGGTGATGAGCAGCTGTTCAGCGTCTCTTCCAATATAAGGACTACATGATATCAAATGCAACTAGATTCAAAAGTAATTTGAAGAAATTTAACATATAGTTAAACTCTGGAAACTCTTTGTTACTGAATGTTGTGGTAAGGTTGACAGTAGTTCAGTAAATGGCTGGCTGATTTGTTGAAGAAAAGTTGACTGTGTTTTGAAATACATTGCTAATGCAGGAATTGTAATTTACCAAAGACCAGGAGAATTTCATCAGAAGTATAACAAAATATTTTTAACTATGCATTTATGGCCACTGGTCACTGTTGGAGACAGGATGATAGCCTAATTGTAGACTTTGATTTAATCTGGAGTGACACTTTGAAAACTTCAGGTTGATAGAATGAGTAAGGAGCCAGAGCTAAGTGGATTGATAAAATAAGTGAATGAAAGCAATAGAAGAATGAAATATAGGTCATATCATGGAACAAAGGATAGTGAAGGATGACGAAGGAATGGGACAGCAGTGATGGAGAAGAAAAATGGGAATAAAATACAGCAAACAATACAAATATCCTTCAACACTCATGAGCTCAGACTGAAACAAATGTAGAAAAGGACTGTTGAGGTAAATAGGAGAACAGAGGCATGTATTATCAGAAAAGACCTCACCAATCTAACAAAATTGAGTAGAGATATGACTGATCTACATAAAAATGTTCACATACATAAGGAGCATAAGATGAAGGATAATGCTGTCATGAGAATGAATAGGTGTAAGGTAGACATGAATAGATCAGGGATGGAAATTCCATCAGAAGAGCAGTGAAGCTCTGAAGCAGCCTTTGAGTAGGAGCAGCTGTGGCTGTTTCCAAAATTATTATAAAATATTGAGACACATCAAAACAGGAGACTAGAATCAATTAACCCAGTGATCCATTACAATTCTAGGTCTCATGTTTTAAACACCAGAAAAAAAAATTAAGGGAAAATACTTCAGACTTGTCTCAACTTTTTTTTTTTTTCTGGGATGGATTTATACATCTCAGGAACAAATAGAATCATAGAGTGTAAAGCTTGCGGGCACCATTAAGTTACCTGGTTTAATATTCTGTAATCACAGACCATTACATTTCCCTCAGCCAAATCCCTCTTGAGCGCAATAAATTGTCAAAAACACAACTTCTAGGTAGGTGTCCGAGTTCGGCTGAAAGAATTCAAAAGACTGAAAGTCCATCACTGCCTTCAGAACTTTGTCCCTTTGGATGGCCATTTGTACAGTTAAACATCTATGCAATATTTCTACTTTGCATTTCCATGGCTTTAGGTTTTCCTATGCTATTCTCCAAGAGGTTAAAAATCACCTCAAGAACTGATACTTTCTGCCTGTGAAAGTACTTATACAATACAATCAAGCTAACTCAAATCTTCTTGAAAATATAAAAAAGAATGATCTAAGCCATTTTTTGTAAGTTATTTCCTCTAGCATACTGCTTGTGTATCTCTTTCAACTTTTGCTATTTTTTCAGCAATCCTTATTTATGGGGACTAAATTCATTTGCACAATTTCAGGACCAGTATTCTGTGCTGGAGTTTATATTTTGGCATCATAGGTCTTTCAAAGACAGATATAATGACAAATTTTATATTATTAACCTACAAAATATGGCAAAAGACTGTTATATCTAGGTATCCTTGCTATATGCATTTGTTTTCCTGGCTCGATGAGTGATGAATTTTTGGAGAAACCAAGATGAAGGGGAATTATTGTGGAACAGTGAGGATGAAGGGAATTACTGTGGAACGTTACTTTAAATGAAGTACATTAGCCTGTGGAAATTTCCACATTCAAGAGATATAAAAATCTAAGCTGACACATGTAAAGAGAGATCAAATAGGTGACACAGATACTGGCAGTGAAACAAAGCCTGGAATGCAGACTTGACTAACGTGTTTCAGCATCAGACTCGAATATTTTGACCAATCTGCTTTAGCTATTCCACACAGGGAGGATTTAAAGTTTAACACCAAATTTACTTATTTGAAGCTCTTTTGATGTTACATTGGATTTGATTTTGCAGGTGGATACCGAAACATACTTAAATCATAACACAAGTACAAATTATCAGAGTATAACAATTGCAATATATAGCTAAATCACAGTACTAACAAAATTCACTATGGTATGCTCACCATCATGACACTGGAGTATCCTCAGCTGCTGGGAAGGCATATGTGAACTGAATCCAGATCAAATCTGTCACACACTTCAAAGTTCTTTTTGTTTGTTGTTCGGTTTTTATACTCTGTGTCTATACACTATATGTTGTCCGTACAACATACAGTCTATACTACAGTTGTATAGACAACTTTAGCCTGTGCACTGTGTTGGGTATTCTATTAAAAGTTGTGCGACTGTTTCCACTTGTTTGATTAACTGAGAAGCAAACAGTTATATAACTGGGTGATATCTTCAGCTGCTAGATTCCCCAACTAACACAGCCAGTTGATCCACTCCACCAATATAGGTGGCTGATCCAGTCAACTGAGGTAGCCATTTATCTAGAAGAAAGACAACCCTCCAGTCTCCTGAACTTGTGCTAAGTTCAGCTTTCTTTGCAACAGCTATGATCATTTCACACATCCCTCCCTGAACTTCATGAGCATGTCACCCTTCCCATCTTCTCTGAGCCTTCTGCCACTGCAGTGGTTCATTGATCAGTCACAGTCAGACAGGGCCTGGACAAATGCTGCTAAGGTTAGGAACATATGGACTGCCTATAGTTTAATATTGTTTTTTGCTCCATGAACTGCATCTGCATTGCAAAAACTAGTCAGTCACCAGTTAATTAAGCTATTGCTTCAAAAGAAAGTGAATTGCATGTACAGAGCAAAATTTGGACCTGAGGAGACAGCAGATGGACTGGGTTCATAATGCTAGCTTTGTTGGACAAGAACATTAATTTGATCAAGAAAGGTAAAAGGTAGGGGACTGTGATATAAATCAGAACTACCTAAGGCAGCCTCAAGTCCAAAATACAAGTATGTCATGTAGAATTAAGTCATCTCAATGTTTCTTCCTCATGCAATCAAGGAATGTTGTAGCCTTAAACTGCTACAGTACAACATGGGAGTTCATACTGGGTTGTCTGTCCCAGTATGTGGGACTGTGCTCCTTAAATCCTTTCCAGAGACACTGCTTTGCAAGCTACCACCTTCCATTGTTCAGGTAGTCCTACTTATCATGGTGTTGACCTGAAAAGATAGAGTAATTCAAATTGTTCCTATATGGAAAGCTGTTCTCCAGTACACCTCCTGCACTAAAGGTAGATATTGCAAGCCAGGATAGCTGCTCTGACATGACAGGAACCATCAAGAAGTCCGCAGTGTCACACCGGTCAGCCTGGCTGTACTTCCATAGGCCATGAGGAGCTCTAACACCTCTAACACCTGCACCGACTTGCACCAGACTGCTACAGCACAACCCAATGGAGGAAAAGGACACTTGGTTTTGACTGGTAACCAGAGGTCTGAGCCTTTATATATAAATTACTAGATACTAGCAATGAATATCACAATAGCCAAGATTGGTACTCAAAAGAAAGAAGGAAAAAGATATATTACTGGAGATGCCCCTGGATTGAAAGTTATGAAAAAAGGTAATGAGAAGCTGAAGAAGGAACACCTAGGAAAACTATGGGAAATTCAGGAAAAATATACCCCTCCAAAATGTATCTTTTTAGATTATAGAACTGCTGACAAAGGAACAGGCTGGAAGGGTGATCAAAAAGTTCCTCACCAATGGAAGGAGGGCAAGAGATACTGGCAGATATCTTGTTTCTCATAGTTTTGTTCCTGTGACTCTGTTCAATACATTAATGTTACATGTGACAGCATTATATATCAATTGGAATGTAATGACAAAACCAGGTGTCTCTAATTTCACGAAGTAGATCAGACTTATAATACATTAAGAACATTTTTTGCAGAACTTCACATTCCAGTTTAGCTGAATGTATTATGGGGTTATTACCCAAACATATGATTTTATTTAAAAGTATGTTTTTTCTTCATCTTGTTGTATTTTTAGAAAAACTGCTTATTTTATTTGTTGTTCAAATAAAAGAATAAAGTCAAATAAGGATTAAATTCTGCATAATGGATAAAAACTTGTCCATGGAAGAATATCACATGCTAAAATAGTATCAGAAACTCAGCCCAAAGACGGCTGAAACATGTTTTTCTCTGAATATGTGACTATGGAAATAGATGTAATCCATATAGCAGATGTTCAATTAAAAAAAATATTCCTTGAGCTTGATTCTATTTCTGCTTTAGTAAATATGTGTTTTTTCTTTACTTGAATTGGGACAGATAGATAGGCAACTTCTTAAATATAGTAAACTAAACTATATAAATCAGTGAACAAACATGCATACATATTACTTAATTTAAAATCAAAATAACCAGATGACTATATAGTCCATTTCTAGGTGTGCATCTTTAGATGCTATAGGGATTTTAACACAGAAGTATGCATGTGGCTCATTCACAGAAAATCAAATCTGCTGAATGGGAACTTGGCTAATATTATTAAAGATAAAATTATCAAAAAGATATTGTTGGTCTGTTGTGTAACTGAATCAACAGAAGGAACGCAGTTTAGTGATTTATTTGGTGTATTCAATAAGCTGGGAAGAGTCTGCTGTTACAGAATACAGCAGATTCTTGAAAGCACAGGAATACTGAGCAGGGCTGGATACATGGGCTAATCTCAGCTCTCTAGGACTGAGGTCCAATTCAGGAAAGCAGGACTTTCTGTCTAGAAAGTACTACAGCATGTGTATCCATCAGCATACTAGGCCTCTCACTCATAAATCAACCAACAAATTTAAAAATATAAACAAGCCAAAATGGTGAATTTTTAAGAACCTGAAGCAATCCTAACAGCAGAGAGAGGCTAGTAATTCTGTTGTCTTGTAGAGTAGCTAGATAAGAAGCCTGTGAGGGAGATTTACAAGGAAAAATGTAGGTTTATTTTCTTTAAGAATAGTGTTTGTTCTTTTCCTTCTAACCTTTTCCTCACTCTTTGATCACCTTTACTCATTTTCACAAGCAGTTTGCCCTATTTCCATTGTGCCAGTTCACAAAATGAAGCCCCACTCACTGGACTGCAGGAAGCAGCTGGTTGCACGAGCAGATGGATTCAATTCCAGTTCCCTGAGCCGAGCCAGCTCAATGCACAGCTACACAAGCCTCAGTGACAGCAGCACGGGGGGGAAGGAAATGAGCAACCACAAGGAGGAAGGTGGTGTTGCTCCCTGTCACTCTCTGTAACTCGTGCTGTCAACTGGCGCACGCATACACACACATACATAGCTGCCCAGGTGTCTGCACACCGAGCATCCAAGGCCCCACTCTGGTATGGCACAGCTGCTGAACCTGGACTCCGATTGCTTAGAAAGAGCTGTCTACAGAGAGGTAAGAAAGTACTTGTTACGGACAGAGATAGGACTGTTGAGATAGAATCAGCAATAGCTCAAAGTTTCGAGGTTGAAATTGCCAGTGTGGAAAGATGCAAGATCCAAAAAGAAGAAAACAAAACAAAAATCAGGATGGTCAGTCTAGTTGGACCCCACTGGGATTTATCAGGTCAATCAAGTGGAGTTGTCGGGGTCTCCAATTTTGTCAGAAGCTGGTGTAAGACAACTCAGCAGCAACTACTTTCCAGCAAGGAAACTCTTCCCCTCCTGTCTGGCCAGCAAAAGCTCTTCAGGCACCTCATCAGAGTGGTGAACATGCTCATGTTTAGCCTAACAGGTCGTCACACCTTGCCTATCTCTGGGATGTGTGTTAGCCAGTAAGTAACTGCTTTATACTTTTGTCTTGCTTAAAGAGTCTCTTTGCACTGGGCTAAGGATTCTGAACAGACCAACTCAAAGAGCCATACAAAGGGCCATAGCAAAGGATGAGAAACAACATCTTTTGGCAGCAGTGGAAGCTGCACCTTATCAAGTGGTTTCATAGCTATGGCTCAGCCTGTGATGTTGCTTAATCAAATGCCTGTTTACTAGAAGATGTAAGGAATTCATTACTGTGGCACAACATGAATACCAACATGGAGATGTGGCTCTGCATATAACTCAGAATTCCAAGTAAAGTCATTATATAGGGTAAAGACCTCACTATATTTTTTGGTTCAGCAACCAAACGTATTTCCTAATATCAGATCTCAGTTTTCTCCACATCGTATTAATGTCTTAGTGCTTTGCCCTGCCAAATTCTAACCTTTGAAGATAAACAACATTGAATGCATATATATTTTTAACAAGATGCTGACAAAATATTTCTTGCTGAAAAGCTGCATAAAAAATTTCTCTGATCAAAACGGATAGCAATTTATATGTCTCTGTCAAATAAATAATGCCCAATTTGCTGCTTTCTCTATATGAATCATTTTCTTCTGTTGATTACATTTGCATTTGTTCACAATGTGGAAGCTATATGTTAGCATAGCAAGATTTTTTGCTGTTATTTACCACAATGTCACCCTTGATGATTATCCTCTGGAAAACTTGATATTAATTATAGAGATATTCAAGTAGTTCCACTAATTCTTGTCTTGCCATGTCTTTTCATAGAAGGCATTCTGCCCTTTGAGTCTGTAATTTTCTATAGAAAGGGCAGAGCTAACCGCTACAGTCAGATTTGAAGTAGCAAGGGCTGTCCAAGGAAAGATATTTGATAAAGTCCGAGGATATTTCAACAGGTTTTTGTATATCTTCTTATCTCCACCCTAGGCTTGGATCAACAGGCAGTTACAGTACAAATGACAAAGTGGGAGTGGACAGACTATGAGCAGTAGCAACACTAAGAAACTCTTTGCTCAGATAGTTTTGCAGTAATTAGGCACCAAAATGCCTCCTTTCCTTCCACTTCTTTTCCTCTCCAGCAGCATGCTTATTGTGATACTATTAAGCATTTATATATACAGTTCGTATTTTTTAGAAACCCTCCTGTTGGAAGCTGAGGTATCTTACTAACTGATACCTTAGTAGGAAGTGAGGAAGGCCACAGATGGGTCATTATAATCTTCCTTTAAGGTCTGTTCAAGAATTTTACTATACATGTACTCTTCAGAGTCTCCCAAAAGAGCTACATTGCTGCAGGGACTCCCAGTGAAAGAGCAGAGGGTCCAAGGACCTGCATGTCATGTAGAACCAGCTTCTGCAGGAAATTTGGCTAGGGGATCAAAGCCATTGGTACAGCTCTGGTCTACAATGTTCAAAGAATGTGGTACACTACAATGCTGGATCTCTTCAGGTTTCTGTGAAGGTCATGGCTAGTATTGTCGAAAATGTGTTGTATGAAATCTTTCCCCCTCTTATTCCCTTCCTTTATTTAAAAAAATGCACTTTCCCCCCATCTCATTGTCATAAATTTTCAGCTTTCCATTTGTAATTCTGCCTTGTAGATACAGTCTCGTATCTCTGAGTGACAACAGATATGAGTCACACAAATCCACTGTACCCAGCTTTATGAACTTCTCAGAACCTGCACTTTGTGCCAATTTCTGTCACTTTGGATGACTGGATAGATGAAGGTAATGCATTCGTGTCATTGCCTTGATGCACGGTGGTAGATTGTGTGCCCTTTGCACATGCAGGACTCTTACCCATGAAGGCTGTCAACTCTGTCATTGGATCGAGTCTCTTTCTGTTCTGTAAGCCCAAAGGTGTTAGTGGAAGTATTTTGTCCACGTTTTAGAGAAATATTTTACCTATTTAACCTCCCTGTACAGTCTGAAACTAATTCTAATGCATTGTGCTGTGTAATTATTTTTTTTAAAAAAAAAAAAAAAAAAAAGAACTCAGAAAGGAGATAAACCTTAGAAAGGAGCCGACCTGGCTGCTTCTGCCTGGGACAGAACCATGTCTAACAAGCTACAGAAGCCAGTTAGATAAAAGTGAAGAGTACACAGCTACACACTAGAAAAAGAAACATCTAGAACCATTATGTGTTATTCTTTGATTAGAACATGCAAGTGGAGGATAGAAAAATAATGAATGATGGTAACAAAAGCAGCTTGAATAAATACTTTTACATTTCCTAGCACTTCAATAAAAAAAAAAAAAAAAACAAAACAAAAACAAACTAAAAAACTGCTTCTTCTCAGTGTGAAAAAGAATTTTATTTTTTGAATTCTGATAATCCACTAGGAAGTAGTAGGGAATTATTTTGTTGTTAGGGGAATATTTTGATGTTTAGGAATTTTTTTTTTACTTGAAATTGAATGCTTTTCTTTGTTTCTGAGCTATATAGAAAGTTTCCATTTTTTCCCCTGGAAGGCATCAGATACTTTTAGATATATTTCTGGAAGAAAGAAGGAAGGTAAATTTTACATTTCAAAGGCACACCATAATATTCATTTGGGAGGCTAAAGACCCAAATTTGAGCTGTTGTTTTGAACCAAGCAACTTTGCCCTTATGTTGGCTGTGTTAGGTTGTGGTCTAACCACTACCTTATTCTGAGATTAGTGGTTTTCTCTTCAATAGAGATGTAAGATATGCTTATACGAAGCACTTCACAGCATTAATAACAGAAAACACAATCAGAAAAAAAAAGAATATAAATAATCTGCTTACTGACCTTTGGGATGCAGGTGAGGGTTTAGGCCACAGATATTTTTGAATGTTACCTAGAAATTTGAGGAAGAGTTCCCAGTAGAACTAATGGGAACTATGCCTCCAATTCTGCTGCATTACTTTGAAGGTCTTAATCAATGAATTGTCAAAAAAAACCCCAGAGATTTGAGTCATATTTGTAAAGAAAGTACAATTATCATCACAAGTTCAATTTCAAAGTTGGCAACAGAAATGGTCTAACTCTTAGGGTTAAATTTTCAATTAATCTTAATTTTTAATAAGGCAAGTTTCTAATAAATGCTGGGGGATTTTATAAAATTAATCTTTATGGATTTCAAAATATACATCAGAAAACCACATACTTTAGAGACCAGTGACTTCAACACCTACCTCTCTGTAGAGACTGGACTCCTTACATTGCAATGATTCTTATGTCTGTTCTGCATAACAATTTTTCACAGGATGAAGTTATTTTGCAAATAAAGCACATTCAAAATATCTAGGGAACAAATAACATTTCAGCAGAATAACACCTCACAAAAAAAATAGTCCAGAAACTAAAACACTGCCATATGAGCTACACCTGAGAAAATTCTCTCTTCATCATAAGCAGATGCAAGAGAAAGATTAGAGTAAACTTTGTCATTTACCCAGTGTTCAGGTCCTTGACCTCAACAATTTTTATAATGGCTTGGCATTAAGTTACAACATTCCAATTACTTTGGTTAGTCTACTCAACTAGATAAAACATATGAGGACAATTAACGTGTCATTTCTCTTCAAGTGAAAATTTACATTTCTTTCATGAAGATTATTGCATTTTTTAGATTAAAACAACTTTTTGCATATGAAAGTACTACTTGTGTTTCCTCAGATGAGTAATTCAAGTTTCTTGTCTTATTCTCTTCTTTTACTGACCTTTGCCACACCTCTTTCTACAATATACCTGACATCCCTCTGCTAATGAAAAACATCAATAATTTGAAGGAGTTTGGATTTGTCCGCTCAGGAAGTCAGGGTTTTTTTGCTGAGTTAGCACATTGTATGCTAAATTACTACTTTCACATGCTCGCTGGTATCAAGACAAATGAACAGAAGCACATTCTGAACATTCATCATTTTTCTAGCAAGGTTCAGCCATGTGAGAAACTATTTAATATGCACAGAATAGTTACAATTAATTTTTATATATTTGGTTAAGCTTAATAAGCCCTTGCTTCATAGTGTGTTGTCACTGCCTCTGAAATTAAGAAATATTTAAATATACTTACAAGGTGGATGTCAAATATGAAAACAGTAAACTTTGCCTACTAGTGTCACCTACAACAAGTTATAGCAAGGGTTTCTTTGCCCTTGAAAGCATTAGTGTCCCCTCCTCTAGAGACACTGCACTTTTGAAACCAAAATGAAGAGCACCATTGGACAAACCATAACATTTGTTGACATGAAGATCCAATACGGTAGACTATTTTCCTTGGCTGAAACTCCAAACCCACTATTTGTTTAGTTATATTTATATATGGTTTTCTTTCTGAAAATGTATGTATCTTCCTTATATTTGTAGCTTCAGCCATATAGTTTGAAAAAATGCAGCGTATCCTGTTGGGGGATGAGCTGTTGCTTACTTTTGTAGTTGCTGCCATAAATATGACTGTAAATGTATGTTAATTTTGCACCTTAACAAGAATTATGAACAAATTTCAGTGGTGCATCAAACGAGCAAAACTCATCTGATGAGTTGCAGTGGGTTCTGATCGAAATGACACATAGATGTTCAATTTTAGCTCAAACTACAATATGAGGAGTAAAAAGGTAGAAGGTGGAAAAGAAAAGTGAGCCTGAAAGTCATTGTATTGCCCATTTCAGACAACAATTAAATGACCCAAAGCTTACAGGTGCTAGCTGAACCAAGATACCTAGCTGGGTGCTTGGTTCTCAGCAGAACCATTCCTTAGATGCTGCAGTAACGGACAATTTACCAAAAAACTAACAGTTATTACATGCTAAGTCTTCCAATGTGGTCTCTAGATTGTACTTTCCTAGAGTAAACAATTTTTTGTACCACACTGTCTCTTTAGCCAACGAAATTAATGTATTTTCAGGGAAAAAGGAGAACACAAATCAAAACATATGCGACTAGTTCATAGAGTCCACATCACTATGGTTGCGCGGTATCAAGATCAATTACCTTCCTTTCTTCTGGCCAGAAGCCTCTACTTGATTTATAAAGCAGTTTACTAACAGGTTAAGAAGAAAATATTTACAAAATGTGAGACCACAAAGAAAAATTGCTGTGAATAATGGAATTCCTTTAAAGTGATACTTTATTACTGTCATCTTGTTCTTAGGTACATTCATATGGAACTAAAATTTCAGTCTCTGACCATTAAAACCGTAAATCACGTTAATGTCCAGGTGTATATTTCAAAGATAAACATCTGTAAAGTATTATAAATTATGTCACTATTACAGTGATAAAAGTGTCGAACATTTACATGCCTTAAATAAATCAACATGCCAATGGCTTTTTTTTTCATTTCTTTTGTGGCAGGAATACAGATGTTTTATCCATTTACATTGGGTTTCCAGTTTATCTGAGTGCAAACAGGTCTCCAAACTTGACAGCTGTGCTTGCAATGCCCCTGTTTTCTTTCAGTCACATTGTAGGTTTCCCACAGAAAGTGAAAGCAAGATCTATTGTTTTACTACGGGCAGTCCTACAGCTTGCTTCTCTAGATATCTCTTAACATCCTCTGGCTTGGAGTGCTGGGGTAAATTCTTCTCAGTTTCCCAACTCACCACATTGCTGCAGCATCAGACAAACATCTCCACGGACAGGATCTGTGCAGCATGCTGTGGGAAAATCCATCTGTGGTGCAATCTGATGCTGCACAACTGTGGGATTCGCAGCATCTGGAGTGAGGTAAAATCTAGTTGTTATCTATATTCCTTTTTCTTATTATTCTATCATCTTATTAAAATCTTATTAAACCAGCTACTTTATTAAGCCATTTATTGTTGCGCCTTTATCATTGAGACCAAGAAAGAACCTGCACTGTCTCTCCTACACCTTGCCCCAGAACAGAGCAGTTGCAATCTCTAAATGAGCATTTCAGAAAGTGGTTGTAGAAGGGCTCCTGCTTCAGAGCAGTACTTGTAAGCAGCCCTATTTCCCTCCCTCTTCCCTCCTAGTGTGCACACTGCATGCAATAAAATCACCCATGTTCATAATTTTTAAAAGACTGAGAAAAAGACAAATTTCAGTCCTCATTTGGGTTTCCTAGTGATAAAAGTCCTCTTTCCAGCCTTATGCTGAAAATAAACAGAGTCCTTATTCACTAAGGCTGAAAGTGTAATTTAAAAACACATATAATCTTCAGCTAACTATTGGAGGGTTTTCGTTTTTTATGATGACAGGAAACAGGAGATGTCTAACTAGACTTCATAGCCCAGAACTGTCTAAAGTACTTAAACAATTAAAATAGTGTACACTGAGTTCCACAGTTTTATAGGGAAGTGCATCTGGATGGACTGTAACTTGGCAGAGGAAAACAGCAGACAAATTGAAAAACAAAAATAAAGGCTGAGAATAAGTAAATAATATCTACAAACCAAAAGTAGGGCTTTGGGGTTTTTTTTCTTTTTTTTTTTTTACTTTTGCTTCAAACTATTTTCTGAGATAGAGAGCATTATTTCTGGCACAGTTCCTAATTAACTTCCTTCTTGGGAATATTCCTCCAAGGATACAACTGTACAATGATCATTAGCCTGAATCTCAGCACAGAGCATGGTGTAACCCAGACAACAGAAATAAAGTCCCTATACAGTGCAAGGCTTTATTCTTCCTGACAGTAGTTACTATGCTGCAGCTGTGGGGTAGAACACCATTGAAAGGATAAGTACAGGTAGTTCATACTTCGCTTCAGGACAGTTCTTAACGTGGACCATAAACTCCCTCTTAATCTTTGCATCCTCAGAACATCTCCTCTCAGGGCTGCAGAAGACTTTGCAACACCCAATGCCTTTGCCCCAGGCTGGTGTCCTCCAGTTGCTCTTATACTACCACTAGTGGGTAGAACAGTAGAAGTCCAAATGGAAATAGAAGAAGGTATTGTCCCCCTTTCTAAGTCACTGCCATGTTGCTAAGTAGTTATAACACTGCAATTTTAACCACAAGAAATGTAGCAAAAAATTAATTCCATATACGCATAAATTTGACGTTTACTGTTTATACCATACAGCTCACTCCTTCTTAAAAATAACTGGGGTTTTATTGTTGGTAAGTGTCAATACTTTCTTTTTGCAGAACAATTGTTCAGGCCATCCTTGCAATCCTCTTTCACTCTTCCCAAATGCCACGTCTCAAAGTACCACAGAATTTATAAGCAATATAAAATTTAGAAGATTGAATATTCCTTATTATAACTTGCATAGGGAAGTTAAGGTTCCCTCACCCTAGGCCAAGTGTATCAGTTCCTTAGAGACTAAATAAATGACACATAGACCAAGTGAGACAGACCCATTATCAGGATGAATTCATAGGCTTGATCCTTCTTTCATGATATAATTATACAGTTTCTGTTCATTGCAGAGGTTAACCATATGCCCTTGCACCTATTAAAGTGCCCATCAGCAGAGGAACGCAACTGCAGTTGTGTTTAGGGAAGTGGGAAGGGAAAAGAGAGGATAATTATTCTGAGCTCAGCAAAAGCCAGGAGTCACCATCTTGAATGGGACAAGATTCTGCTAACAGCTCTGCAGTGACGCAGTGACGCTTTGCATGTTTAAAGATACTGTCCCACAGCTCAAGGAGATGCTAGAAAACAGCAATAGGCCTAATAAAAAACAACCATATGCCTATGAGATGTGCTGTCGATATTGTTCAACATCCTGTCAGTGTCCTTTGCTCACCAACAGTTCTCAAAGTCTCTGACTAGCCCCACGTGGGGCCTCCACCCTCACATGTCCAGGGGCTCCATTTCAATTCAGCTCTGCTTGTGCCTGGCTATAGATCCTGTTTGTCCAGATCCTGAGCCCTGGACTGATTCACAGGTTGACCTCAGATCTTCCCAGGCTTAACTGATGAACACTGGGCTGACCCTGGTTACCGTCACTGGGCCTGATCCTGACTTCTGTTTCCAGCTCAACCTTGGATTTGCCTTCTCACCATGGACTTACCTAGTCATTTGGATGTCTGACCCTGGCTGACTTTTTCAGGCCAGCCCTACCTGTCTGGACAAGTTGTGGGGCTGGTCCCTGCCCTGCACTGGTATCCCATTTGGTTTACTATCTGTTGGAGGGCAGCCGGGCTTTTCTGATCCCCAACGCAACAGCATGACAGTCTGTCACGCAGCTGTATTTGATCACCGTACATGCTATTTGTTATTGAGCATCTTGAAGGACAAAAACTAAAACTGATTTATTGGCTGTGCAAACCTTCCAGACCAGGGGAGAAAAGAACAGATGTAAAATAAAATGAAAGCTCAGATGAGTGGTTCATCTAGCATCATTAAAAAGGCAAGAAGACATAAAAGTGAAGGAGAAAATTAATAAATACCAGAAATAAAGGTGACAGTATTTGAATGTATCTCAAACTTTAAATAATTGCTATAGGCTAGAGGCTTCTGGGGTGATGTACAATGAATACTAACAAAAAAGCTTGTAGACTTTAAGTAAATAAATCCATGTCTCTAAAGGGTTGTTCTGGTCTGACATAATTCAATATGCATAGTATAAAAAAGTATGTTTAAACTGTCCAGCTCACAGCTCACAAAGTAATGGATGTTGTCAGATGAACAATGAAGTCAGGACGTTATTGGTTCTCAATAAGAAAAAGATACTTCCAGAACTCATCTCATACTCATTCTTCAAGACATTTGTAGGGCACTATTTGTAACTACATATATACATATATATATATCTTCCTTGTCATTTTATAATATTGGAAAAGCATGATTCAAGTCTTTACTATTTAATGAAAACACCAAAAAGCATTCAGTGTTTTAGCAAATAAAATTGGGTCTAGCCATCCTTTCCAGTGAAAAAGTGATGGCAGGGATGGAAAAATCTGAGACACAGCTCACAGACTTAACTTTTCAAGGGAGATAAGTGGTTGCTCATTATCCCTGTGGATAATAAACCTTTTTAAAGATACACAGGAGAAAGCTGGAGTAGCTCTGTGAAGAAATGAGAGTCCAAGGCTTTTATCTTCTAGAAATTAAGTATCAGTGAGCAAAGCAGACTTGAAGACATTCACAGTGAGTCCTGTACCACGTTACCTCTGACAGCAGGAGACTTCAGGAACTGTCCTGTTATTGTTCTCTGCATTTTTCTCCTAGGTCTTAAATCAGAAGATGAAGAGTGAAAGCTAATGACACTAAAAGGGAGATTAAGTTATGTTAGTTTTTCTAACTTTCATTTCAGTATTTTGTTAGAAACCAGAATCTAATGTCAAATTCTGCATATCTGCCGCTGACTAGCTGAGGAAAAGAGTGCAGAGGGTTCTTATCTGCATTTGGTTACTGGCGCTTTGCTGCTGTTCATGTCGCCCTGTGCAATAGCAGACTCAGTCAGAACAAAGTATTACTGTATTGCATGCTGTAAGACACAAAAGACAGAGTTTTTGCTCTAGAATTGATATATTCAAAAGCTAAAATATGATGAGATCACAATGCACAGATGCACAATAAAACTAGAGTCAGAAATATTTAAATTTGACTTATCTTTCACTGAAACCATGTTTAATTAACAACAATTCAGTTATTTGCAGAAATCAGCTGGCAAATTAAAACAAAGGGTATGAAATCCTAACAGAAATACTAATTATGTATACAGTTCATACTGCTTTACCAGACTTTAAATCTTCATGGTGGTGTTTTCTCCTAACTTCAGCTCTAATAGGTCTTTTTAAATTATTTTATTAATTTTACCTTGTTTATTGTTGTAAATGTTTTCCTGTTCACTGAGATGAAACTGCATCTTTTTGTGTTGCTGCTCCTTCCCAGGAGTATGAAACGTAAATGAGTTACACCTCATCAAACCTCACATTTTTCTTCTGTGATATAACTAGTCATGTTTTCTTGCTAGTACATAATTCAACTTGCAGATGTCTCATCAGCCTCCCTCTCTCGCTGACACCTGTCAACTGTTTGTCCTCTTGGTGCAGGTGTTCATGGCATTATTATTTCAATCTAAGACAAGTCCTTGGGAAGTGTCTGTCAATAGGGCGTGTATGATCACTGAAATACAAACTTGTACCTTTCTTCAAGCCACTATTCAGGAAGGATGACATGAGTCAGAATGCTAAGGCTATACTAGAAATAGTTATTAAATCCTTTGTGCATTAAACAGTGAAATCGTATCACAACGTGCTCTGAGGATCCTGATCCTGCAGTGAGTTTAATGTGTGTATGGAGACGCTTGGAGATGTAAATTTGCATAGCTGTCTGTCAGATTTAATTTTGAATTACCTGAACTGGGTGAAACTGTTTAGAAAATGGCCAAAATATTTTTTGTTTCAGTCTCTGAAGTAGGGTCTCCAAAAATCATTCTTCACCATATTTACTACCTGGCACATTTTAAAGGGCAGAAGTAGGCTGTGTGAGCAAACAGTAAAGGTTAAAAAAAAAGTAAATGTAATATATGTTACTGACAAGAATTGATGACTTAAGCAGAGATGTCACTGATTCTCACAACTAAGCAAAGGACAAATGCTGACAGGTGAGATCATCGCATTTTTGTCCGAAAATGATGACCTTCAGGATTTGTGCAGTAACTTCTTCTAGGCATGCGTTCTCTTCTAAAGGTAGAGCAGTATTTCTGAACCATGTTAGATTGACAGGCATGGAGAGGTAAGTCCTCAGCATCCATTCACACACAGAAAACAGAGAAAGCAGTCTGGGATCAGCAACCTCAGGCCTGTTCTAAAATGACCAAGTCTTGGAGTGACAGAATCATTTAGTCTCCAAACTGTTTTGATGCCTGACCTCTGCTGAAACTGCCAAATAGACATCAACGCCAGTTATAACATTTAATTATGTAATGTAGACATCTGTCAGCTGAGAAATAGCCACAATCTACGTTTCACTTAAGTCACCAAAGAGCCATCACTCAGCAACACACTGTATGGACAAGCTGCCCCAGCCTGGAGTGAAAAGTACGCTAGGTTTACTTCAATGGGGTTTTTACCTTTTCAAATAAACTAAAAGATGCTGCATTGAGCATAAACAAACAGAAAAGAATGCATCAAACACCTCTGCAAAGAGGAGTCATCACACAGGGCTTTGAAATTGAGAAGATAAAGATAGGATAAAGCATTGGAAGATAAGAGAAGAAAATGAGATAATCAGATCAACATGACCTCAGAGACTGAATTTTCTAAAGGGCTGGGTGATGTGCGCATTTGGAAAAGCAGGAAGTAAAAAGATGAGAATAGTTATTGAAGGATATTATGAGAGCCTAAATGGGGGCTTTAAAATAAGGTGTTGAAAATGCGGTGAACTGGGGGAATGTTGAAATAGAGCAGCACAAGGACATCTCATGGTTATCTGGTGTAAATGAGCAAAGCATAAACTTCTAGTTTTGTTGTTCAAAGTTGTTGGCTGGAAAGGAGATGGAGGAGAAGAGAAGCTATGAAAGAAACTTAAGAAGTTAATTTTTGGTCATATGGAGTTAAAAGAGATGACGAATCATCCCGGGTGAGATACTGGGGACACGATCATTAGCATGATATTAGAGAATTGATAAATCAGCACAGAGCAGATGTGTATGGATGAACTGTCGGAAATAATGTACTTAGTGGGAGAAACAGAGAATGAAGCATAGCATTTTGGAGTACATCAGAGACAACAGCAGAAAAGAGATGCCATCAAAATAGCTGATAAAAGAACAGTTAAAGGAAAACAAAGTGAATGGCCTATTATTCTGAAAGCAAATGGCCTGCAAGCATCAACATCATTTCTAACAGCTCTCAAAGAGAAGAAATAAAGTCTACTCCCCCAGATGCAATAGCACCTAACATATTATTGGGTTCTGCTTCAGCTTTGGGCAGTACTCAGAAACCCAGCAACAGGAGGGCAGCAGAAATTTAGCAATATCCATCTCTTCTGAAATCAAGAAAGATGACAGTGTATTTGGGGCTCTGAATTTTAGGCAGAATAGACATTGCAAGCAGTAGATGCACAATGATGTACAATGCACATTTACGGGGGGGAGTCAGCATGTGTGCCCTCGGGACTGAACGGAACATCAGATGAAGAGGCTGTATTTTACCTAAAAATATTTCTATTTATTTTTAAAGAAAAAACAGAACTCAGCTGAGTTGGTTGGTGCTATAGCTCAATATTTCAGAAATGTCAGGTAATAACACCTCAAAAGTATTTATCCATTTCCTAGAAATAAATGCAGCTTATGAGTAATATGCATATGTTTATATAAAAAATATGTCCATATGTATGTCAAGAGATCAAACAATAATGTGAAAAAGAAATAGCTTACAGGTCATAGAAGAGATTTTAACTTGTGATTATATTGAAGGGCAGCTAGAAGCTAGCCTGAAATTTTAAAAAGAATGATGCTTGTGTTCTTTAAGCATTTGCAGATTCATGAAGAAGTAGAGTGCAGACTCTTTAGATTTAGATATCTGAATTCTGCTGAAGTTACACTTTATTCTCTTACTACGTGTACTGAATTTAAGCCTTAGAATTTAATCAAATTGCCTGAACATTGTTCCTCTCTGAAATTTGCGATTCCCTAGGATGTCCCACCTGGTCTCTGGCTTGTTTTCCAGTCTAGGTGCATCTATGAGTGTAAACTTGAGGTGACCCTCATTCCAGTTCTTGAGGGATTTTAGCTGCTTTTCATCATTCTTAAAAACTTCCCTAGTTTTAAGCAATGTAGTAGTTAATAAGAATTTCACTATCTGGATTTCAAAGGTTTTGTGCAGAGTATCTAAACTGCAGTAGGCCACACAGTTAAACTCTTGCATTTCACTCTGCTTGGTGTAGAACACTACTACCTGAAGTCAGATTTACTCCAGAAATGTTTGGCAACTATCCTGCCTGAATTCTGCATGTCTCTCGGGCCTTCACAAAGGAGTAATGGTTTTGAAAAAAAAGAGAAATATTTTTAGAGGAAACTTCTGGTATTATTGAAAATGAATGCTAAAGGCCATCTGTGACACAAACACAGCTTTCCGTAGTAGTGTGATTAGAGTTAATTTTGTGTTGGAAAAATCCAGAGCAGCCTGTGTACCAGAAACAGTTCCACCTGTCAGCTGTCCTGCCATATTATTTGTAACTTCTTATGTATTTATGCTCCAAGTGCCTCTCTCCATATAAATTAGTTCTACATGATTACATTAAAATCTATTCCTTTTTATCTCAGAAAGTGTTTCAAGACTACTGTGTCTAAGTATTTAGTGTCTTCCACATGCTAATGGAAAAAAAATTATATAAATAAAAAGATATCATTCTTGTTCTTAACTGAAAAATAAATGGACTAAAGAGCAGCTCTACAAGGTCCTCAGTGTTGAACCTTTTCCATTTAAATGAGCTCTGCTGAAGCAATGACAAGCCTGCAGTTATTTGTTCTCAGTTACAGTTTCAATAAACTTTGATTGACGTATGCATACTTTGTTGAATTCAGCAGTACAGCATGCATTGTGTAAGTAAGCTGCTATTTTAAAAGCACCTGGCTCTCATAACAAATTTGAAAAATTCTTACAGAACAGGCTATTTGTTTCATATGGCCCTGGAAATAGGCACTCAAGTTGCATTTAGCTGTTCATTCTTATTTAATGTGAAATACTTGAACAAAAATGTTTTCATAAACTTTGCAATTTCCTATTCCTTATTTTCATTATACTAAAATTAATGTTCATGTTTTGAGACAAATTAATTGTTAGAGAATGCAAGCAGTTGATATTTTATCAAAGTCACTGAGCAAAACTAGGTTTGAGCGTTTGGTCTGGAATACAAAGCTGAAGGAAGATCAACACAAATCTATCCCACAGGGATTTTGCACAGAATTCTGAGCTCAGACACACGCCGTGGAAATTGCTATGCAAGAGACGTACTGTGAATTGTAAACACCGTATCACAAAGCTGCTAGCTTCAGGCTGCAGGCTGTCTTTCTTTTTTGATAGGCCTTTCATTGGTGGTTTCAGAGGACAACATGGATATTATTCTCTCATATCTAGCCTGGTTGAAAAGTTAGCCAAGACACAGCATTCCTGCATTATTTGTTTTTGAGTCAGTTCACTCAGTAAATCTAATACAAACTCTTTTAACAAGCAAATAAACCTCGGTATGCATGGCTTTGTCCTCCCAGTACGAAAAGGGCTGCTGTGTCTTGGGTGCAAAGGACAGCGTTACCCCTGAAGGAAGGAAGGAGCAACATTCTTCTCAACTGCTCTACTGCACAGCATTTATAAAGAATAATTATGTTTTGCTGTACTAAGAAAACAAGAACAAAGCAAGCTGTTACTTCTGTGAAATATATTTGGATATCTAGGCAACAATGACAAATTTGGGTCAGCCCCCAAATAAGATAGAACCTGCTCCAAGCATTAGATTTTGAGTCCAAAGCTCAAATAAGTAATTAGATTTATAATATGGATTACAGATTCTTTTCTTCTAAATATACTTTCACAGCTATATACTTCTATCATGTAGATAAGGATAGTGGAACAAAGAGAACACTGAAAACATCAGAAGAAATCTTTTTTCCTAAATATTGTCACTAAGGTGATAAATAATACTCACATCTGATTGAAGGTGCAGGAAAAAAAAAAAAAAGTGAAAACACATCTCAAGATAAATCACCAGAAACTCCTCCTCTTGAGCAATTCATACAGGAATGTATTGACATCTTACTTTACGAAGACTTGTGTGAATCTAGTAACCCCTTCCACCTATCAGTGCTTGACTTGGCTAGGCATCCTAAGGCCCTCTTGAGACAGATGAATCCAGGGAAGAGTTTTCTTGGTAATCAGACTAGCTGGCACAAACAGGTTTTCACCAGCTTCTTAGCATCAGAAAATGAGGAACACTTCTTTCAGCAATTATCATGTAATTAATTGCAGTTTGTTATGCTAAGTAACATCAGTCCCCCAAAAAACCTTCCATTCTTGTGTAAGTGGACTGCTAAGGGCTAACCATCAAATAAAAATGCAAAATTGTAAAATGTCAGACGCTTGTCAAGTGCTAGTGCTCAGCAATTAGTTTTGGGACCCTGAGTTTTGGTAAAGAGAGCAGAGATTTTTGGATTTCTTATTTTTTACACAATATGGTCTTTAAGTAAACCAAAAGGTTTTGGTATCATCCAATTAGTAGTTACAGAGAAGCTCCATATAACCAGCTATGCACTGGCTAAAGTGTGTGCATGCAGATTTACAGGCCATCTGAGTCACGACATTGCCATGAATGTCAAATTTTGCCCATTTAGTGCTGTGGTCAAAAGTTTCAGGTGCAAAGGCAAATTCTTAATTAGATTGACATTTTAGGATGTAATTGTGACCGTAGTGAATCCTTTCAAATTAGATTTGTATGTGGAGTAAAAAAAATGGAGAATCAGGGACACTAATTATACTTAAAGAGACTCTAACACTGATCCCATGCGTTTTAACTTAACAAGGTTCATAATCCAGAGGCAACAGGTGCACTCTTACAAATTTGAGACTCGACATTCTCTGGCATGCAGTATTTTTATGTATTATTTTAAATGAAATAGCCCAATTAACTTAAACTGCCCATTCCTATTATGTTTAATGAGGTAAGGGAAATGAACACAGACTAAGAGCTAATATTGAAATACATGGTTATATATATTGTATGTGATACATTGATTTTAAACTTCTATATACGTGAGTTCACTGGGAAGAACATTTTTGGGTACATGATTTTTCCAGAACAAGTATCAATAATAAATATGTTCATTAACTATATAAATTGAAAGTAAGTGTCCTATCAAATATTATTTTTGATAATGGTGTTCTGAATTACCTTAACATTCACTATCCAACTTCCAGCCACCCGGTGGTTTACTTTTCCTTTTTTTTTCTTCAAGTTAATTGTTTGCAAATTAAGTTGATATATGAGTAAATGTTAGTCTAGCTACTCAACAACCATTTATTTCAGGATGCAGATTTTTATCATTTATGTGTGAAAAATTAACATAAATGAAATCAGATTTATGCTGCTTTCCAAAATAAATCACAAACAGTTTTATTTTAGAACAAGTGCTCATTAACTTCCTAAATTAGAGGAAATTTCAGTGAATGCAATTTATGTCATAAAAACATTTTTAGTAATTCCAGAAAAGGCATCTAATGTTTTCCTGTCTCCTTTTTTGTTTGTTTTAAATCTATGTCTTGCTTATAGGTGCATACAAGAAATAGAAACTAGGCAAAGTTATTAGCAATGTGAGCTTTTTTCCCAGACATATTCCCTTTAGTTGCTAATGGATCATTTACGTCAGCTTTGGTGTGAAATGGATCAGAAAAACTGAATATATGTATGAATGACTCACCTGTTGACTGCTTGCAACTGAGAATAGCTGTATGTCCCCAGAACTCTTGACAGTCTTTATGGACCTTCCTTTTGGTAAGGGAGTAAGAGTTCGAGGTATAAACAACAACTGTTTTACAGCAGCTTTTACATTTCTCTCTTCTTCAAAGTATAATACAGACAAGCAGCTTTGGGGCTTTAGACTCAATTCACTGCAAAATCTTATAAAGCAGAACATTATTTCAATCCTTCACTAGGAACTGCTATATGCTGAAGAAGGCTACAGACATTTAGAAAAATCTATATTAAATTTGCATATCAGAATCTTGTTTCCTCTGCCTTCTACCCCAGACCTTATGAAACTTGGTTTCCTGGGTATATTTCTCAAACACATTTCAACCGATTTTTCTAGAAGATTTCACCTGATGGTTTCTCTGGCGATATTGAAGAATGGAACAGCTTGAATTACTTTAATTTTTCAAATGTGGCGTTAATAAATTGCCTACTACTGCTCACTATAAAATGTCTCTGGATTTTTCCTTTTTAATTTGCTTAGCTAAATTAATAGCAACAAAGTTCATGTCTTGATTCATTTTTTCTGTTCTCATAATCTAATACATTTGCATAAAGCAAAGGGGAAATATTGACTAAACTTTCAACAATTTTAATAACCCCTAAGTACATATTATGATTATGCTAAGAGACTCAGGGGCAGGTACTAATATTAAATAATCATATTCATACTATATGGGCAATGGATTCATGTTTTGGATTAATCTGTCACAGGAAACCCAAGGCACAGACCTGTGTGTTTTTCCCCTTTTATAATGCAGATCCAGTTTTTAAAGCACTCTTAGCTACCAGTGAAGGAACCCTTGCTTCCTTTTCTATCCTTAACATCTTTAAAATATTCAGTTTTCAAGTTAAGTCAAATAATTTGATGAAGATAAGAAGTGTTATTGGCCTTTAGATAACTCTACTCTGGAACATTTATTTTTCATTGATCAGCCAGCTGAACTAAGAGAACACAGGCAGGAATATTGCATGAGTTTCTTGGTTCGTCCATTTCAGGTCTCTCCTGCACTCACAGTTGCCTAACCCTCTTCCCAGGCTCTTTCCCACATATCCACTCTCTGTGCCAGTCTTGCATTTTGACTAGTTCCTGTCTTCTCCTTAACCTTTTCCCACGGGCAGGAAAAATCCTTCCTCTCTTTACATCTTTGCACCAAACTTTCTTCCATGAGATCAGTAGTCTTGCTAACTCTGGCACTTTAGTAATGGGCCTGAACTAAAGCACCTGATTAAAAGCTTTCAAACGTTTCTGTGGGTGATTATCCATTAAAGTTAATAAATGAATATGTTTCTTCTAAGCTCATCCAAGAAACCCAATATTTTGCAGCAAATGTCACCCTTCTGGTACTAGCAGAAAGGGTAAACTATGTTGCATACTGTATTTTGGAAGTCATCAGCAGAGAACATACTCTGTAAAATAGTCACTGACCTGTTTGAAAGTCCTCATTTTTTAAAAAACATTTTAGGGTTAGAATCTTATGCAGTAGACCAAGGGAAATACAATTCTATTCAAATAGAAACAAATAAATGATACTTCAATAGCAATCACAAATAATTGCCTTTTTTTTTTTTTCTTTTAAGAGAATGATGCTTCTGTTATATTATCCCAATAGATAGGTGCTGCAAGAATCTAGGGGAAGGAGAATAGGAAAAGTGACCTTGTGGTTTTTCTTCCTGTTTATTTCAGCGTATCCTTTTGTTATGGAATTAATTAGTTTTCCATTGCCCATCACATTATCTTCTCACTTGTTCAGAGGTGTGGCCTCACATTCACTGAAGTATCATGTCACCTTGTCAGTATTCTAGTTCTGCTTTCTCCTGGGCACTTTTCCTACAGTTTTGTTATCCCTTCACTGTCTTTTTTTTTCTGGAAGGATCCGTCTGGCTGAACTAGCCATATGAGGCCAATCACATGCTTAATTTAAAGCTTCTCATCAAAGTGAGGACATCTGTGTTGTCAGGCAGCCTACTATAGGAATCTATAAAGTAAAACCACTGTCCTGTAAGTACTGTTTGGTTCTTTCAAATTTACACTATATGTAGCTCTTTCTTTGCCCTTTTGGTTAGGGTTTAGGGCAGTCTCTTCATGAAATGACAATTTATATGTGTCTTCTGGCTTTTAGTAGAGACACTAAATGAAAATTAACCATTCTTGCAGAACTGCATTTCTTTGTTTGGCTTAGAAAGGATGTATCATATTGCTACTTATAAAGAAGCTAGGTTTTTTATCTCCCCTCTCTCTCAGGTTTCAATAATTCTTATATTCCTATTTTTTACCATCTCCTGTGTATGCAGTCAGCCTAACGCAGATTGCAATTCCCTTCTGCCAATTTCACTCCTTAGTTTGGATGCAATGCCTACACTATTAAATTGCACAGTTCCCATAAATTTTCTTAGATGTTAAAATCAAATTTCTGTAGAATGGTCCCCGGCCTGGGCCTGGGCCAACTAGGACACTCCTGAACAATTTCCACATATGGCTCAGGAATTAAAATGGATAAGTGGCTACTTCTAGCAGAGAGTTAAAAAGTGGTCACCTTGTTTTGGGCATTGGATTTCATTAGTACTGTTGTGGGCCATGAACACATTCAATTCACTGTCATAGACATTACAGGTCTACAGAAAAGTTCAAGCCAAACATCAGTGGCAAGCAATGAAATGTTTTTAGCTGAAGGGTGGAAATGCTGATTATTCCTCAGATTTTCACTTTAACTGATCACTGTGATGTCTATTAAGTACTGCCCATAGATTTGTTACTGCTCCTTGTGATATTTGTGCCTTTCCTGGACATCAGTTTTCTTCAATGTAACTACATGGTCAGTCTTTTTCTAAAATCTGAGTAGGCTCCTTTATATTTTTATCTTCATATATCTTTTTAATCATCCTTTTATAGTAGTCTTTGTAACACTCCTTCTCTTTCCATGTAATTTCAGTAAGAGCCAGTTAAAAAGATGGTGGCAGTGAATAATACCATAAGCAATAGAAAGATGTTCAGTGAGTTGCTGTTTCGGATTAGTAAGAGATGGAATCGCTTTTTGCTTAGGCTAATATGACAATGTGATTTTGTACAAGACATGAGTTTTGCCCTCACCCACCAGTCTGGGCTTTCTGCCTCAGAGAGCAAAGCAGACCAGGGATTCAGAGACTGTGTATCTGTCGCTTTCCCTTTATAAGGACCTTTCCCATGCAGTCAGCTGGCTTTGGAGGCCAATGCTTGGATATGTGTCTGAAATTTTTCCTGTCCATGTCTCCTTTTAGAAGTTCAGAGTACTAGAGAGAGCATGAATAGACTAGATCACAGCTATGCATCAAACAAGAGCCTTGCCGTCTTCACCTGGCAATTGCATACTTGAATGCTACATAGAATCCAGCAATGATTTGTATAGTATAGCTACCAGGTTTACCTTCATTAAAGGCTCATACTACAGCAGGCTATAGATTCTTCTGTTGCATTGGGAAATAATGTCTTCAGTTTCATGTTTTCTTATCATTGACTTCCAGAGTTAGGGGCTACTACCTAGCTGACAACAGAAATTTCCACTGTCTTGCCATTTCTTCTCACTCAGGTTTCAGAGATTCTGATTGCTCCTTCTCCTGAGAGTTGCTGAGCTGATTTGTGTGTCCCTTGTTGCTTGTCATTTTGTTTTGTTGTTTGGGGTTTGTTGGAGGGATTTTTTTGTTTGGTTGGTTGGTTTGGTGTAGGTGGGGTTTTTTTGGGGGGGGGCACTATTGGGAGGAACAGGTTATCGACATATTCTCATTTTCCAAGTTTTCCTTTTTGTGCTTTCTGAACTTCTTATTTTATTAGTTCAATACTTTTCCTAGTTTTGACTATTTTCTATATTCATCTGAATGTCTTCCATCATTTAACTTACAGTAGTCCTTCAAAGAATCAGAGAAACTGTAATACTCTGCCTGAATGCCACAATTCATTTAATTCATCACATTAATTTTAAAACTGTTTTTCCATGCATGTTCGCATTCTCTGCCTTACTTGTTGGACACTTCATAATTTGTCTTAGTTCCAGAATATGCTATTAGTTTAAATCAGAGCTGCTCTGAGCAATTCATCAACAGGCTGATGTCTGATGAAGAAAGCTTCCTCACATTTTTGTGTAATATGATTGTAGCTGCTATGTTCTTTTCTGAGCTATTGAAAAAGTGCAGACCAGAGAAGGGAAGGAGGAGTGGTGAGGAGGAAGAATAAGTTAGAAATAAGCTAGAATCATACCAAACAAGCTTGGAAAGTCAAAATGCAACAGCATGGAATTCAGTGAATAATCTGTACAGATTTATGATGCAATTGCCTGTTAGTGGCCTAGTTAAATTTTGAAGTAGATAAAAGTATGTTACATAGATAATAACATAGATCGCAGGCTATGAATTTACTTGATATGAGGACTTTTTTCCATGTCTTGGTCAATGCATCAGCACAAAAAGCCTTCAAAAAAAATAATTGCTGAGCTGGTAATTCCACCATCCATTTGCCATCATTCTGTTTGGGGGAGAATAGGACTCACTTCTTTCATGGATCACTACTGTTGCATTTAGAAATGTAGCTTGCCATTTCAGACTCGCTGGAATCTACCTGCAAAAAAGAAGGAACTGTTCTACAGCCATCTTGACAAGACTTCTTTTTCCTTTAGTCTATCACAAATTATTCTACAAATATCTAGTGCTAGTTAGATCCATTATATAGACTGGTTAAATACCAGAGCTTAAAAGACTAAGAAGCAACCTGAAATCCATTCATAGCCTAAAATTGCATGACTGTGAGAATGAAAGGCTGTGATAATAAGATGAAAGAATTAAGTTTGTGAATTATATAGTGTCTTCAAGTAAGTTTGATATTGGTGGTAGATTTCAACAAGAAAGTGCAGAATCATATTCAGCTAAGTGTTCTTACAATAGATATAAAGAAATTGTTGTCTGACAGCCAAATTTCTGAATTAAAAGAGAAAAGCCTCTATTACAATCCAGGTGTTGACAGAGAGCTACTCAAAGTTGTAACAAAAAGATTAGAAGTTCCAATAAATTCCAAAATTTTATTTTCATCTGCTTTCCCTCCATGCACAGTTTGGATGTGTTAGACAATAGTCATTGTTTCCTAACTACTTACTCAGGAATGTGTTTGAATACAGTCAGTTTCCATAAAATTCCTGGCTTGCAGTTTTTGAGCAGAAATTCTTTCTGTTGTTTGGGTTTTTTTTTTTAATTTTTCCTTGTGTATCTGTCTGTTATAAAAAATAGAAATTACTAGTTGGAGATAAAAATAAATAAATACTGTTTAGGATTCATCTCAGAGGCCTATATTTACGTCTATGTTATAAATTAATGAGTTTAATGGTCTTACAGGCACTGTCATTACACAGAACTCATACATCTATAGAAAGAAACTTCATACCTGTGGCAGAAGATGAATAATTTCCTCTCTTCAAGTTCATTGCTACTTTTGGAACGTGTAGAGGAATTTATTTGGCCAAGTTCACCTCTGCTCAAATGGCCAATTCATTGGCAGAAACCCAGGTAATAGGATCTGTCTGTCTCACCTATTTTAAACTTCTACAATGCAGACATCTACATGTGAACTACTTTCCCAGATCTTTTCTATAACAAGTGGGGAGAAAGATGTACTGCTAGTAAATGATTTATCTCATCTCAAGGTAGGCATCTGAAGTATATCAGATGAATCATACACAAGTATTACTTTTCTCACGGATGTCCAAATTTAGATAAGTCAAATTCTTTACTAGGATTGCTCTGTTACAAGATCAAAATGGATATAATAGTCCTTCCATCTTTGAATCACTAAATACACTTTAGCATGCAGATTCGAACAGGCCTTTGATACCTTAAATCTAAGCAGACCCCTGGAACTCAAGTGAGCAAAAACAGGACTTAAGCTGCTCTAGGAAGGAGATCAGTAGGAGATCATCCCTAAAGGCAAGTCATAAAAGAGGCCAGGAGATAACTGGGCACAGAAGAAAACAAGGGACCACATCAGACAACTACATACTCCTTCAGGTAGATGAACTGCGTGAGGAAGTACATTAAGTTCTTATTTTACTGCATTTGGTTATCTTTTTGATAGGCAAGTGATATATGTCCACCTGTTTCTCAAGGGAAAGGACTTCTTCCTGAACTACAGGACCAGAGGAGTTTTGTGAAGACAGGCAAGTTAAGTGACTTCTATGCAGAATCCTGCCTCCAGCCGAGCAGCTCCATTTTTGCTGGAAAAGAGGAAACTGGAGAGGTTTATCAGTACATCTTCCAGGAAAAGTAAAATGTAGTCACTGTCAGGCTAGCAGCTTCAGTGTACCCATGTGCACACTGCAGAGAGTTATTTGTGGTACAGGTACAGGCATAGGTATGAGCGCTATAATGGGCCCCCGGCCTATGAACCTATGAGCTATATTCAAGAAGGATTTTTAAATATTGGTTCCAAAAATTTTAAGATATACAGGTGTCATCTTTATCACTGAGGTCAGAAATTTGGACTCCTTTATTGTTTTACCCACAAGTTCAATTATTTGCAACATTCTGTTAAATTATCTCCAAAATACTATATTACCAATCTCACTTCTAAACAGTACAGTCAGCATAAATGATGTTAACCTACAAACTATGATACACAGAAAACCTATCTATATAAACCAGCTGCCATCTGAAACATACAACAAAAGCTAGAATATAGAGGTGAAACATCTTATAATATTGCATTTAGTTTGTAAATGAAAGAGATTTTTATCCAACAAAGATACATAGAGAAACAGGTCATATTTCTAAGAGTCCCCTGAATGCCACATGAAGAATTATCTATTTGTAAGGAAAAAAAAAATCCCACTTGGTACATACTATTCTATCTTGGAACTTTCCTAGGAAGTCATTAAATAGAGCCTCTATTGGAAAAAAATCCTGGAAAGACATCTTCCCACAATCACATTCCTGAGCCTTTAAGCAGTTTCTCAGCCTTATTTAATCAATCACCAGGAGCAAATTCTCCATAATACAAAGTATGCTGAATATGGGCTGTACCTATGCAGCAAAAGTCAGACTCACCAACATATCTGTACTACTTGCTATGAATATTTGCTATGAATACCATGCAGAACCATGAACTGGATGCTACACCTGCACTTGGACTAATGTAGAACATTTCATCCAGTGCATCATATGTTATCAAGACATATATGTAGTTGATACTAGGCAGCTATTATGCACCAGCATGAAGTCATATATCCAGGCTATGCATGACAGAAATATCCAGCTGTCAAGAAAAGGCACTTCCCAGAAAACGATCACTCCACCTCCATCTTTGTGGAGATGTTTTCATTCCCACAAAGGTAACGTAACAAACACCTTCTAAAGACAAACCTTAGAACTCTCTTTATAGCTGGGGGCAGCTTTGACCTCTCCATATTCCACAAACTGCACATTACATGTCTCTTTCCCTTAAGTGATCAGTGTCTATTCATGTCTCTCAGCTTCTTTTGTTCTTGCTTCCCCTCCCTGTTTTTCTCTCCCTTCAGTTCTTTACACCCTCCTAATGTTCCCTCTACTCCCTAGGTAACAGGACCTAATTTTTCCAGAGACAGTTTAACTGGTATATAATTAAGTAAGTTCTAATTTGTTCTTCACATGTAGTTTGTTTTGAAAACTGCTACTTCTGTTTTGAGACCAGGCAGGGACCTTCGGTATGTGCCCAAGACTATTTTTTTTCCTCAAGAATATTAGTAGATAGAATGAATAACACCGCCTCTGCCTACAAAATCCTGTCCTGCCTACACATTCTTAGAAAAGCATGGCAAAAGGGTAAAATATTCTGATTATTAGTTTTCCTAAATAGTTAAATTTCCCAGATAAATTTACTAAATAGTTTTCATAATACATGATTTATGAAGTTATCATTTGTTTTTGCTGGTGCTATGTAATGTATCCATGATGGAGCAGCAAAGAGATGAATAGTCAAGGTAGAAATTTTTGCTGATGGTATTAAGTTATTCAAGATAATAAAGATGGGGACTGATTATGAAGAACTTCTTGATCCTGAGTAACTAGGCAATAAAGCAGTAGATGTAATTTAATGTAGATAAATGGAAAATGATGCACATTGGTAAAAACAACTCACATTTTCTTTATGGAGTGCTGTGCTCTGATCTGATGAGATAGAGGAGCTGTGATAGATAGTTGGATTGGAAAAGGTCATTCAATAGTTGTCAAGACAGGAAATTAAATGTTAGGGATTATTAAGAAAGTAACAGAGACCAAAACAGAACGTATCATTGTGGTGTAAATACATGGTGCGTCACTTTCTGAGATACTGTGTGGGATTTGGGTCTCTCTATAAAAAAGAGTAAATAGAATTTGAAAGCCAAAATAAGTAGTATGAGCAACTAAGTATTTGGAAGGGATTCTGTATAAGGAATGATTAAATGGATTAAGGAAGGCTAGAGAGATGACAGAGGAGAATGGTGTGACTACAAAGTCATGTGTGACATGGAGAAGGTGAACAGTGAGAAGTTCGCTCCATCTTCCAGTATGAGAACCAGGGGCAACAAATATGTCTTTTGCAACACAAGCCAAAGGGAAGAGTTTCCCTTTGCACAGAATGCAAAGCTGAGCTGTGAAACTCCTTCCCTGAAGATTACATATGTGACAAAAATTGACATTGTCTCTAAAAAGGATTGACTGATGGTAGAAAAATGCATTGAAGGATATGGAGAGCAAAAATGACTTCCAGCCCAGTAAGTCTCAGGGCCACGACAGGCTGAGGGTCAGGAGAACAAGTTGAGGAAGTATCACTGTCTGCTGTCAGAAACAGGATATTATAATCTCAGTGAATCTTCTATGTGCGTTCATACAGACACTCAACAGCTTTTTCTGGGGCTGAATTACCATAATGTTCTTAAGGAGAGTTCTGTCCCATAATTGATAGTTGGGTGACTTCCTCAGTTAACTCAGAACTACTGTCCGCTGAGCAAGTTGTTGGCCAAGGTGAACAATTTTAAGGACAAAGTCTCCTTTGATGGCAGCTAGGATGTGAGCCAGATAGATCGCATTTTACAGGTGAAGCCCTTAAACTGGTAACCTTGGGCTGGTAGTTTTATAGCACCTGGTTCTAAACCTCCAGTCCTCTAAAACACTCAGGAGATTTAGCCCAAAAAGTTTTTGCGAAAGAGAGAGGAAAGTGGTGCTTGTCTTCTAGCAAGATACATACACACCAACCATTTTGAACCAGTATGTATGAAGCATGTGTAAAGAGTTTCCACAAACTGTCACAAGGCAGCATCCCTAGCAACTTTAAAAATGATGGATGAGCTACAGGAAGGTGACATCAGCTTGCTTTTCATAATATTTGTTATGGAAAGAGGAAAAAATATCCCATGTGTATTTTAAATTATTAAACACTCCAAAAAGACTTCAAATTATAATTCTCAACTTGCATTAATTCTTAAAATTATTAATGCTATTCACAGGCTCCAAAAATGCTATTCTTCAAAAAAATCCTAACACTTAGGAGCTCACCTAAATTAGAACACACTATTTGCATTATTCATGTTGAGAACTTAATTTTATTTCAGTGGGATTATTCATTACAGGAAAGATTATAGGAGAGAACAATCAGTGGACTCTAAAAGCAGTGGCTATTCTCCAGTTTGGGCTGATTCCTCTCCATCTGCTTTCCTGCTCATAGTTCTTTAATATTAATGACATCTGAAGACCTCCTTCTTTGTTAGTTGTTATTACAGTATTATTTTTATTTGTGAAAGAATACCATACAAAAAAACCAACAAACCAAAGAGGGAAAAAGTAAGATTACAGAGGCAACCAATTTTGAGTATTTGTTGGCTTCTGAAAAATTTTAAGCATCCTGGTAGCACATACTCAGGGTATCAAGGCTGGATGTATTTTCATGTACTTTAGGGTCATTAAGACTATACCTAACAAGTCTGTTTGGTACCTTTTCTGGTCCATGGCTGAAAAGTAAAATGTTCCTAGTCCTGAAACATACTTTGACTGCAGTACCTGCACAAATATAGAGTAATACATATACACACACACATATATACATACCTGTGTGATTGTCCACTGTTCACCCTAAGGTAACTATAAACTTAGGAACCTCTGGGTCTACTCTTCAGAAGTCTTCGGTGAATACAATGATCAGGCATTTTTCTCAAAAACTAAATGTGGTGAATTTATAAGAAAAGTATTAGTATATAAAGGACTTTTGAAACAACAACTAAGTTATCCTATCTGAATCTCCATTGTCATGTGACCATGATTTAAGATAGCCTCATTTCTTGAGGTGTCCTGCAACATCCTATGTTTCCACCTCTTTTCTCCTTAAATAACTC
>JAOXJM010000012.1:84063375-84090482 GCA_026413425.1 Tringa solitaria
AATACTGATGCATCAGAAATAGAGCAAGATTTTGTCAATTTAGGGTTCAAATCATTCACCTGAATCAAAATAGAACTAGATCAGACTCTCTGGTTTGATTATCATCATATTTAATATTAAAAAAACAAACCAAACCAAAAAAAAAACCCAACCAAAAACAAACCTACAAAGACATAAAAGACTAGAGAGAGCAGACATCCCTGGCTAGCAAATACCTACAGGATTGAATCTTTTTCATGAGGAGAGGAATAACTGGAGTTCAGACTGAAGGCTGAATTTGGCAAAAGAGAAATCTGAACCAGCAGATCACATTCCATATGAAACTTCTCTCCTGAAGCTCACTGGGTTTTCTGTGCTGTCACTCTCATTTTTTAGTCCTCACCAGGTTTTGGGTTAGCTTACTCCACAATGGGAAAATCCTTGAAACTTCAATAAAGTTATATGAAATGGCAAAAATTGTTTCTTTTATAGCTCTAGTTGCATTTTTCTTATAATCCCATCAGGAATGAGTAAAGATTAAAATGGATTAGGTAAATCATATTTTATGCTACCTGTTATCAAGAAATGTTTTTGCCAGCATTCATTTACGGGTAGGTTCATATACGTTCTCCACTAAAAGGAAGAAGCCCTCCATATCAATATACTTCTCAATTACAAATCATATAAATTTATTTTACATCAGAGAATGATTCAGTGGGGATTGAAAAATTAAATTTAACTCCACTTTTTTCATAAAAAGAAAAATAAAGTACTTTAGCATTTCCCCTGGTTACTTAAAAATGGTAGAATTTATTAGCTTTGAGAACGAATACTTATTTAACGTCTAAGTTGTCAAAGATCAAAATGCTAAAAACACCCACATAAAATGCCTCAAAAATTTAAGCTTCAGTTTTACAGATTGCTACTATATCTCTGAGCAGATGGATAATTGCTTAAACTGAGCTGATCCACTGTTTTCTCATCAGATGTACTTATTGCCTTGAAAAAAGTTCTAAAGACATGACAGACAGGAATGCCTTCAGAAAGCTAATTTTTACAAAGTCACAGTTCCTGTGATTTTTGAAAGCACAAACTTCTGAATCATTTACTTGAAATTAAGTTTTATCCTAAGATATTAATAAAGATGTTGATTAATATGAAAGTCTTTATCAAAATGGTAGTTCAGTGTAGGTCTAGTGGCAAAAGAAAAATGGGTTGTGTTTGACAGAGCTGACTAAGGCAGGAGAAAAAAAAATATTAATGTTATGTTTAATTTGGTAAAGGTATTAACTTTTTTTTAAGCTGTGGTAATGGTGTCTTCTCACTAAGTAGGGCTGAACTGCGGTCTGCACACAGCTGGAATTTTAGGCTCTCTCTTTCTGCAGATACTTAACTTATGGGGAAGATGACATAAGCACAAATCAAGACCTAACATTTTCAATAATGACTAACATGACAGGAGATTCAAAGAGTACACAATCCTGCAGACTACCAGGCATGTAGGTCAACTAATTGTTCTTCCCTTTAGGAGCTGCAATGGCTGTGACAAAGAATGTGAAATAGCCACAGAAGCACACTCCAGGAACCAACATCTGCCACAGTACCACTATCAGAAAAGGGTAAAATGTCACGCAAAAACTGCTTTAGAGTTTTGCTGAGACCTTTGGAACAATGCTACACCCCTCTGCTCCTCTGGAACAAGAACACTTCCCTGTTCAGCCTGAATGCTTCATCAGCTTCTTTTAGACTATCAATCTGGAGATACTCACTGAGAAAACCATGCAATCCACCATGCATTTAGATCACTTAATTTGTAAAAAACTAAGTAGGGAGTAAGCTGGAGATTTTTGTGTTTTCCTAGTGTCCTCTCACCTGCCCAGCATTCTGCAACAGGAGTGGATTCTCCCCTTTGCTCTTCTCAACTTTCCGGTCAACCTACATTTCCACAAGGAAGGTAAGTAGAATAATTTAAATTAAAGATTACATTTTCTCTCGTGTTTCCGAAACTCTCTATAAGTTCCTTTGATACTTCAGTTCTCTGGGAATTATTTATTCTTGCAAGACAGAGCAACAGGTTCAAAGAAAGTTCTGAGAAGTTCCAGTGTCCCAGTGCCAGACCAGCTTAACCTAGAAGTTTGAAGTAAGTGGCTTTATTATTCAATTATTAAATTGAATATTGATAAAGATACATGCTTTCCAGTCTATACCTGCCTTCATCACACAACACAAAGTACAATCAGAAACAAAGAGAGTTTTAGCCCACAGTACAGGTCAAAGAAATATATGAGATTCACCAAACAAGATGAAATGTATAGACTGGCACAAACTGATTTCAAAGATTGGCAATGAAACTGTTTTGGTGTTCATGTTTGGATACTGGCTTGGCTATGATCTCACTCCATTAATTTCATTCAAGCACATGTAATAACTCAGTGTGCCCTTCCTGAATTAAATATTTTCTGACACTATTATGAGTGTGTTAATGTTAATGACTCTTGATATACCGACAATAGGACACAAAGATACAAGAAATATCTTAGGATAAGGAAATAAATAGCAGTATGTAAATTACTTTAGTTTTCTAAAAGACAGTTTGGGTGAACCTGAAAAGCAAGGGAAGGCATCTTGTCACATGGGGTCAGAAAATCAGCATCTGAGACACTTTAGGGACTGCTTTTTTAAAGAAAAGATACAGAAACTGAAAGATAGAGAGTTAAAGGGGGTCTTCAAGTACAGAATACAAGGTCATTTTCTGTGGAAATCTGCTGGATGAATCAGGACTGTTGCATGGGTAATAACTCTGATCATCTAACTTCATTGGCATCACTATGGATTTACATCCGCTTGAGCGTGACCTCTGAACTCATATCCAGGAAAAAAAATTATTAGCCCCTTTTTTGTACGGTTCACATTGATCAGAATAACTGTTCTCAGTTGAAGGCTCAGCAGAGCCTTTAACTTCTCAAATTCATCAGTGTATGCTTCCAGCATTATTAAGACTATTGGAAACTGCACCTTGGCATCCATTTCTCTGTAGTTTGGAGGGCAGACTCTAAACAAACCTCAGATGTGTTTTGCTAAATATTTTCATTGAGCTACAGAGATAAAACCTGCAGGCTGAAATCTAAAAGCTACAGACTGAAACCTACACTCATCTATGTTCTTTTGGGTACCAAATATAGAGGAAACATGACATTTTGACCCTGTGGCTTCTCACAGGACTCTAATTGATCTCATCAGAACCTGCGAGACGGAACTTCTGAGATCTTCTGTGAGAACATTACTGAAACAGGAAGAGAAAGATTTGCTTTTCTCTTTCTCCTATCTCTCCTTGAGCATACATGCATAAATATAAACTTACCTGTGTACCAACAGTGAACAAAGTACAGAAAACCTGCTGCTGTATGGCATACAAAATATTTAATTCTGGGAAAATTGCTGGCAGACATAAAACAGGGGTGAGACATTACTTCTAGAATCTACATCTAAGAGAACATAAGCTTCAAAATGAAGTTGACATAAGCTTCAAAATGAGGAAGTAGGCAACAATAGACTGGTGTTACTGCATATTGAGGAATTTCAAAAGGTACAAAGGAGTCAGTCTTGACCTTGTGCAACTGTTCAGCATTCATCTGATGCCTGTGCAGTTGCTCCTTATTTTTATCAGTGGAATGGAGATTAGGTCTCCCTTCAGGGTGTTAATTTCCAGTTTCTCTTCTCCTCCAGGAACTTTTTGGGTGCACAGAAGCCTTATAAGCAACAGCAAAGGTGACCTGTACACAGCTCTCTCTACACAACAGGCTGGTTCACCACATGAAGAATATGCTTATGGATAAGTTTATTCCTGCACTGGAAGTTGGTATTCTTCAGTTATTGGCAGGGGCAGCTTTATTGGTGCCAGTTTTAGTGCACAAAAAGGGCATGCAGTTGTTTGTACTGGGAACACAACAACACTCCCTCTTACTCTTGGGCTAACATATTGCTTCAAAGTGAACTATATATGTATCCAGTATACATTTCTCTTTTCATCTGGAGTAATTCTGCTCTGGCTGTGCCACAGAGCTTATAGGCAAGGCCACAGAATATACTATGCATCTTCCCTTTTTCTAGCTACAGATAAGCACAATCTGCTAAATGTTCAAGAAATTTTATAATGCTGCAAATACTTCTGTTGACATTGCAGATATGGAATGTTCCAAACCATTTTCAGTGAGCCCATTAGCTTCTTAGGGCCAAACAAGAATGCCCTCAAAACAGAAACAAAATCCTCCTTCCATTCATCTCTTCAGCTTTTTTTTTTCTTTTCCCAGAGTGTATGTGTGTTATTTTGGTGTTTTTTCCTGCAGGTTCCACTAGAAACAGTAGGAAAACTGTGGAATACACTATTGAACATCAGTGCAGAGATACAGTTCTGTTTTGTTTTCATACCTTTATTATTGGTCATCGTTTTTTCTACCACATTTGAAAGCTGCTCAGAATTACTCACAGCAGGCTACTGTCTGGGCTTCACTGACTGCGATTCATTTGGTGCAGGGACCAGACTGCTAACTGACAGTGGTTTTTTTTGTCTTACATTTTTTGCTTAAAAATTAGTTCAGGAGAATAGAAACAATCTGAGAATCTAAATTTCAAGGGATTAAAAGGAAGATTTTTCCAATTATGATTTTATCAGAGAGCTCTCAGAGGCTTTATCACACAAAGAGCCAGAACCTGCTAAAATCCAGATTAACTATAGTGAAACATATAATTAGACTGGGAAATGGTCTTAAGCTTTTAATCATAGAAATATCATTCCAGCACCTTCTCATTATAATAGAAAGCATATTATAAATTGGATGAAGAAAATATGAAATCATTAATGCTTACTGCTCTTATCCACTTATAAAACAAAAATGTATGAGTCTTAAATTTCTGGGTGTACTCTTCTTTGGCTTTCTTTGGCTTGGTTGTTTGTTTTCCTTTTTTTTTTTATCCGTTTTGTCTCTTTCCTGTTAGTTCTAAATTCTGAAAGTCTTTTGTCATTAATACTATTATCTTTTCTATCTTCAAACCTATTTTCAAAGAACTGGCACATCACATGCTGCTATTATGCATGTTTCATGACTGGCAAAGCTACATCACCAGCATTCCCCAGGCAGACTGTGCAGGTTGTCTGTGAGATAATTGCATTCTTAGTCTTCTATTTAATCTTTTTAAAAATAAAATATAATAAAGTAACATGATTTCTTTCTAAAAGTTTCCAGGTTTTTTTTCTGAAGAATTGTGTGGAAATAGCTGTGAACAATGAAGAACTTTGCTAAATATACTTCAAATTAAACATCACTCATAATTCCACTGATAGACTTATGAGAAAGGCAAAGAGAAATGGATTTGCTTAACCAGGAGAAGAGAAGGTTGATGGCAGTTGAACAGAAGATGAAGCCAGACTTTTATCAGAAGTGTACAATGACAGGAACAAGTCAATATTTACAGCTGAAGAATTTAAATTGGCTATAAGTGTGGTTAAGCACTGGAAAAGACTGCCTGTAGAAGTTGTGGAAACTTGAGGATTTTCAAAACTCTCCTGGACAAGGCCATAAGCCACCTGATCCAGCCTTGAAGTTAGCCCTACTTGGAACAGGAGTTTTGACTTTATGGCCTTCAGAGGTCTCACAGGGCTACAGATAAACAGTAGCAGAACTGCTAGCATACAGTGAAGAGAATAGTTCTTTTCCAGAAAAGACAACTGCAAATAATAAAATTAACTTCATATATTGCTGAAATGCAAGTTGTATTAAACAAGTCTAACGTTTTCAGATCCATAGGCCCATGAAGTCATTCTGGATTTCCTGTCTGTATCATTTGCTGATAATCTTGTTCACAAGACAAATTCCAGCCTCTTTGCAGAATTTTTATAAAAGCTTTTATAATACATATAACAATTCTTCAATGGAGAGACAGAACACACTTCTGGAAGGAAAGGGCAATCTTAGGAATAAAGCATAAAAACCTTAAAAAAACCCTTAAAACTTAAAAAAAAAAAAATCAGCAAAAATGAAAGAATGTCCTAAAGATAGATCTTGACTAATCTTCCTTTCTTCTGCTTGTGTCTGGGCTCCTCACAAAAATTTGCTTTTGCTCTAATTAGAGGTCGAACTAAAAGTGTGTGGGCATTTTTAGAGACACATCTGAGATGTTCAGAAATGTTTGGAATAGAGTACAGTATTCAAGAGCAAAGCACAGACTTTCAGAAAACTGTTTTGCCCTAGCATCTCTGTGCAGTCATTAGAAATGAGAAGGTGTTGCTGACAAAATCTAACTAGTTCTATGCAATATCTTGAGCCCTATTTACCCTCTGTGCCCAAATTCCTGCAGTTTTGATATAGTGATTTTTCATGTGGCAAAAACTGAACATGACAGTTTGGGAATGTAACTGACATTAGCTAATATGTCCGTTACTCAGTTACAATATCACTTTCCACCTGAAAGACCAATAAGAGAAGACACCTTTAGATTCTTCACCACCTTCCTAAACTACTTATCATCTGACATGGTGGCTCATCTGATATAGTTGTTTATATACTGATCTTGTACAGATATCTCCTTTGCACAGAATGTTTATGCCACTGGAGAGAAACAGTTACAGGAGTAGTTGTGGATGCTTCTTTTCAGATTGTATGTGCAAGACTTAAACACACAATATTCTGAAAACCAAAGCAGATTTGTAGCAGTATTATTACAAGTGTGGCAATTGTAAATGAAATGTCACCTTTTAATGTTAAAATTATAAAGTGGATACAGTTGGGAGAAATCTGGAAAGCAGGAAATACATAAACATTATAAGTTATCTAAGTCTGTGTCACTGCAACTTGCAAAAAATGTAATCAAAACTGCAGTGCCATCTTCTGGAGTATTGGTCATGATTCTGACCTTTAAAGAAATATCTTTTTGCTCTTAGGTGATGTCACAAAGGACCTCAAACCACAATGGGAGTGCTAAAACCAGTGCTTTCTGGGTTTTTTTCTCTTTTTTTTTTTTCCTAAGTATTTCATGTTCTACTAGAATATGACCCACTTTGAATACTCTACATTCATGCAGTTGCTTCAGAAGCACATGCTTTAAACAGTACACTTTATCCTCTCTCTTTTACACAATGAAAAGTGAAAAATTTGAAATTGTGAAAAAGTATGGTTTGATATTAGATGAAAGGAACAAAATAAAAATCACTGCAAAGCAGTCTAGCACACCTTGGAATCACAAACTCACCTTCCAGCATGAGAAACATGAGTTGATACCTAATGTTTTCTTTCTTAGCTCTAAGTGATTCCAAGTGAAAAGATACTTATTGAAAATGCTTATTTTAGCAGAATAACCTTAATATCTCCTTGCATTTTCTTGTATATCTCAAATTTCCTGGGGTGAAATCCTAACTGCTTATAATTTTGGAAGCTCTGACAAGATATTGGAGAATTGCCTTTCTTTTTATTTATTGCTTTTTTCTCTTTTGTTTCCATGATGATTGTCCCTCTTCACAAAGCTGGCTTTTTAACACATTGGTTCAGTCACAGTGAAAAGCATCAATGGAGCGGACTACAAGCAACTCAGGTACACTTTAAGAAGTCTACATCACTGAAATGATCCAGGAGAAAGTTAATTATGGTAGGGTGATGAGGATTAGCTTTTTATCTCATGGATCCAGATATTCAACACCTAACAGCAATGTCACCTTGCGCTCACTTCTGACAAGAAAATAACATCTATGTCATTTCATTAATACCAAATAACTTCCAAACTATATGAAGGGAAAGTAGCAGTTTCTGTATCCCCTTTCTAAACAATGATTATCCTAACCAACTCTGCAATATTAAGAAAACAGAGACCAATGCCTGTCCATGCTGTGGGAAGTGTCTCTTATGTCACAGAACAAGAAGTAGAGGCTGGAAAAAGTTGCTCTGGCCCACAGAACCCCAGAAGAGATGGTTAGATGGGACCTGTGGAGGTCTGTAGTCCAACTTTCTGCTAAAAACAAGATTAACACCAAAATACACTGGGTTAGCTGTGACTTTGCCTAGCCAAGTGTTGAAAACCTCCAAGGATGGAGATTCTACTGCTTCTCTGGGTGACTGAAGAAATGTTCAATCTAAGTTACTCAACTTGCAACTTGTGGTTGTTGTCCATTACATTGTCTGCCACAACCAAGAAGTGTTTCTTTGCAACTCCCCTTCAAGCAGTTGTAGACTGATGTGAGTTTGGTTACCACTTGGTCTCCCATTTTCCAGTCTAAATAAGCCCATCTCTGACTACCGTTCCTTGTAACTTACATGCTCTGGGACCTGACCATTTTGGTAGTCTTTTGCTGGACCCTCTGCAGCTTACTGACACCCTGAATAACTCATACTGAATTGGATTGTCAAGTCCCATGCTTTTCTATCGCAAGCCACCACGCAATAGGTCACCAATTCAGAAGGTGCCAAAGAAAAGAATGTGCCTGACGCCACACACTCAGTTACTGTTTACTGAAGGAATGCAACTTTGGGAGTGGGGTATAACTGATTTCAGGACATGACAGAGGCAAAATGGAATATATATATCATCTTACTGTATATGGTGAAAACAGAGAGAAGACGACCAAAGGGAGTAAAAGACAGTCACAGCCCCTATAAAAATGGGAACAAAGGAAGAACAGATAGGCAGGAATTCCTGCAGTATTGTGACCCTCAGGACATTGCTCCAGATTACCACTAATTAAGCCCAAACAAGTTCCTTTACTTTTGGTAGAGTGGTAGAATGAAACTCTTTGAGTTGCCTTTTACTACATTTTGTTACTGCAGTTTCAGCAATCCTATTATCTTTTACTGTATAATTGGGTTCAGTAAATGAGATTTTTAAAGAGCAGCGTATGTGTCTGTGTTTTCTGCTCCAATCTTTTCCCATTACAAGGTAACCGATGCTGCAGCACTGAGTCAGAGTAAACTCAGTGGCAACACCAGTAACCCTTTTTTAGTATTCACTGTGAAAACATCCAGTCTGTTAGCGCTGTTGTTGTACCTTCAAATGCCACTGCTTCTGACTCATGCTGCTACCTGGGAACCAAAAAATCACCAAAGGCCAATCACTGGGTTTCATTCTTCACTTTAGCTGGCTAGGTGTCAATATGATTCTGATATCTGAGTTTCCCAAACGTCAGTGGGAGGCTTCCCAAAGTTCTGCATTATCTTGTGAAATGCTTTAAACTGTTAACATGACACTTTCTTTGGGAATTGCAATCTAGCTAAAGATAGACACAGAATACAAATTAGAGGTAGAAAGAAAACTTAATTTCCCAGAAACTTAAATAAAGTGAGTAACAACCATATCCTAAAATCAACCATATCCTAAAATATTTAGTTGCAGACAAATAATAGTATATGAAACGTATATCTGATGCAGTCCTTTATAAGTCTCATCATTACAGATCATTACCAGAAATCACCACTTCGCTTCTGCATATGAATGGCCCATTAAAACATTTTTTTGCTTGTTAATGTTTATATTAACTATACAGGTATGGGAACAAATCATCCTGCTTGGCTTTCAAGCTGCACTTTTCTCCCCAGGTTCTTTTTCTACATTAACACATTCAGATTGTTCTGCTTTCATCATGTCAGGGAATTGTGTAATTAGTTTTTGCAAACTAATTGTATGATTTATTTCTGTACATAAGTACTGTATATTGAACTCTCTTGACTTAAATCAAGCACTGACAATTCACCCTGTCTAAGGATTTATCATCTCTGTCTTTTGAAATTATAATTCTTGTATGGCATGCCTAGTTTTCAAACTGCTATCATTCCTGTCATGTAACAATTCCTTAGCAAAATCCATAATAGTGTAAAGTACTTAAAAGAGCTTTATGGTTCCTCTTTCAAAACAACATTGTTTTTAAATATATGCAGCATTTTCTATAATAGACAATAGAGCACGGATGACAAGTTCTTTTACAGAACGTGTCCTATTAAATGGCTCATTAGAGGGTGTAATGTAATATATATTTCTGATGCATTTCTCAATTAGAACAAAAGGATTAAGGCTAAAAGAATGTTAAAACATGTGATAGAAAGTTTCTTCTGCATTAGTTCATAGATGTTTGGAAATTCTGTGTGTTCTCTGCAGGTCATACCTCATTCAAATGAAGGTGAGATGTGAGTTTCAAGACTATAAAACACATTTTCATACAAGTACATATTGCATCATTCAAGTATTGACATAAAAGGATATTTCTGCAGGAGTTTATATACGATACTATTACACGTACCTATGCTGTATTGTTCTAGCAACAGCTTGGGGACGAAAGGGCAGCAAAAGGAATGAAAGGAATGGTAAGAAAACCAGAGTAACTGCAATGAACTTGTCTTTCTAATCAACTCCTGATGCAGAGTCAGTTTCCTGGGACTATGGCTTGTTTGTTCCTTTATGATACAGGGTCTAAAAGAGCATGATATTGACCGTTCCTCATCAAAGGCTTGTTTACCTTTTATGAATATAGAAAGAACACTTAGATGCTACTCAGTTTTGTTGTCACTAACTTCTTCCCAGGTGGGAACTGACATGAAAAAGTGGGGAAAGCACACAGCTGCTTTAATTCTGAAAACAGCAACACATTGAAATGCTGTACCACAGGCACAGCTATGATATCCTTGCCATATTGAAATCTTGTACATCATGGTTGTCTTTTAGACTGCCTAACTAACCTTGAATTTTTGTTTTGGCAAGAACTGTGAGGTAGTTTTATACATGCTTTTAAGAAGGACACAGACCCTCTGAGGAGGAGGGTCTGCCCTTTGTAGCAGAGAGCAGCTGGAACAGATGGAGCTCTTTCTGGGGACAGATGATGAGGGCTTCCACAGGAATATCAGGAGCAAAGGGAAAGCTAGGGAATGCTAGAAATGTCCCAGTGCCAAATGGGACAGAATCCCTGGTGACAAGGGGCATGCAAAACACTGAGGTACAGAACGTGCCTTCTTCACGTCTTTATTTTGCTGGCAAGAATTGCCCTCAGGAATACAGGACCCTCAGACCCATGGGGAAGTCTGGAGGAATGTAGACTTATCCTCAACAGAGCAGGATCAACCTAGGAAACATTTAAATGAACTGACTTGACAGGAAGCATGCTGGACAACTAAGAGGGCTGACATTGTGAGGCCATTCATTATCAACTTTGAAAGGTTATGGTGATGGGGGAAAGTTCCTGAGTATGGAAAAAAAGCAAATGTCACTCCTGTCTTCAAGAAGGGCAAGAAGGAAGATCCAGAAAACTACAGCCCAGTCAACCTCACTGTATTCTCTTGAAAGGTGATAGATCAAATCCTCCTGGAAGCCATTTCCAACCATATTAAGCACAAGTCGATCACTGGGATTAGTCAATATAGATTTATGAAGGAGAAATGCCTGACCAACCATCCTTCTAGAATGAGATGACTGACTCTGTGGACAAGGGGAGAGCAGCGGGTGTTGTTTATCTTGACTTTAGCAAGTTATTTGACCCCATCTCCCATGACACTCATAACAAATTCTTCCTTCTTCTCTAATGTAATTTCTTCTCCCTCTCTCAAAGATATATATATTGATGTGCTGAGATTTTATCCACAAATTGTGGAAATTACTTCCTGTCAAAGTGATTCTGCTTATTTTGTTCAGATTACCCCTTGTCCTCGATCTATGAACATATTCATACTAGAAACTGACAGAATGACAGACTATGTATTTGTTTTGTCCATAGCTTCAGTGTAGTTTTTAGCTTGTATTTATATTTGCTGTTGGCATGTGGAACATGCATCAGAGGATCTGAGAATTAGGATGGCATAATAAAGTTGACAACAGAAAGATAATAAAGAAACAGATATTTTTCAACAGACATCAGTGTACTATGAGCTTGACAATAAAACCTGAAGTCAGAGCAACGCTGACGTATCACAAGGAATTACTGATACTGAAACATCAGTAAGACAGCAGCAATGTTTTCAGAAATAACCCAGAATTTTTTTTAATGAATGTCTAATATCTGTAAAAGTAAAACCTGCAGTAATTTTGATAAGGACAAGTCTTCTGTGTTCAAACACTACAGTTCTTTGGTTTGTATCTTAAAAGCTGGCTTGTACTTTTTCGCGTCACAGATGTTGTGTTCATGTAATGATCCCACATACCCCATTATGCAGGCAACTTTGTTACACTTAACGCATTAACTGAACTGTGCACATGTCAGCAAACCTCAGAAGAAACACTTTTTTTAATTTGGAAAATTCTGAAAGTGACATTATAATCAATGGAGTGAAAAATATGGAGGAAGCACAGGAAATTGGAAAGTTTTAAGAGGCTGGTTCTTTTGAGATAGTAGAAAATAGTCTAGCTCTCCTGACCTTTATCTTAAAAGTTATAAGGAGATCAGCAGTGTGGAAAAGCAGAGAGTGCAACCAAAGATGAGTTTAGGTGACAGACAAGAAAGAGAAGCTATAATTGGAATCAGTAATGGACCTGGAAACAGAGGAGAGATTCTACAGAACGGCATTATTATTGGTGCAAAAACACACCAGTATTTGTGTTTGGCTTTGTGAACGGGTGTCCAAGATATTGCCACCTAGTCACCAAGACTAGGTGAGTCATCATTTAATTGTTAAACAACAATTTGGGGAAAGATGTAGCACAATGGAAGAGAGTCAGGAATCTTGATTTTAGCAAATATTGAATTTCAACTTAAAATTGAAGTTGAAAATTGAAACTGAACCTTCATATATCGAACATCAAATTTCTCAGCTCTATAGTAAGGAGTGGAATATAGTGAAAGGAATATAGTGATGTTCTAGCTTCAATCCATGCAATTTTTCAATAATTTAGAGAATTCCTATAAATTATCATCAGTCATATACTCTGTAATTCCGTTAAAAAGCAAAACATTTTTACTTTGTTAACCATTACAAGCATACAGTCTATTAAGCATCTGAACGCCAACTTGAAGAATAGTCAACAGCAAAAGTTACGTGTCTTCGTAGCTTAGTTCAGGCTATACTTAATGTAAGACCTCTGCTTTAAACATGTGGCATATATGACGAGTTGAAACAAAAATTATCTATAAGATTTAAAAATTAACAATATTGTGCTTTTTGCATCTCATGTCCAGTACACTTTGGAACCTGTAATGTTCAGTAAGGAAGCCTTAAGTTTACAAAGAATTTGGATTATCTCTCTTTTATTGGACCAACAGAAAAGCTTGGAAGGATGGATCAGATATATGTAATCATTTTTGGAGTAGAAATTCTGCTACAATTCTGGCTTTTCTGAGAGATAACTGAGGCAACTAGCAAGTAACAAGGAGTGGTAGCCATTTCATACTGCTCACACTGCTCTATATGGTACATATACAGTATACATATATAGGATATTTATGGTATCATAGGATGTGGCTAGGTCACTAAATTCTATCTCCAGATCAGACAACAGATCCACCCAGCCCTGCAATCTGCGTGCTTTCTTGTGCATGTATAACATGACGGTAAAAGAGGTGACAAAAATTTTGCTACATAAAGTACATTTCCGGCTAAGAAATTATATAGCAGGTTCTCAGTTCTAAAAAACTAAATAAGAAGATTAAGTTAAACTAAAGTTATAAAAACAGAAGTTCAAGTCAAACAAAATGTGCCTAGTGTCAAAAAAATAACATACGCAAGTGCAAGCATTTTTATGAAATGCAGTGTGGCTACTTAAGGCACAATACTGAGGCTGATTTTTCTGTAGAACTGAAAAACATTTTCTGCATAAGAATCAGCCTGATGCTCATAAGACACAGAGCTGAATACCTTAGGCCTGCTTGAGGTGGCTAAATTTTTAATCACTATGGAAAAATTGTCTGTTATGTATATTTTTATTAGCACATTATTTTACAGGGAGTCCTAGAGAATATAAATTGATAAATGCACTAAAGTGACTCAGGATAGTCACAGTCAGAAAACAATTAGACCATTCTGAAGACCAGCCTTGATAATCAGACAATTCCTTGCTTTTTAGGCACCAGTAGCCTAGACAACATTCAGGTCAAAACTCGGTAATAGAATAATTTTATTTCAATTATACTTTTAATTTCAGTTTGCTGTCACTTCTGCTGCGTATTTCTTCTGTCATCACTGCAGCTACTGAAGTGCAAAAGCACCCCAAACACCACTCAGTTTAGGCTGAAGTTATGGTTTTCACTAGAAACCTGAACACTAAGGCAGACAAAAATATTGTGCTCCAAATGGGGCCTAAACCCTATAGGATTCTACATTCAAGCACCCTGATAACATACAGAATCTGAAAAGAAGAATGCAAAATTGCTATTCTTATTACTCTGTTCTATCCTAGACTAGTTTTTGTGCTGTCAGTTCTATATGGATTCATAGAGGGAAATAACATAGGAAAGAAATGAGAAATTAAGGACAAGTTATAGCAAAAAGCCAAGAAGAGAGTGTTAGTGTTATAAACAATTATTTAGCCATTTAGCATCCTTTATAGCTCATTTTGAAATTGCTTTCCTGTTATTGCAAGTTCTTTTATCAATATGGGTGCATCTGCTTTTATAAACAATCAAAAAGCAAGAAATCGACTTTAAAAGCAGATATGCACCTCATTTAAACTTTGTACTTACTTTGAAAGGATGATTTTATTGTGCAGAGTGCACCAGTGAAACAGATGTCATTTCTTTCTATCTTAAAATTAACACTTTCTTGTCTGAGGAATCCAAAATCAAACATTTACACAACATCTAGTCTGAAGAATCAAGTATTCAAAACTCAAAATAACATATTCTTATGGCATGACCTCAGTCATATGATACACAATGCCACGAAGCAAGTGAGGTATGGAAAGTCTTCTTGGAGGTTTTCAAAATTTGGCTGAACAAAGCCATGGCTGACCTGACTTTGCATTGGCAGTAGTCTTGTTCCAAGTCAGGAACTGGACAAGCAGCTTCTAGCAGTTTCTTCTAACCATTTGATGTCTGTGATACAACAAATTCTGGCTGAGCGCTGTCAGCTGCTGCTGACTTTGATGCTATCCAGGAAAAGAGAAATGAACAGCAGCAGTGATTGGAAGGAGCCCAAGGGTGGGAATGGGACATCCAATGCTTCAAATATCTCTCTGTATTTTTTTAATTCTCTCACTATGGCTCAGACTTCCTGTCTTACTAAATCAGAGAGGAAAATGCCTGCAATTAGGAAGTGCTTAACTTAAACCAATTACCAAATCCAACAGAAACAAAGTCATTTTCACTTGGAGAACTGAACTGCCTATAGCCCATTGCCCAGCTGTTCATGCTTTGGTTAACGAAAAGGAAAGGAAAAAATGTGTTTTGGTGATACTGAATAGAAAACTACTCTTTAATGTCTTGTGTTCCAGCCTACTATTGCAGGATAAAACCCACACCAAATCTAATTCGAACTATAGCATACCCTGGATTGCATTTTCAGTAGGATCTTCTGAACACAACTTTGAGTTTTGTAACAGCTGTTAATCAAATTCAGCACAGCAACAACATAAATTCCTTTTGGAAGACTGATAACACACAATATATGCACCAGGGTGACTTTTATACAATTACAGCGATGTTTAAAAATATGTTTAACTCTTCTGTTCTGATGGAGGCTAGTACCTAAATTTACCTTAGCTGCTGCTGCTGCTGAAAAGCAGAGACAGCAGCCATTCAGGAATGCTTAATGCTCAGACAACCAGCAGAGCATAACTGCTGACAGCATCACCACTTTTAGAACAACCTTTATAAAAAGGCATGCCTGTTAATACTTTCAGCACCCGATGTACCCAATGAAATGCAAATGCTCTAGTTTCTGGTCTCCTCTGCCTGTCAGCTATGACCTTTAAAGGTGGAATTGAAATCAACAATGTTTTTAAATAAGTTTATCAATATTATCTTACATTATCCGAAGAGATAAGAACTGTTACTTCACCTAACTTATAGAAGTGTAACTTGTCACATAGAAACATTAGAAAAGCTGAGGCAGAAAAGTACAAATGTTTAAACTGGGATCCAAAGCCTACTAAAGTCAACAGAAGTATCTGGAAACATTTTCACTTGTGTGCCTAATTTGCATACACCTGACCTTTTATTTCCTGGGAAATTTTATATCTGCAAATGTAGACCACACAATTTAGCTAGTCATAGGTATGGCTATATATAGCCTCTAGGTACCAGAGATAATTACACCTGCAAATTGTTTGACAGTGACTTTTCAGAAGCACCTTCAAAAGGTAATATATATATATATGACTTAACAAAGGGCAAACAGAAAAATTTAAAGACATGATGAGGTGTGGAGAACTGAGCTTCTTCCCAATTTTACCCATTGACGTCTCTGTCCAGTAAATTTGTCAAGGCATGAGCACTAGAAACTCAGTTGATAATCTCTGCGAACATTTCTTCTTTCAATAAAAAAGTTTTTCCATGAATCTAAGTTTCTGTGTAAAGCCCATCACATTTTCCTACACATCTCACCATCAGAACAGTGCCCATATTAACTTCTTACTTTGTACATAATTTTACCACATCTTAGATCCGCGAGTGATGGTATAAGAGCAAGTATAGTTCTGTATTGTCCACAATATTCTGCTTTAAAGGATCAAATGTCTCAGGCATTTTCTTGGAATTATTTCCGATTCAATATACTCTTCTTAATAGCCTATCTTCTTATTCATTGTATTTTGCAAAATTTGAAGCATCTTTAAAGGTGAAGAGCAATATGATTAAGGTCTATAAATACATCAACAGAAGTGCAAACTCTGGGAGAAAAAAAAATATTTAAGCTAAAGCACATTTTTTGGCACAGGAGCAAGTGGTTCTGATGATGAATAAAGGTATGCTTGATTCTGGATATTTAATTCTACTTGAGGAGTGAGTTCTGGAACAGCTTTTTAAGTGACTCAGGGGAGGAAACACATAATTGGTGTTAAAAATTGACTTTCTATCCATGTATGAAACAGATCAAGCAGCGTGGCTGTCTGCAGCAGCAGGAAACTGGTCTCAGTGAGCCAAGTGGCCCCTTTCTAGTATATGTTCCTACTTATTTTGACAATAAAATTAGTCAAGAAAACTTCAGCCAGCCACTGGAGTACTAGCACTGCAAAACTTGGAAAGCTCTTCATAATGGATAACTTATTTATATTACTTTATAAACTAGTGAAAACTACTTTATCACACAGAATTTCATCTCATAGTAAAAATACTCTCTTCTGGTTTTTTCCACACCAACTAACATTAAGCAACACTTGTAGAACCAAGATAGGAATTATTTTTCCTCAGTGTAAATCTATTTAGAGATGACGTGTATTAAAACCACACACATACATCACTGAAGCAAGCATTTTAGAGGAGGAAAAAGTATTCATTTGATTTCAACTTTTTGTGGTAAACATCTTCCCAAATGCAAAAGACAATTGGCTCCAGTTCCCAGGTGGTGTTGAGTTATGGACATTCCACTGCAAACTGCCTGGGGAACAACCTGCGGTGAACTTCAAATCAGATTTGCTTCTGAGTCTTGTGTTTCAACAGCACACTGATTTCACTTGATTGATCTGACTAATTTAATTTTAGGTGAGTCCTTCTCTCTGGTGAGAATATGATACTATCTTTATCCGGGAGTTTTAAGAGGGAAAATGTGGCTGACACTTCATATTTTACTCTGCCTTTCAAACTCGCTGACTTATCTGCTACTTCCTCTTCAGGAATGTCCTGTCTAGGAACTGGCAGGTTGCTTTAACTATTTAAGTTCTCTTTATTTTTGATATTCTGCCATTTGATAATGAGAAACCCTTTAAGATGCTCTACACAAAGTTTACTCATTGCTGATGCAGTGCAACTTTTTGGAAGTATGTCTTAAAAAAGGAAGCTGCAGTATGACCAAGATGGAAATGCCTATATAATACTGTTGTTTACAGCTACAGTTTCCTCACACAGGATGTTGGAATTTGGGAGTGCTCTGATCGCTACTAAATACTGTAATTTTGCAAGTCATTCTGTTAATTCACAGCACCAGAGCTCCTGTCAAAGCCTTTCAATGCTATTAGACTTTGTACTGTTGGGTGTAATAAACAAATCAAAGAGAAGTTGTACATTTGATCTGTGAGGTATTTTAAGTCAATACAAGCCTCCAAGCAGAGGAGTTAATTCAACACTTGTAAACAGTCAATCAGACAGGACTTCATTAGCAGAGGTCAGGGTAAGAACCACTACATGATTTCTAGTGTGCTCTTGCTTTCATTCTCTTTGCAAGAAAGAGAATACCACTGATTGGAAGAAAAAATAGGTGCTTTCAAAAGAAGTTGACTCAGTATGAGGAGTCTTGAGAGAACATCTTAGAGGCTCTTTGAATGTTAATGGTTACTGGAAATTGTTGACTTCATTGTCCAATATTTTCTATTTGAAAACTGAGATGTCCTTTTGCTCATACAAACATCAGTTTGCAATACTGATACATTCTTAATAAATTGCTTTGCCTATTATGCTAAAGAACACAGTAGTTTTACTTAAATCTCTGATCGCTTTCACCTGTTACCCTCCACTGGAGCAATTAATTAGCTTCTATAAACTTCACTTACAAATGCTTACAATTGCTTTCAAACTGCAGAAAGCAATATTTTGGGGGGATGATGTCACCAGAGACTCTCCTTATTTAATCATTTATTGATTTGTCTTTCATGTCATAAAATCATAGACACATAGAATCATAGAATGGTTTGGGTTGGAAGGGACGTTAAAGATCATATAGTTCCAACATCCCTGCCATGGGCTGGGACACCTTCTACTAGACCAGGTTACCCATCCCTGTTGACTGCACAACACAGCTTAGTGTCATTGGCAAACTTGCTGAGGGTGCACTCAATCACAACATCCATGCCACCAACAAAGACATTAAACAGTACCAGTCCCAGTACCAGCCCCTGAGTTCCACTACTCATCTCTAGTCTCCATTTGGACATCAAGTAATTGACTGTAACTCTGAGTGCAACCATCCAGCCAATTCCTTATCCACCAAGTGATCCATCCATCAGATCCATGTGTCTCCAGTCTAGAGACAAGGATGTTGTGCAGGACAGTGTCAAATGCTTTGCACAAGTCCAATTAGCTGGAAGTTAGTTGGCATATTCAGAGGTAAAGACATTAGGGTGTCATGAGACTTTTTCCTCTGTGAGTCTAAGAGCTACTAGCAGCTGTACCACAGCTAATTTTACAATAAATAGAGTTCAACACCAAACACAGTGTGTCAGGTCATTAATCTGATAAGGAAAGCATATATTTCTTGATCATATGAGAATATTGGAGAAGTAATCTTTTATTGGTATGCAGCACTTCTGAAAGAGCAAAAAGAAATACAGAATAGCGTAAAAGATTGACCATTTTGATATCCAGCTTCATGGTACCTGAATAACTAGGTCCCAAGTTCTGAATTTCAGTTCATGAGGGAACCTGGCCACATGGATTATGGAATTAATGTCTTAAATCGCAGTTGCTCTGGGTTGTATTTCTTCTGAAGGGACACAAGTGGGTTCTTTCTTCAGACTGCTGTGCAGAAGGCTCTCTGGCACCCACTGGAGCAGCAATTCCTGAGAGCAGCTGTGCTTGAGAGACAGATGTTTCCAGACCGGCAGACAAAGGAGGAGACAGAGTAGGAAAGACCTACTCAGCTGGGAGCCTTCTACAGAATAAATGACCTGCAGGCTGTGGAAGAGTGGAGAGCACACGTATCACCCCAAGGTGGCAGAAAAGCGGTGGGGTGGGTATTTGCACCATCCAGTACAGTCTCTGCACTGGCCTGAGAGAAGACCTGACAGAAAAAGCCATTCGAATTTAAAGCTCCATTTGGAGATGCTCACATTGGAGAACAGGACAGTGTGCAGCCTGTGCAACCCAGCCCAAGCATTCAGCGTGATCTAAGGTCCCACCACAGTGCCCACGAAGAAATACAGCCTGCATGACTGTAGCCTTCTCTGTACCATGAAATAATGTTCATGTGATAAGCCTACAAACAGATTCCCAGAAATGCAATAATTTGCTGCTTGCATTTTCACCTGTTTTTCCTCAGTCAAAGAACTTGACCGACATTCCCTAATGCATCTGGCAGTTCAACTCTGTACAGGTAAGCGCTATTAGCTCCCACAGCATCCCTGTTCAGTGTATCTGGAAGATGTATTTTCAAACTAAACAAATGCAGTTGCAAGTCAATGACCATTTCTACATCAACACAGAGTTAATTCGTCCAGAGAAACAAAGCGCCAGGCAGACCCACAGGCTATGGAGTAACAGCACAGCAGACAACTTGCATGCTTGCCACAACTGTATTGTCTAGGTGTGAGGAAAGTGCCATTTTTGTCTCCTACAGATGCAGTGTTCAGTCATCATTTCACTTACTGTGCTTAACTTACTGAGAAAAATAAGGTATTTTATGTTGCTGTCAAAAATAGCTTGTGTTACTTTTCTGAGTGCTCAGACACCAGAACTGTTTCCCTGATGACTTCACAGTGTTATAGTGCATCACCAAATGGGGCTGAGTTTGTCCCTTTTCCACTGCTCTGAAAGCCCTGACCTATTAGCTATTAAAAAGAAGGGAAGGACTAAGAGGCAGAGGAAAAATCTACTCAAAATTTGATTAATGCTACTTATTTTTGTCTCACACATGGCCAATAACCAGTCACACACAGAGCACACTTAATGTCTAGCTGAGAAAGTGTTCATTTACATTTATTCCATTTAGGTCATCCTTCATATCAGCAGTGAACCTCTGTTGTGATTGAAATGCCAGGCTTTAATGTAGCAGTATTTACATGTTGGATGTGGGGAGGGGAAATGGGGTGCTTTATCATATGGTCTCATATTTATTTGTTTATGACTTCAATATTCATGATGGGCTGACAACTTTATGAGTTCAATTCTGGGGATGAAAAATATTAAAAGGGCTTGTGGGAACATAGATCCTGAAAAGATTTCACTTTCAAATTTGGCAGACACAACTTATATTCAACAACACCCCCATATAAATGATCAACCTTTAAAGCCCACAGGGATGGTTTCAAGCTTCACTCTATTGTAACAACATGTCAGCCAGAGAGTCGTTAGTGAGCAGATAAAAGTGATGCAGTTAGTTAGTTTTGAAGGTCTCAGGACTGAAAGGTATGAAATAAAAATCGTAAATGCTGCAGCTGGAGATATTGAGACTAGAATTTGCCATTGTTCAGAAGTACAAGGTGAAAATGGAGAATGTGATAACATGATAAATGGAACTGATCATGTCTGTGACAGTCTTTTGATCTTCAAAAGCCCAATGGGTTTGAATTTTGCTGATAAAGCTTGCTATAATTACTTCATGTCATTCAAACTCTGTGCAGCACAAGACAGGAGAAGGCTGCAGGTGATATTGTTATGGAAAACAAGGGCTTGTGAGCCTTCTGATCACCTCTGCATCCAAGATGACAGGAAAAAATAAGCTGCAACTGATGGGATTTGCTCTGACAAGTAGGTTTTTACTGTTTCCCAGGATTTCTTGGGCTTTCAAGCAGCTTTTAGAAATAAGGCTTGTGTACCTTTTAGATATACTGCCTTTCAGAGAGATTTAACTTCTCCGGTTCAGTGAGGGAAATATGAATCCTCCAGTATTAAATAAATTCTACTGCAAGTTTTTAAGTCCTGTGTTGATTTGCTACAGTGATTTGACCTGTATCTTCTAACGTTTATTTGTTGAAATATGACTTTAAACCAGTGGTTAGGGTAAGCAGGAGCACATGAAAACAGTTCCTTCCCCATGAAATCCCTGTGATTCCTCGTGGTTTCTGTATGTGACATCTGTTATCAACAGAGCTGCTCAACAGCCCTCACTCTGGTCTGCTTTTCTGCCTGTTTGTGCAGGACAGTGAGATACTGTTGACCACAGAAGGGAGGGAGACAAGACACGTTGACTTGAGTAACCTAAGAAGGGTTGCCTGGACCATCAGGATCCCAGCTCATGCAACATCACCTGGACCCTCTGAGGTCCAGAAAGGGCTGTCTGAAATGGGATCAAACACAGCGACATAGGGGCTCCACTGTCCTTTGGGTGAAAGGCATTGCACTGGGAGGCCAGCAGTTCCCACTTTCCCAAGGGTTGCCTCCTGTCAGAGAGGGAGAAGCATCCTGCATGTACAAGATTCTTACCCAAAAAGAAGGAGGGATATCTTGGGTGTTAACCTGGAACTTCATCCCACAGGGTTAGCAGGATCTGAAGTAACTACAAATAAATGCAATCTAGTATATCCTTTCAAGGGTAGATTTAACTATCTAAAGAGAATGATTTCCAGTAGATGATAAGGAATCCAAGTCAGAATAAGTGAATGTATATGACTGCTATATGCTAGCAGCAAAAGGTTTCCAGATACTCTGAATTCTCAGAGAAGGTAAGGAAAAAGTATAGAATCCAAGTCCTGTATGTACGTTTCATTCTGCATATTCTTGATCCATTTATTTCTAATGGGAATTTTGAGAGAGAAAGATTCTCAAAATGTAGAGCTTCTGTGAGTTAGAGACCTGTCTCAAGGAGTTTTATCATCACTCTACAGCAAAGAAAAATTAACTTAGACACTTCCAGTAAATGATAACACTTCTTTTCTGTGACTAATACAGAGAGGGAGCAAAAAGCAAACACAGCAGCACTGCTATTTTTTATTCCCAGCAGCAGCAGTCAGTTCTTTCGGACGCAAAAAAGAACAGTGATCCTTAAAGGGCTAATTAAACAAACCCTTTCTATCTAGGGAACCTCTGGAAAACACATATTCTGGAAATAGCAATTCATATGGAAAAAAAGAATATTTCTTCCTGTGTTCATCTTCAACCAGACTACAATAAATTTGATAGACTGCTGCCAGGGTGAATACTTTGGCAAAGATATAAAAGACAGAATGGCTCTGGCAGAAAAAAAAAGATGTGTGGAGTAATTGTCTGCACCTGTTAGAGGAGTCTGTTCTAACTAATAAGACTTCCCTGAAGTAAAAAATTAGTATATATGCAAAAGTTATCTATCTACAGTCGTTAGTCACAAGACTAATGAATACACAAGACTGCAGAGGACTTCCTTGGTTAATGCACGAGGTAACATTAAAAGATGTGTAAAAGTTCATCAAGGCCAGTCTGGTTTGTCATAACTGCAAGTCCAGTCATGACAGCCACCATAGCACTTGGCTGATAAGGAATCTGTGAGATTATGAATGTGGGCCCCTGTCCATGTCACATGGAAAACAAGTGTCATTTTCTTGTGCAAATAGCACAGACTTCATGAAGATAAGGAAGAAAAGGGATTTTGTTTTAAAGAGAAATGTAAATTCATGTTGGAAGATTATTAAAAGAAATTATGTTCTAAGTAGGATGTGTGAAAAACTAAAAAGGGGTTTTCTCCAAAAAATCATTTTTCCATGCTAACATAAGTTGGAAATTAAATTTGGCGTATTATTAACTCAAAATAAAACTGTAAAGGCCATTTAATATGAGAACTTATCCCCGAACTAGAGCACCAAAAAAAGGGAAGTTATTTGTTGTATTTAGTCAGCCTAAAATATGAAGGAACACCATATTCATCAGTTTAAATACTGCTACAAGGTGTTTCACCAATGATCACTTGTGTAAGAAAGATACATCATTACTGAATTTCTAAGGTGCACGCAGTGACATGGTGACACCTTGAGTCACCATCCCTGGATGTGTTTAAGAGCCGTTTGGATGTGGTGTTGGGGGATACGGTGTAGGGGAGAACTTTGTAGACCAGGGTAGATGGTTGGACTCGATGATCCCAAGGGTCTCTTCCAACCTAGACAATTCTATGATTCTATGATTCTATGACATGAGCTCTTCTATTAACACCAAGATTAGAACTGGATTGGCTCCCAGTCACTTCCTCAAAAGTAGTTAACCAAATAGATAAACCAGGCACTGTTCAAAATTATTTCAAAGTAGTTCAGAGCTAAGATTCAGTACAAAGGTTCTCTATATAATCTAAAATTAAATTGTTAATGTCTCATTTTCAGGCATTGTGGCATCTACTGCAATGTTAACTAGCACCATCTCTCCCTCAACGCAGTCACAATTACTGCTGTACAAGTTAAAACACAGCTACATAACACCAAATAGACCAGATGAGTACTCTGTATGCTCAGATCTGGATGGAGGGCATTCTGAAAACCTTATGACAGAAAATGTTTCATTTTATCTGAAGGCTGTGCAGTTTGTAGAAAGTCCTCGGCATGTTTGAACTTGTCCAGTCTGACTGGTTAAAAACACCTAATTTTCAAATGCTGGGCATAATTAATGTGTATCTATATATGCACAAATGTATAAGTTACACAAATAAGATATTAAATACTAACATATGTCTTGATTTTATATTTGAATCTGAGTTTTTCTGTGACACAGAGATATGTGGGAAATACATAAATGTTTATTCAGGGATTTTTTAACTGATGGCATATTTATCAGCTTTTTTTTTCTTCTCCATCTAAAACAAGCTTTTGCTGCAATTCATCTGTAACGATTTCAGATCACAAGTCCTTAAGAATATTTTTAACGTGGTGCTCCAAAACTTGTAATGTCACCAGGAGCCACCAGAGGACACTGTTACAGAAAACGGCTAAGAAGTTTTTATCAATCGCTCATTCTAATAGATTTCAAGTATCAGTAGAAAAGTCTGTGCCTGCCTGACTGTCTTACCGCAAATTATTTTCAAAGATTTTGCCTAATAATTATGCATCTATCCACAAACAAAACATTTTAAACATCAGACACTGGGGGGGAGGGGGGCAAGGTCACTGCATTTTTCTGTTTCTAGTGCCTTGAGGTAGGACAGTGAAGGGTTTGTCCAAGCTTGAGCAAGTTGCACTAAGACATGGCAACTGTTTCACAGATTTTTCACTAAAATTCCAGGTAAGTATAAATCCATTCAAACATAAAATGGAAGACATAAAACTTCTCCTTCCACTGAGAAAAAACAAGTAGCTCTTCAGACAATGATGAGAGAGAACAAGCTGAGGCAAGGAAGGAGGACCCCTTAGGAAGGAAGAACCACGGGATAAAGCGTAGCTGAGTGAACAAACCAAGCACGGGAGGATGGAAAGCTGGAATAACAACCCAAACTGTTGGCTGAAAGCCCCAAGCCTCTGTCTGATGCCAAATGCCTGATTCTTCTGAGAGTCCCCAGTACAGAATCCCAGCCAATACAACCAATGCCTGTTTGGACTTCGCTGCAAATTCCCATCTGCTTTATTAAGCTGCTCTCATTTGATCTTTAGCCACGTACATCTCTGCAGTTTACTACAAATGGAAGGCTTTCTATCTTGCCAATGCCAATTACTGTTGCCTGCCAGGGCTGACAATTGGGAACTGTATAGACATGAATGCGTTCAGAAACACAGCAGAAAAGGCAAAACCATTTGCAGTTTGATATTAATCCTAACAATACCTGAGTCAGAACAATACAAAGTTTATAGCAACATTACACTATTATTTCAGTGATTGGATAGTGGAGCGGAGTGAGTTAAAGTACCAGAGATCTATAACATGTCGGAAAGGCTGCAGAATCCACACCTCACAATCGATCAGGCAGCCAGAACCGGAAAATTAGAATGTGCCTTGTAATAACTCAGTAGACTAAAATGCACAGAATCAGCAAGTATTTTAAATTGCTTGATTTCTTACTGTACTGGCCATTTATTTACATTTTTATGCTCTTTACATATGTTCTATAATATATGGTGTGAATACAGCCTATTTACACTTGGGTTATTTGAAACATAGATAAGTGAAATAGTTGTATGTTGATGCTCTTGCCATCTATAAAAGCACCCCAAATCAACTGCACTTTTGAGGTGATCTCAGTAATGAGCTTACAGTAAATTCCTGTAAGAATGGCATGTTTCTAAATGAGACAAAGTTGGGGGGGGCAGAGGGAGGAAAGCAGATTTTGTCTTGTAGCTAAGAATGTAGAATACAACTTTCTAAACAACAAAAGAAAGAAAACTGTAACAAAAATCTCTAAATTGTAAAACTGGGCAAACCAGAAATTTTAAAAGCTCATGAACCACTTTTCACCCTTTCTATTATAGTCTTGCTTTCAGTTTAATCAAGAACTCTGCAAAATCCTTTTCAGTCTTTGTGTTTTCACTCTGTTTCCTCTCAGGTGTGTGCTTTATCTGCTCCCCGTTCCTCCCAATGTCTCTCTCTGTGAACTGCAAGCTCCAGTTTTGTGCCTCTGCCCCCAACTCTGTGGACTATGGGTTCAGCAGGTGTTCTTCCTGATGCTGGGGCTGTTTCAGCTTCTGCCAATGCAAGTATCTGCTTCCAAAGTTCAGCCTGCCATCTTAAATCCTTGCGCTTTATCACTTCTTGCTCAGTCTCCTGTCTGTGTCCTGCTACTGATGCCAGAAACTCAGTCAAGATTTCTCCTCTGGAGTCCTCAGTTACAGAGAATTGGAGGAACTCCAATGCTATCCATGCGTGATTTGACAAAGCACTATACACCATATGCATCAACAACTCTTCTGCTTTTCTTCCACCACCTCCTTCAGCAGAAAAAAAAAAACCTGTCAAAAAAGCAAAAAACTCTGAAAACAGAATCTCATGTGAGTCAAATGTTTTTTCTAGATCGTGAACTCTCTCAACAGGTCAAGAAAAAAAGAGTTTGTGACAGGTTTCCTAATGATCTTCAACTATGGCAGCCTAGAGTCTTGGATATTACACCGTTAGGAGTTGCAAGTTTTAAATCAGTATTATAAGTGCTTCAGTCTTAATTCTGCCATAAATTTGTGTGCAGAATCTCCTTCAGGAACTACCAGGGCTCAAGTCCTGTCTTGTCAACAACTCTAGTTGCACTAAGTGCTGCCAAATTTTGAAAAATTTTTCATGCTTTCCAATAGTCTAAGCAAGGCAAGTGGTTGTCAGCTCTCCACATGGGCTGCCAGGGTGGAATGTTAAACTAACCTGAGCATTTGTTTCACAGAATCGCAGAATCTCCATGGTTGGAAGGGATCTTTGAGATCATTGAGTCCGACCACAGTTCCTGTGTGCGCTGTCAGCAGGTCAATGATCTGCTCAGCCTGGTGGCTGATCTTAAGGAGGAAGTAGAAAG
>JAOXJM010000012.1:84102974-84119100 GCA_026413425.1 Tringa solitaria
CAAATTAAGAATTTCCATCATCAGGAAACTTGTTTAATTCATCACTTTTTCCCTCAAAAGAAGAAAAAAAGATGAGGTCAAATAAAATACAGAATGTCTGGTATTTCACTGTTGGTATTTTCCAGTTTTCCTACTGAAATGGTTCAAATTCTCACCTTCAAGGGCAGTAATAAAATCTAGTTTTTTGGCTTTGGGAGTTAAAGGAGAGATCTTCCCAAGGTAGAATCTGAAGACACTAATTCAAAAGCAAGAGGAATATAACAGATTGTCTTTTCTTTGTTACCTGTGATCTGGAAAGTTGACCTTGAATGATGACTAGCCTTGCCTCCAGCACTGCCTGTTGCAAAGGCAGCACCCCAGAGCTACTTGCCTTCATGCAAACATAAGCAGAAGCTCAGAAAATGAACACAAGGTATTAGTCAGTTATTCAATTTCATACCTCACATTTTTTTCCTTAGATTTTTGTTTCCCAAAAATCAAAACAAAAAGATTAAAAATCAGGCAAGTTGACTTCCTCATATGAAGAAAATTACATGATACTACCTTAGCAGTTTATTACCTAAACAGCTATGTGTCCTTACTGACTGGATTCAAAAAAACAAAGCAACACAAACACAAATATAAAATCCTTTTTCTTTTCTCTCACAACAACAACAACAACAAAAAACCCCAGCACAATAAATGTAGATAAATAGACTTAAGGCTGAATGTTCTATTGCTTTTGTGCAGTGGGTACACATGTTTTATTTATACTAACAGCTGCTATCGTGCCTGGCTGTTTTGCCTCAGTGCAACCCTTCAAATACATATCAAACATGATACAGATAGTCTGTAGCTATGTAATAGCACTCAGGAGGTATTCTGAAATTGTACCAAAGCTGATTTGTTCTGGTATTTTGGAATTCCCTACGTATGGTATTCTGGGAAAAAACTATGCCTGCCTTAGCTAGTAGTGCATCCACACTCCTCAGCAAATTGTTTCCTCATAATGAGAGAAAAATCATTGCTAATTCCATCCCATTAATATCCAGACAGGGTTCCAAAGCCTTCTCCATCATGCTATATTTCACTTGTTGGAAAGGATCTTGGAAAGTTTCTAGTCAAACTTCCAGGTCAAAGCAGGCTCAACTCCAAGTCAGGTATTTATTTAGTCCAAACCTGAAATAAACTAAGGATGAAGACTGCACAGCCTCTTTGGGCAACCCAAGCCACTGGATCACACGTTCTGGTGAAAAAAACTTTTCCTTATCTTCCTGAATCTTGTTTGTTTTAACTTATGCCCCCTGTCTTGTCCTCCCATTATGCAACACCACTTTGAAACTTCTGATCCAATCTTTTTGCTGGGTCATAAGCATCAGATGGCTGCTATTAGGTCCCTCTAATGCAGTTTTTCCTGTATTAAGGAGCCGAAACTGGATACTATATTCTGGATGTGGTCTTACAAGGGCTGAGTAAAGGGGAATAGTTGTTTCCCTCATCCTACGAGCTGTTAACACAACTCAAGATACTGCTGGGCCTTATTTGCTCCAAGGGCACACTGTTACCTCATATTTAGCTTGGGTCGACCAAAATCCCCAAGTCGTCTTCCCAAGACGACTTCCCCAAGACTCTTCCCCAAGAGCTGCTCTCCAGGCACTCAGTCTTTCAAAGCAGCTGTTGCTCAGAGACTGGCTGGGCATTGGTCTGCTGGTGGCAGGTGGTGATTGCCTTTGCACCACTCTTGTGTGGTTTCTTTCTCCCCACCTTTCCTTCGCTTATTAAAATGTCTTTATCTCATCTTGATCTCAAACTGATAGAGTTTCTTCATTTTTGTTCTTCCTGTTCTCTGTCCCATCCTGCTAGGGGGAGGAGGGGGCTGTGAGTGAGAGATTGTGTGCTGCTTAGCTGGTGGCCAAGCCTAATTCGTAACACTTAGATACAGAAATATTGTGGATGACAGTGCCAAAAGTATTCCTAAAATTAAGGTAAATTACATCCACTGCTCTCCTCTCATCCACAAATCCAATCATATTACTCTAGAAGGAACTCACATTGGTCAGGCATGATATACCTTTGATGAATCCATGCTGACTTTCCCGATCAAATTCTGCCCAGAAATACAGTCCAAGAACATTCCATTATTTTTCCAGAAAAGAAAAAGAGGTTAATCAGTCTATCATGGCTCTAGTTGTTCTTTTAGTTTGTATTGAAGCTGGTGCAATATTTGCTTTCCTTCAGTCACTGGGGATCTTCCACAGTCTCTTCAACATGTCAAAGATGACAGAGAGTAGCCTCACTATGACATACATCAGCCAGTTCTCTCAGGACTTTTGGATGCAGCCTGTCTGGTCCTCTGGGCTTGGATGAGTTGAGCTCTCTCAAGTAATTCCTGACCTGATCTACATCCACTGTTGGTAGTTCCTCCTCTTTAAGGAGAGGCCTGGAAGACCTTCTTGGTGAAGACTGAGGCAAAGTAGCAACCGAGTACCTGAACCCTCTGTGTTTCAAATGGCACTAGAGCACCTCCCTCCTCAGCAATGGGCCATGTTGTCTTTGTTCAGCCATTTGCTGCTAATCTAGGCTGTTCTTAATGCTCTCAACATCCTGAGGACCTTTAGCTTTCTTGATATCATTCCTAAATGAATAAGTAATCCTCCTTTCTTTTTTGTTCTTGCTGAAAAATAAATCCAACACATATTTAAAGGCTAGAGCAAAGCAATGAGAAAGAGTGGGTGGGAAGCGAAAGAGAATAAAAGATAACCAAATAAACTCAAATGATAAAATACTATGGACAGCGTCAACTTTCTAAATGCATCCAAGACAAATAGAAGTGTAAATAATTAACCCTAATTGAAAAACCCTGCCAAGCTGTGCTTTGAGTGCCTTTGGGAGACCAGAAGCACCAACATTCATAAAAATTTCCCTAAACTAAAGCCAAGCTAGGACCAGAATTCCAGCTCCCAAACTCTCTCACTGCCCGGCTTCTTAGTTGTTGCAGTTGCCTGAAACTTAAACACTACAATTAAGCCATTCTGAGAAGCACAGATTCAGGCTTGGAACAAACCCACCAGCTTTGAAAAACAAGTTGCTGCTTTAAAAACATTTTCAAACTCATTGATGATTTTGGGGAGTTTTTTTTGACATCTTATTAGAAGCAGTGTCACTACGAAAGATTATATCTCTTAAAAAGAAAATTAAACAGAGCATCAAGATTGATGAATATCTTATGTAAGATGTGACTTTGTGGATATTCTAGGAACTTGCCTTACTTTCCGTTGGAAATCAATCGTCCCATAGGTCAATACAAAAGATTTCTGCTACAAGGGGTTTAAGAGGCTATTTCAGGCCTCAGCCAAAATATATCATAAATCAAGAAGTCATCTGTCATTGCTTCTGAAATGAAGTTAATTCTACCAGCCAAAAATGATAAATAGAAGTGCTTGAGGTTAAATTTGTTAAACAGTCTCTAGACTTTGCAATCATTTTCAGCTCTTCTAAAATTGTTGTAAACTTAAATCAATGGACAGCCTCATTTTGCTTTCTCTCTTACTGCTTTCATTTAAAATGATCTTTTATTTACTTCTGAACATTGTCATGATACTTTTAGCTCTCCTTACAAGGGTCATCAGAATGGGTATCTCTTTACGTGCATTCTTTCTGGTTGTCTCTCTGTTTGTATGGTACTGATGCTATTAAGACATGTCAACATGAACAGGAATAGTACAAAGAATATAGCCACAGAACCCAAAAAGGTAAAACAAGCTATAGCTCTTGTATTCTTTCTCTGATCCAATTGGTAAAAATAAAACTGTGGGAAGAGAGTAGAGGAATATATACATAATGGCAGGAAAGTACAACGGACTGAATGTAAAAATTTGCAGAAATGGGATGTTTGGTATTAGCTAGACTAGAACACAAACAACTGACGACAGTGGATCAAAGCAATAATTATTCACTGTGACACAATGAGGATGGGACACTGTAAATGATGTGTTTGATCATCTGAAATAAAGACACAACGGATTTCTTTTATGCTTCACCTTTAACATTATTATGTTTTCACTGATGATTTCACAAAAGACTTGGGTTACAAAGAGGTTGTGCCATCCACCCACAATGTCTAATTTAGGACATAAGAATTCCATACTGATGCCCAAACAAATATTTCTGCTGATTGACAGTATTGTTTGTTCAGAAGTTCCATCCCAGAAGTTCACTTTTGAGATAACATAATATTTGTCTTATTTTTACTAGAGTAACGATTTCCTCTACAGCAATTAGACATTTTTTCTCTAGTAAATCTGTGCTGTCCTTAGATTTTTCTTTCTACAAGATAATGACAGACAATTTTTAACATCACCTGGGCTGCCATTTCCAAAAGCATTTTGCCTTTTTCATCCTTCCCCACCTTAAAGAAGGCAGGTATTATAAACACCATAAAAAAAGTATTCTCTGGCACTGTGTTTGTCCAAGGCCCTGGCAATGAATGGTTGGTGATGTAATCCTCATGTAACAGGGCAAGAGAGTTTGAGGAGCACAGCAGACTACTGTTGATATACCCTGTAGAATGCAACAGGGAGACATACTGCAGGGGACACTTACTCTCCTGGAGAAGTCAAAGAATTCACTGAAGGCAGATGCACATGCCACTTTCCAAAACACTAGCTCACCAGGAACACAAGTTGGCCAGAAAGCCCTCATCCTTCAAAGCAGGTGATCGACTGTGTTAGTTCAGCATATTTTCCATGTTGCTGACTTAGGCGGAATTTTTATCTAGCTTCAATTGCAAATTAAAGCTGACTGCAACACAGCAGAGACCCCAGCAGCTGACAGCAGTGCAAGCATCCTCTGCCTCCTCAGGAAGCAAGTCCACCTGTGGCAGAGCTGCCTTTATTGTATTTCTCTACTACAGTTTGCTAGCGGAGATGAACTGAGCAGTCCATCTCAGGAAAGCCACTATGTTTACTCTGAATGATGCAAGCAACGACTCCCAGGCGCCCTGCCAGGAAATATTCTCAACCCCAGTATGCAGCAAGGAGACAGAAATCTGAGAATGAAAAGCAAGTATACTGAAAACCAATACTTATGACTCTTTAGATGCATTATTCCCACTTTAATGATCCTTCTCCTCTTTTCTTAAAAAAAGGCTGATGCGTATGCCACGGGCAGTTTTACAGCAACAGAAATCTGTGTATGCTACATTGATCACTGATTGCTTATTTGCTGGCGTGCCAGGGGCTGGTTTCCACACACGCACACTGCCTGGGTGATGATAAGAACAGTAAAAAGAAGGTGCACCTTCTTTTTCTGTTGTCTTACACATGACCAGTGCTGGAGACATTTATATTATTCCTGTATATTTTTGGCTTCCCTTGACAGGAGATTTTTGAATTAAATAAACCCAAAGGATGACACGGCTATCTACATCATATTCACTAGGAGGTCACCAGTACCAGTGTTAGAGAAAACAACATTTCCATCTCTTTCTCTCTTCTGAATGGTCTGTCAGAGAGAAAGAAGGGCATATCCTCTGCAGAAATTCCCTGCTATGATTTCAAAGACACAGAACAAATTAATTAAGAGACAAAGTATTTTTCCTATTAAAAAAGGGTGATTTTAGAGTAATCATTTCTGAAATACACAGCAAGAGGTAGAAAAATTCTTCTACTGCTGACTCCTGGCTTTTAGCCATTTCTATATGCTTCTTTACACTTTATTGTTACAGAATTCCCAGATCTCTACATGAGGAAAAAAAAAAAAAAGGACAAGACAGAATTCCACCCTAGATATTGCCATTGGAATTATTGCCATGAATTGCAAAGATGTATGGGAAACACGAGATACCTTCAGATGGCAGAATCAGCTTTGGAAGTAGGTATGTTCAAATGCGAATATTCAAACCACCAACAGGATACCTTCTAGCATGAGAAACGCAGTCACAAGTGCATGCAGAGGAGAGATGAGAGGTTATCAGAGCAACACATGCACCTGCAAAAGAAGATAAGCAGATGACAGGAGTGTATACATGAAGGTGCAGGGGCAAATAAGCGAGAAAGTAAGAAAATTGAAAGAGAAATCAGCTAAACCATTTCCACACAATTACCTTATAGGAAAATGAGTCTTTAGTCCAGCTTTTCCATACAATTAACAGCTGGATTGACCCTAAGGTTTTACACAAGAACTAAGAGGCAAGGAGGTGGTTTGTGCAATCTGGCAATGGAGGATTCCACAACATGAGATAAATTGTATAATTAAAACGTGTATAATACTCTAACACATTTGAAACAACTTAACTTACAGTGATTCACATTTACACTCAGATCTACACAAAATCTGAAAACTAGTTATTCAGTAAGAATTACATATTTTTCAGATTTTATTGATTTTAATGAGAAAATAATTTAAAGCAACCATGTTGCTTTAACCATAACTCACCAGTGAGGGGAGAATTTCACAGAGATCTTTGGCAAAATGAACAGCTAGTCCTAACAGTAATTTAAGTGCTATCTTATCATATATGATAAAACATGGATTGGCATGCTGCACATACAAGGTGATGACAAATAACTTGTGAAAATTCAGTAGTCAGTCATCACCAGGTCATAAATACAAGAAATTTCAGAGCCCTTCATTGACAGAAGCACGTGCATTCAAAATCTGTGAGTCCCTTATTTCAAAGAAGAGCATTGTGGGTTAACCCTGGTAGGATTAGCTGTATATTAACACGTACTTCCTACTTGAAACTTTCAGAGTTGTCTGCCCTGCACATTAATATTACAAGTATTAACCATCCTCTTCAGATGCATTAGAAATGTAATGATAAGTGATCACCTGAAACTCACAATTATGTAGATCTCTGTCCAGATCAAAGCTGACTATCTTCCAGTGATGTGGAGCCTCAATATGTGACTCAAAAAATGGCAACGCAATCATTTTTTGCACAAGGCCAACAGTAAAAATTAAAAACAAAATGTGGTTTATTAGGCCAGCTGGCATGTATACTTTGTCTTACCGAAGCCTGTGTGCACCCTTTTTTGCAGCCTGACTCACAGTAAGTCAACCAGTTTGTTTTTAATTTAGGTCTGCTGAGGATGAACTTGCCAAGATGTACTGAATCGCACAAGTTCATACCATGCCTTGAATATTTTCTCTTAAGAGATTAATCTGGCTTTGGCCCAAAACAAAGCAGGAACACAAAACAAAACGCAGTCACATACCAGCACTTAAGATGCTGCTGAAAATCTTATAATGGAAAAATACTGTTGAACTTCAACATCAAGTTGTATCCAAACGTTTGCTTTCCTCCAGCCCTCAGGAATATCTACAGGTCGTCATGACTTTTCAAAGATAATCTAGAGTGGACTCCCAATCTACATGTTGAATACATAAATAGAAACATTGAACAATAACTTATTTACAAAATACACAGTCTCTCGCTCCCCTGTATTTTAACAGCAATGTCAGTTGGTAATATGCAACTCTACAAAAGCCTTTACAGTTAGTGAGATTAATATGAACTAGATCAGTTGTGTTTCTTCATGCATTTGAAAGCCCCTAGCATGATATGGGCACTACAAGAAACAATGAATTAAGGGAAAAAATATTTCTACCACATCTGTACAGCAGTTTACAGATTTGTGCCCTCCTTTTTATTTACTGTTTGTGCACTCATAAGGTTCTTTCTCTCTGCAAAATGAAACAGTAAGAAAAATCCTATATTCTTCCAATAGCACCGAATGAATGGTGAGAACTACCTGGTGGCTATTATTTTCTTTCAAGTGTTTATTTGACATTTTATGAATAAAGGTCTACGTATATTTTGATAGCAAAATTCAGCTGTGTCGACTGAAGGAAACAGTTATCCAGACAGATCTTTCAAAATATGTCTTACCTGTAAAACAAGTAAAAAGAGTAAATTTTGGTAATGCATAGATATATGCATATTTATATTTAGCTATATACATGCATATGTATAAAGAAAACAAAGATGTTTTACATATACCAGTAAAAAAGAAAAAGCAAAATAACTACGAACTGCTGAAAGAATTATTATCTCCATTTCCTATGAGTTCTGAATTTTGTAGGAAGTTTTACAAACATGAAAAAAACGTTTCCATTTACCTTAAAATGCAATACTCTCCTTGTGCAAAGCTGTAAGAGCCTTAACAAACTTGCCTATTGGTAAGAAATGTAGCCACTTCTACTTGGGAAGTAGCTTTTTGTTTGAGAGTTTTACATAAATAAGTTAAAAAAACTCAGTGTGTTCTGCTTCTTACAGGATCAGATGCTTTAAAAAACAGCTTGCATGAAATTCTTGACAACCAATCGCTTACTTTAAAGTAAAGTTACAGAATTTCTTTCTCTCCCCCCCCCCCCCATCTGTGTTTGCTCCAGCTGTTGTTAGACACGGAAAACCTAAAAATTGACTACTGTCAAGCTGTGCCTCTAGGGCTTCCATTGGCATCAATGTCACCCCCTCCCAGCGTGTTTAGGAACTGTAACGTGAAAAAAAGGAAAGAGATTCTGCCTTGAGGATCGTGTCTTCTGAGAGCCACATGATGTTTATCTGCCTATAGTTTCAGTAGCTCATACATTGCTCCTTGCTCATCTTTGCAGGAAACAAAAATGAGTGCGGGTGGCATCAATAGTGGTTTATTCTATAGAAATCTGTCTCTGCCAAAAGAAAAAGAGATCAGTATCATCTTAGTCTCAAGAAGTAGCGCTCTACAAGAATGACAAGCAGGGAGCATTTAGCTGGAAGACACGGCAGTTTACATGAATGCACAGAAAGAGATATTTATACGCCCCAGTGTCTATTTCAACATCTGGCACTACCCAAAATGAGTCCTCATAGCCCTGGAATTCTGTTTTGGTTTGGTGATGTTCATAAATTGAGGGCAATTGACATCATTTTCTCGCACAACCTGAAAAACAATTGAAAAAATAGAATTGTCCCACCATTGAGGAGAAAGTACCAGAAGCAGCACTGCTGACCTTCTAGCAAGTTACAATAAAATGCATTAAAAAAGAAAAAAGTTAAAAAAATCCAATCAATCATGTAAGCAATATAGTTAAAAGCACATTAGACTGACTGGATGCATCTGACTGATGGAGCCTTACAAAACTGCTGTTTTGAAACCAACTGTAGAACCTTTTCTTTTTTAATAAGCATGATTGGCTTTGAGTGCTTTGTCAATGTGACAAACCCTTTCCAGCAGAAGTGGAGCATTTATTCAAATGGTAATGAAAGTGAATGTAATTTCTTGTGGTGCTGAATCAACTTTTCAAGTCTCTAATTTGCATTTGTATAAAACTCCAATTTTTTCAATATGAAACATATTTGAATAGGGTTTTGAGATGAAACAAATTGACATACTGCTTTTGCCATCAGTTTCAAAGTATTTTGATTTCTTTATGATAGGCAACTCTAATAAATACTGAGCAGCTTTTATACTTACACATTCTCTTCAATTGGAAAGCAGACTCTTGAGATTCATTAAAACAGTCCATAGCTCTTATATCAAACCATTGTAACAACTAGCTCAATTTTCAAATCCAAATCAATTGCTTGTTGATCTACATCCTGCCAATGTAAATTTATCTCTCAATTCACCATAAGTGACCAGGGCTTGTAGACTGTAAGTTTTAGTGATGCAATATTCTTCCCATAATCTCCAGCAGGCATGCAGTGATTCTCTCATTATTATTCTTCCATAACAGCCCCAAAATCAGACCAGAATAGGGAATAATACTGAAAATCTGTTGTTATTTAGTTTATAATCACTGTCATATCTTAAATTTGACTACTGGATTCAGTTTTGGTCTTCCCAACTCAGATAAAGCATGACTGGAGTGAAATGGATCCAGAGATGGAAGCAAGAAAAAAGCTGAAGCTGTCAGGTTGAGACGCAGAATGACACAGCTACTCAAAAACAAAAAGAAAAAAAAAGTCCCTTTTATACAAGAGACATTCAGTGAAACTGAGATATAATAAACTGGTTGTGCAAGACCATCAACATACTAAAGTACTAAATGCATAAATATACAATGAGAATATTAATATTTACGTTATAGAAAATAAAAGTTGCAAACATATAACCTCACGTGAACCATAAAGCTCAAAGCTGAGCTTTAGGGAGGTCATTTCCTCTCGGTTTGCTGTTGGTGTTCCTCTATTCTTCGTTTTTGAAAGAAAATCACCGACAGAATAATGGATTGAATATAAACAGTTATTTAAGTGGAAATTAGCACTAGGTACAGCAGCAGCTGAATTTGTCCGTTCAGGCAGGGGGTTTGTGAATCAGATACATTTCAAATTATCTATGGCATGGTGTTGACAAAGGTTTTAAAAAGCACAAAGTTTTCAGCTATAGGCATCTGATATCATATCCACCACGGGCACTACTTCTGCCAAGCAGGAAACCTGACAAAGTATTTCTGCTCCCAACAGCACAGAAATGCTATCATCTGGGAAGCAGCATTAGTAAAGCTACATGACAACATTTAAATAAAACACACAGTGTATATTATCCGTATGGTTTCTGTGACAACACATCTTTGTCTAGTAACAGTAACTGCTATTAGGCAGCATAAAATATATCTGCTGGAGAAGAATTTGCATAACAGTCGGAGATAAGTTTCAAAAACAGTTAGGATTTTCAGAGTATTTAGAGTAACTAACAGCACCGTAAGCCCCTGGTTAATGGAAGAGTTCACATAAAACCTGTGCAGGTGTCACTAACTCTTTGGCATTCCATGCCTCCTGCACCAATGCAGCCGGACAGGGGACGGAAAATATAATGAAAGGTGCAGGGGTTGAGATAAGAACAGGGAGATCATTCAACAATTACCATCACAGGCAAAACAGACTCAACTTGTAGAAATTCAATTTATTACCAATTAAAATCAGAGTAGGGCAATGAGAAATAAAATCAAATATTAAAACACCTTCCCCTCACTCCTCCCTTCCTCCTGGGCTCAACTTCACTCCTGATTTCTCTGTCTCCTCCCCTGAAACAGCGCAGGGGGACAGGGAATGGGGGTTGTGGTCAGTTCATCACACGATGTCTCTGCTGCTTCCTCCTCCTCAGGGGAAGACTCCTCACACTCTTTCCCTCCTCCAGCATGCAGTCCCTCCCATGGGAGAGAGTCCTCCATGACCTTCTTCAAAGTGAGTACTTGCCCTAGCTCCCCTTCCTCCTGGCTGCAGTTCTTCATAAATTGCTCTGGTGCAGGTCCTTTCCACAGGGTGCAGTCTTTCAGGAACAGACTGCTCCAGTGTGGGTACTCCATGGGGTCACAAGTCCTGCCAGCAAACCTGCCTTCTCCAGCATGAGCTTCCCATGGGCTCACAGCCTCCTTCAGATACCCAACTGCTCCAGTGTGGGGTCCTCCACAGGCTGCAGGTTGATATTTGCTCCACCGTGGACCTCCACAGGCTGCAGGGGGACAGCCTGCCTCACCAAGGTCTTCACCACAGGCTGCAGGGGAATCTCTGCTCTGGTGGCTGGAGCACCTCCTCCCCCTCCTTCTTCACTGACCTTGGGGTCTGCAGAGTTGGAGCGAATATAAGGAAGCTTCTAGCTTCTCACAGCAGTCACGCCTGTAGAACCCTGGCTACCAAAACCTTGCCACGCAAATCCAATACATGTTCAAATAAATCTTGGCAAGTCAGTAACATATTTGATGATGCACAAATTAGTGTGCAATATCATATTTACTCTGTAGCTTCTTTATGTATGCATTATAGGAAAAAATACATGATGAAATGTAAACTTAAAATTATACTTGTACAAGTACAGAAGTTTTTACTTTCTACGTGAAAGCAAACTTAAAATGAGAGAATCAAGGCACTGAGACAGTCCATTATGTAATGTCATTAAAAAATCACATGCTTCAAAAGGCAGCCTGGTTTGCTGTCATTTACAAGGTTTCATATTCCTATTTGAAAGGTCAATACAGAAAGTTAAGACTTGTGTGACTACAGGCAGCACTTCTAACAATAACTTTTAGTCAAAAGTGTATGTGCGAAACAAAAGGAAAAGCTAAATTCAGCTCCAAACATCCTGCAAATATCGTTTTGCTTCTCGAAGCATGGCCAGGATTTTCATTGCTTCTAATTTGTCAACTTCCATTTCCATGCTTATAATGTCCACTACAGCATCACTTACACCATCAGCCATGTGCTTCTTATCTCTGGAAAAAAAAAAAGGGGGGTAGTGAAGGAAAATGTATAATAATGTATTCTTTTTTTTTATCAATAGCTTCAGAGGCAAGACATTATTGGAAAAGTGGCATTAAAAAAATCCCAAATGCAAATGCAGCTTGTATATTGTATGGCAAGATTCTCACTGAGTTTTCACGTAGCTGAGTACTGACAGTAACAAGGGTATCTCTCAATCAAACATTAGAAAGTTTTCAGCATGTTCAGCATGCTGGAATTTAGAAGAAAAAAACCTTGAAACCCTGCTAAGCTGCCACAAAATAATTGTTTTCTTTTAGGGAGAATTGGACCTTCTGAAGTCTTTTTTATTATAATCTCACTATGTGGTTCCAATATAAAAAACCCCCATAAACCAACACTCATTTATTAATAATGCTATTTTTAATACAAAGCTGACATTTATTTTTTGCAGGAGAAATTACTATATTCTATATTCAAACCATTTTGTCCATTTATCAACAAACTTCCTAAAAATCTCAAACCTCTGGGAAAGTTAGCATCCACAAATAGCACTTCCCACTTCAAAATACATTATTATCATGGAGTTCCAGCATTCTGGCTCATCCAAGCCTGGCATACAGCAGTGGACGGCTGCTATCTCACAACTGTGCAGTTTTATCACCACCACCTACATTCAAGTATCTTATTTTCTTAAGAGAAATCTATTTGCTTGAAACTCCTACAGCTTAATTCAATACTAATAGAGAAAAAGCAGTAATAAGTGGCTAAACCTACCAGTGGAACTGTGTGCTTACAAGCTCTACTTTCAAGATTATATTGGAAAAAATAGACATAGGGATGAAATTCAAGCAACCCAGGAAGGCCATTTCAGCATCGTGTTGGTCCTTTCTTTTAGACAGCTCTAAGTCTTCCTAAAGCCTCGAACTTCTGCTAAGCCTGTGCTCTTTGTGAGACAGTCCATCTCCACTCTACTCACCCACATACATAGAAGTAACCTCTCTCTTTCAGCAGGACTCGGGCAACTTCTTTCGCATAAAGCCTAATGACATCTTGCACATATTTAGGCGGGGCTACTTCTGCAGTTGAAGTGTCTCTTGAGAAACAAACCTTAAGATGAGTTAACGTGCCATTTTCAAGAAAACATCTGAGTTCATCTCTGAAAGACAACAAAAGCTGTTAGTAATAACTCCGAGATAAGCATTCTCTCATGAATACAAAATCAATGATAAATAGTAAACTTGCTTGAACAAATAGTCTCGATCTTGATGCCGACAACCAAAAAACAGCCATGTCTCTCCAAACTCCCAGTCTGTGTGTTCTTCTCTGAGCTTTTGCCTAAACAGATCAAAAAAAGAAAAATGTACTCATAGTATGTAAATCCAATCCTGTTTTAGGAAGTGCAGAATCTAAACTGTCCATAACTTAATCCTCATTTACAGTAGTGCTTTAATAAACCTCTGCATTGGCAGAAATGTGCAACTGCATAAGGTAAATCACAGTCAAACCCTCCTTCTCTGATTTTCTTGAGTACTCACTTTTGGCCCAGCTCAAAATCAATCAACTTCAAAGGTGGGGTTTTTTTTGCCACAGTTTTATATTGGAATAGTCAAGTCTGACACTTCCAAACATTTCCCAAAACAATCTTGACTGCTGAATACGGAGATCACTACCTTTTATCCTTCATTGGAAGCCCTATAAAAACACTTGGGAAAACTCAGCACAAAGCATATTTAGCACACCTTCCATTTAGATGTAGAAGCCTGCAAGACTTTATGAATAACAATCTATTTACTACTGCACCATCAGAAGAGTTACTGCATTTGCTTGAAATAATACTGAAGGTATTGCTTTATAGGGTTTTTTGCTGCAACTTTCTAGTTATATTTTGAGAGAGAGACTTCATTTATCATTGATCAAATGCTTATGAAATGCTATGGATCCTTTAAAATAAAATGCAAAATACTTCTGAGGCATAAAGGTTGGTGGTTAAAACTAAGGAGTAAGATTTGTACATAACAATTTGGTTAAAGCAGAAGCACGGAGTCAGAAACATCATGTCAAAATTTCACTTTTCTCTCAAATGAAATGGTTTAAAAATAATTGTTACAGAATGCAAGAAACTCTGTCATACTGCTGGAACAAATGACTCAGGTAGGAATGATACAAAATGTGTTGGATACCTATAAAACTCGCATCAATTCCCACCCAAATATTCCAATCTTCCCGCTTATCATTTCCTCCAAATGATCATGTTTTTAGAAACTCTTAGTGACGAGGTATCTGTCACTTTTTGAAGAAGTATCTCTTTGCCTTGCAAAAATACACTGCTGGAATTGAAGGGGAAAAAAATAATAATTATGTTTCTACAAATACAAACACACAAACCCCAAGATTACTGCCCACTTGAGGGTTTAACTGCCAAGCTTCTGATCTTAAAACATCAAAATTTGTAAACACACAGAAATAGGGGAATGTGGGAGAAAACTTGGCATTCAGCATGCCAAGGCTTTTAATAGAGATGTCACGTCCGAAGGAAATGGATTTTGAATATCAAAGTTAAGCCAATCAATACTGTTTCTAACAACTACCAACCACTTACAGGGCTTTCACTAGCAACACATATATAGAAGATTTAATTTCTGCAATTCATCCAATTCCTTATACATCCACTACAGATACTAAATATAGTCAGATGGAAGCATAAGTTTTACTCATTTGAGACACAACTAAACAAACAAGCACTGGTTATATAAAATTAATATGACTTTCTAATTGGCATACCATACTTTTTTACAAAAAGTAGTAAGAAAAAGAAAAGAAAATTAACTATACTTGTACTCAAAACCTGAGGCTGTAATTTCCTCAACATAAAAAAAAGTTGCTTTTCAGGTAACAATTTGGTACATACCTATGTTGTAGGAAACCAATAAATGGTGAAATTCCTGTTCCTGGACCAACCATCATGAATGGGACAGATGAGTCTGCAGGTAAGTGGAAAGTATTGTTTGGACGAGCAAAAATAGATATCTAAAATGAAATTAGACAGAATACAATTAAAGAATATTCTTAAGCAGTGAAAATGCCATGAACATTTTAGAACCTTTAGGATATTTATATAGCGTATGTGTCCACACACCCTCCCAGATCCTGAACTTCAGAATTTATTTTTCATGCCATACAGACATCTGGAATAAAATTTCATTTGAGTTTCTGAAAAAAAAAACCAAACCAACCACCCAACCACTCAATACTTACAGACCTATTAATTAATCTGGAGAAAAAACCAAGCAAAGTTACACAAGTATGAGTTTCTGAGCATGAAAGTTGACCACACCATAAAATCAGGGAATACTTTTAACAAAAAAGATGATAAAAATGATAAAAAATAGTACAATTCTTTCTGCAGGGGGCAATATTCGTATTTCTATTACACTTATTCTTCAAGCCACACTTGAGTTAGGAGGTTATTTTCTCTATTAATGATTCCAAACTGGTCATTCCTTTAAAAAATACTGCAAATGGTAAACACTTCTATAATGTAAAGTGTTTTCAATAAATCTAAGAAAGATTTTTGTGTAAGATCACACTCATTTATTTTGTATTGTTATTGCACATATTTCTGCAATCTATGTGTATTGCTGCACGTTTATCTAAGCTGAATTCTAGCGCAGCAGATGCAAATAGTACTGAACTTTATTCAGATTCACTTTGTAATAATCCTTTTTTTTAATTTTTACTCCACCTCTGTTTGATGTTTGATCTTTAATCTAGTGTAAATCGATTATATTTTAAATAAACAGCATATGTGAATACTGGAATAAGATATATGATGCACATATTGATCAGTTTAGTTTTGCAGTTAGTTTTAGAAAAATTAAGATAACTTGCATGGGTTTTCCTTCCATTTGCCAGACCAACATCTTGAATTGTTGGCACAGTTTTCTTATAACTAAATTCTACGCT
>JAOXJM010000012.1:84119200-84135269 GCA_026413425.1 Tringa solitaria
AATAAATTCTACGCTTGTTTCCATTTTTCTTAATCAATCAAATATAGATTAGATTAGCAGTAGATCTTTTGTCATATTAATTATATATTATAATTCAACATTTTTAATAATTAGTTTACACCTAATAACTTTGAGGCCAATTAATTAGATAGGTTCTCTTCCACAAAATGAAAAGAAGACAAAAAAAAAAAAGTACCTTCTCCTAGTAATACCCACTATGCCAAAACGTCTTTGATGCACATCAGAAACACCACAGAAGATTGCCCTCTGTGTCACATTCAATAACTTGGCCTTTGCAAACCGTGTGAGACCTGACAAGAAGAGGTTTATGATTTCTCCCCTATTATTTGTCACCTGGAAGTGACCAAGTACCTCTCTCCTACAACACTAACAGCCATCATCATTTAATTGCACAGTGGTATTTTAGTCCATTAAAACATCTTCCAAGACTCACTTAAGACTACAGTGGGTTGGAAAATGACTCTGGCCTTTCAGCAATGGGCAGTTTTACTACTCATGTTCTACTTTACCTGTGGATACCAGAGTTTAGCAACTCAGCAATGAAGTTTCAAATGCATTACACAGGGAACTTACAAGTAGGGTAGAGCTGCAAAATGAAGATGCATACTGCCGAACCACCTGCATTACATCACAGCAGTGAACAAAGAAACCTGCAAATGTTTCAGATGTCTGAATTTAACGGTTAAAGGAGTTTAGATCTAATATTCATACCTTTTCAGTTGAATGGCTTACTCCTTTTGTATCCAGATTGTTTTTAATGGGGTGCAGTAGAGGTGCAACTAACTCGGCAAGCCAGCCTGTACATACTCCTTTCCGTGAGACTGCTCTAGTGGGACAGGCAGGAAACTCCACAATATTGAACACAAACCATAGTTTTCCTGGCTGATACAAGTTTGAACTGTAAAGATAAAAGCATTTTTAAAAACCCCAAAACTAAGAGACAGCTGTACAATATTACAGCAGATCCATTTGCAGCCCAAACCACCTCACTTGAATCAAGATTCTCAGTGTTCATTTAACTGAATGATATTTATATACAGTTAGCAGTGTTCAGTTAATTGTGTGATATTCATATATAGTTAGAAAATGTCTTAAGATTGGATTCAGAGGCCAGCACCTACAGAAGGGAATCCAAATTCCTCTCTATAAGATTCATACATGTGTGAGCTTGTCCTTGAGAACTCTATTAAAGACTTGCCAGACACTCAAAACAATGTTGTTTGAAATAGTCAAACCCTGGGGGTTTTTTTTGCAACAGGGACACAGCCACTTTTTCCTCCGGTGGCATCTATCATTCCTCTCTTTCTTCTTTAGATCATAATGTACACATATATACATATTATACAAAAAAAAAAATATAAAAAAAAATATAATTTGAATATTTCATTACCTTGACACTGAATAGGATCTGGCTTGTAACTTAGGAAGATGTTCTGAAAAAATAAAAAAAAAAATTTAAAAAAGCATTATTTATTGTTTGAGTAACCCCAATGAAAATGAAAATATCGTATGTGTGTTTACACTAAAACAGATTATAAGCAAATTACAGTTTAACTGTAATTTTACTCTATTAACATTCAGTGTTTGTGTCTCAGAAATAAGCTATTAAGACTGAACTCTGTTTTGAATGTTTTTTAGACTTTGTGGAACAGATGTTAGAGATACCATAAAATGAGGCCACAACAGTTAATTGTTTGTTGTTGGTCAATTAAAAACAACCGTAAAGGTGCACAGAAGAGATGCTAGCAGTTAGTGGACAAAACGAAGCCTGAAATTTACTTTTCCATACCTTTCATCTAAGACTGCTTTATGGAGCTCAAGAGCTCTCAGAATAGGAATTGCTTGATTGAAAGTTTCCTATATATATAATGTCCTAGAAGCAGATGTGTCAGTTCGATTTCAAACCACTATGAATACCTATGCAAATTTTGAAATCACCGCTTAAAAAAAACCAAAACACTAACAGAGACAGGAGTTTACTGGGCATTTTTTCAATGAGAAACCCACTACATATCTATCACCCTCTCACACACACGTTTATATCTACACATATATGTACCTATGCATACATAGATACAGTGTCTTCAATGGAACGACTTGTCCTAGCATGCAGACTGCACGTTTTGCCTGAGGAGAAGGGTATATTAAAAGGAGACAGACATATTGCTAAGTGAACAGTGTGGAATGGTGACAAACGAGCAATATCAGAAAAATCGGGCACAGCAAATGCCAGAAAACATACAATGGAGTAACAGACCCTAATCCTGCAAACACCTTATGCTTATTTTTTATGCACAGGAGCAATCCAGAGTCAACTGAAGCACAGGTATGCACCTAAGTGTTTGCAGAATGAAGGCCAAAGACTACAAACACAGAGCTCTGTTCCCCAGCAACAGTTTTAGTTTCATCACTATGAAAACTACAATATTTCTAAGGTAGTTAATGGAAGAGTTATTCCCCTTTCTTGGGAAACTGAACATTTAGTCTAATGCATTTTCAGAAAGGACACCTAATTAAGTCTTCATCAGTCACTTACCTATTAAGAGGTTAAGTGAAGGCTTGCAGCTTGGGAAAGCATGAAGTAAATCCAGCAAGCAAACATTAGACTCTCTAATAAAACGCGTGTAATCAGAGGCTCCTTGTCTGCTGCAAAGCTCCTGAAGCCTCCGTTTTTCTCCCACATCACTGGTACATTCTACAAGAGCTCGCAAAAAGGCCTGCAGAGAAGAAAATAAGAGTGGATGATAAAAGAAAACCCTGTCTATTTGCAAAAATTGTCACAAAACTGGGAAAAATGTGGGTTGCCTAGGGACAGGAAACAGTTACCTGACAGGTTAATGGATAATACATTTTACTTACCAATGCACACTTTCACCTACTATGAAAAGTTTACATTTTTTGTTGTTGTTTTTTGGCTGGGTTTTTTTTTTTTTGGCTGCTCCTCTAATGTCTGGGAGAAGCTAGCAGGTCAGAAAATCCTACTTAGCCTGAATGGGGAGAGACAAATATACAGGCAAATAGGCACAACCCATTCCCTGATAAATCTCAAATTTATGAAAGGTTTTCTTATTTATATATTTGCACTTCAGTTAAGTAAACAGCCCAATAACATGAATTAATTCAAGACAAAACACCATTTGCTAAGTTACAGAAGCTGGGAAAGGAATAATAAAAAGTCTTAGAAGAGATATTACTGTGAATAAAGCACGGTATTTAATGAGTCATGTAAATGCTTCTGTGGTGTTTTATTCCATATTTTATGTCTACATAACAGTGCTGCAAGCTTTTCTTCAGGGAAAATTAAATTGAGCATTGTAAGATAAATAAAAATCAGATGTAAATAGAAGATTTTTTCCAAAACCAAGGTGGAAATAGATATGGTGCATAAAACAAAAGTGATCCAAAACACCAAATGCAACCAGATGATGTATTCTACACAGAATAATACTTGGAAAGTAATTTGAGCGTGCTCAAACACTCAGCTTCAAGACAACAGTTTTGAGTTACATAAAGTACGTTCTATACTCAACAGATAATAGAGCTGATAGGTTATAAAACTGGCTTGAGTGATATTCCCCAGCCAGCACTCTCAGCCTACTCTTATTGTTGAGACAAATTTTCAAAATTGTTAAATACAGTTTTGAAAAGGTTGAAATGATTGGAAGATTCTCTTCTCTTCTGCTGTGAAATCCCCTAAATTGAGTGAAAATGTCCTTCCAAAAACTGGTTTCCCTTAGAGACCCAAACAACACAACTGTTTTGCTTCATCCTTCATACAAAGTTCTCTGTAAACGTGTTTTGAATACACATGCAGAAATACCAGAAATACACATGCATTTCCAGTTGCAAGCTTCCAGGTTTTTGCAGACACAGAGTGAAAGCAAAATAATATTCAAACGTTGTGAGAACAAATACTATACAAGCAAAAATCTTTCTTTGAATTCTTCCAGGTTACTGAAATGCTAAAGAAAAGCTTTAAAATAATTTAAAAGACATTATGGTATGTTTGCATAGAGCAACACGCATATTTTCAGTGACAAAATTTGAAGATATGTCTCCCTCTGATTAGAAATAATGATTTCTCTAAAATGCCTACAGGGCCAGGTTCAGACACCCTTCCAGTTATCTGGCACCAAATATCTAACACTTTTCTATTTCCTTCCAGAGTAGTTATGAATCAAGGAACTCCTGAACAGGAGTAGAAATTTAGGTATTTCACACTTCGCCAGGTAAAGTACCAGAAGTGACGTTTCTCAGAACAAGTAAAAACAGAAGCATATGAACTGACAATCCTTGTTCTCCAAGAAACATGGTAATTACAAACAAAGCAAGGATACATCTGTAAGAACCAATAGCGCATAGAATTACTAAGGATTTCTCTTTAAAAGAACAAACACATAATCACCTTTTTGGGAACTGCTCTTATTTCCAGACACCAGGTTAGAATGAATTTCAGAGTGCTTCTTTCAGGGATGTGTTGAGGACGAGTTGCTCCTAGTTTAGTGGGAGAAAAAACAACAACAACAAAAAAAAGTGCATCTATTAGCATCCAAAAATGGCATCACAGGGTGCTTGTTCCTTCAAGAAATACAAGAGAGCTAAACTGCATTCAATTCTGTACTTTTGAACCCCAGCTGGTTAGTGGAAATTACAAACTAAACAGCAAGACAGGTTTCCAATGAAGTATCAATGACAATTTTCCATAGAACAGCCAAAATTTATCAAGAAAGCAAGAAACAGAGGGGTGTAACACATGAGTGTTCAAATAAATGTCATTGCTAAACCACTCAAAGTTTGTTGCCACTTTCCACCTTGAAGAAATTCAGAGGAATGATTACCAGGAAAAAGAACATCCATGTGGATGGATGAACACCAACACCAGGCTCAAGTTCCCAATCAGAAGCTAACTCATCTATAGTAAAACCAGCAGCAGCATTCTGTGCATCCTCTCTCTTTTTTAACACATCTCTGTGACTTCTAACATGCTTCCATGAAATGACAGTTGCGTCCCAATATTGATGACAAAAACATTCAAAAGTATGCATACCATCTACTACCAGTACCTAAAGGGGTATTTGTTCACGACCAGTGCATCACACCGTACCTTTCTTTTTAGTGCCCTGCTTAACCTTTACACAAACAAAATAGTCTCCTTTTTCAGAAAGTCCCAGGATTTGAAGAAGTTCTTCCACCTCATTGACATGGTTGGGACATATCACACAGAAGGCATCTCCAGGCTGATAGTCAAAGACTGTATCCTGTTTTAAAATATGAGATAATTTCTATTAAATTGTATCATAAACCAAGGCCAACAGAATCCCAGTTCCTAACAGCAGCAACCTTCTGACTATTGTGGTCACATGAAGTTATATATTCTTTTACTGTGTACTAGCACTTCACTGTTTGGACCACATCAAAAACTAAATACTCATGTTTTCTTTTCAGGTTTAACCTCACTAATTGGAAAAGTCTTTCCTTATCTGTTTTAAATAGTTTGGACTTTCCTCAACAGAAGGAAAATAAATATGTCTTAAGAGGATGGGCTATATAATTAGCCAAGATCATTAATTACTGATGTTTAATCATTAATTATGGTACTTTGTTTTCTGGTTTGAGAAGAGCAGAGAAAAGAAGTCCTCATAATTAATGCAACTTTGTATAGAGATACACCACTAAAAGAAAATTTGCACAGTGAAAGAGCACAGTGAAAATTAAAATGTATCTCAGATTTTAAAACCTAGATTCTACTTAGTTGGCTGAGGTTCTTGTGCTCAACTGATAAAATGAGGCTTCTGCCTGATATAGAAACATACAGAATTACACTCCAAAGCAAATGATTCTTATCACTTGATCATACTAGTCAAATAATTACTTCTGTAGATTACCTACCACAAGAAATAGTCACAATTTAGTACACAGTTTCTGAATATTGAAGTTGCATACTTAAAACTTGAAAATTTAGTAATTTGCAGTATTCCCTGCCGGCCTTTTTCCACTGTAAATTCTCTTCAGAAAGGTATTTCAGTCAATACAATAGCCATGGAACAACAAAGAAATTAATTTGACACTTTATTTCTGTTTTGATTCCATGGAGTCATATGTTTCAGTGAACAAATCCAAGCTTTACTTAAAAAATGGAACAGCTTAAGCTGACATCCTGTTGTATAGGGAATTATTTTTTTTCTTTTTAAACATTCAAGTAATTATCCCCTAAGTTATTATACATAACACACATGCATTTCACCCTTTATTTTAACCCACTATAAAAAAAGCCATCATTAACTTACTGCAGTATCAAGCTCTAGGAGCAATGCAGTTTTTATTGCATCTTCATGAGTGAGCTGAACTGCTTTTGTAACTGGCACTTCAAAGGTTGTTCCCTCCAAAACCAGTGAGGACAGATGTGGATTCTGAAAAAGAGGACACAAAATCTTACACTAAAAATGTAAACCAGCTGAATGACAGTTTACTATGACATACAGGAATTGGTGTTGCTACAATTCTTTTCAAACAATCTTAGAAAACAATTGAAAACAATGAGGAAAAACATGAATCTTCTATACGCATAGAGTGTTTTTCTCTACATTTTTAAAAATCACATCCAAGCAGTAACAGGCATATATTCAACTATAAAAAGTCAGTAGGCTTGAACAGTCTAATGGGCCTAAACCACTATCAAATGCAGCAAGCTCTTTCCTTTTTCAAGAGCTGCCTTGAAAACAGCCAATTAGAGAATGGCATTTATGTTAAAACCCAAAACCTCCTGCCTAATAAAAGGATTACTAGGTACACAGAATGGACATAAGAAGTAAGAACAGAAGCTATCTAAAAACATCACTGCAGATTTACAGACTAAGACTTTGGGATGCAGACAGGGCTATTATTACAGGCAATTAATAAGCAGAATTTTAAAAAATAGTTAAATGTAGGGCTAATCAGCAAACTCTACAAAACAGCATCATGTTATGCCACAACATTTCTACACCGGTGAAAATGTGCACCAAGAATTATTAATGGGCACCAAGAATAATTCCAGGCCAACTCTGTCAAATGCTGTCACTTAAAAGTCAGACTACAGTCCTCATTTCCCCATCACTATGGTCAGCAAGCTTTGTTTGACACCAATTCAGACAAAAGTGAAAAGACGCGGGAGAGACACCAAATGTCCATAACAGTACTCTGTCACGTGAAAAGGAATTATGCTACCAATACGAGTATTTGTTAATCTGAAGATTTTCTAGTTAAAAAAAAAAAAAAGGGAGACAGGAGAATCACTTGAGTATCAAGTTATTGTGCATCAGCTGGACCGTGATAACTGTCCCCATTCATATTCCCTTCAAGTCAAGTTCAAAGCATAATGACATCACGATTTAAGGACTATTCAAATCAAGTTTAAGGCATATCAAGTTTATATGAGGGAATATGAATGGAGACAGTTATCACGGTCCAGCTGATACACCCACCTCTTTTCATTGTAGTGTCATGTTTGTATTTACAAGTATGGCACCTGGGACCTACTTGTTGACAAGGTCTAGCCAACTCTGTCAAAAATAGTGCTAAGGAGTGAAAAACAAGGCTCAAGACAACCATCCAGCTTTATATCTGAAATCTACGCTATAATCTTTAATCTGTCATTGAATTCCAGATTAGCAGATACATCTTTTTCAATTTGCTGTTCAAAAGGAAAGTTTACTTTTTTTTCTATTTACAGAAAACTTAAGGCATCAATATTACAACCCAATCAATTATTTCAGAGATCAGCCTGAATATATGCTATGACTTTAAAATAAGACAGTGGGCTCTTTTAACCACTGTAGTACCAGTTTCAACCCAAGTCTTTAATTGAAGAGTACCTGCAAAATCATAAATCTTTGTTTCAGTAATTTGGATTATTTAATTCAACAACCTGAGCAAAACCAACCAAAACATGAAGTTTAAAAGAAAAGCAAATTTATCCAGTGTTTAAATTCATACATTCTTACAGAATTACATTAGCTAAACTAAGTGATTCTCTCAGCATTACCATTGACACTAAACAGAGAAAGCGTCATGTCCCTGAGGATACTAATGGGCTTTCATGGTCCTGATGAGCCTCACCAGAGGACTCCAACTCCACCTCCGCTCATGGGCCCAGGAGACTCATGTCAGCTCAGTCCCAGGTCTTCAATCCCCACCTGAGCTCCATCAGAAGTAAGAGTTGGCAGCTCAGCCACAACCGTGCCCATGGCTGGCTACAGATACTGTTGATCGAGACTCGGATCTGCAGACCAACTTCCCGGCATGGCCCCAGCCCTGCCTCATTCCCACTCTTGATCTGCACTCTTGGCAGACCCTGGCTGCCTTCTCCTGGTTTGCATCGCTTGGATATTGAGGAACGGGGCTGGTTGTGTTACCACACCCAGCTCCTGGCTCCCTGTCCCTTAAAGAGCAGCCATCCCTCACTGCTCCCTCACACAGATAACCAAAATGTCTGGCCTTTGGCAGGCAACCTGAAAAGTTTGGCTCATGCTTTCCAGTTCATTTTGAGCACTAAATATGCCCACTGGAGATGATCCCCAGCTCATGTTAATTCTTCTCTTTGTACAGCAGGTCTTTGTTCAACATGGATTCATAGGAAAAGCACACTGGCTTTTGATCTACAGTCCATTTTCCATTTCCAGTAATAAAATTATGATCATGTTTTTACAATGACAAGTTTCTCTATTATTAAATATGCAGCAAAATTTTGAGCAATTTTACACCCTCTTAAGGTATTCTGCAAGTACTAAAAATTTAACAGAAACTGTAATATACTCCTTTCTGCAAGATGTTTTCACCATCCTAACATAAGACACTGAGGATTTTAATTCTTCCATTCCTGGCACTGCAAGGGCAAATTATTATTTAGCTAAATTATACTTTGACATGAGTGTCCATAACCCATATGGTGGGAACTAAACTTTCACAATATAAATGGACCTTTCACTTACAATTCATAAACCTCCTGCGTTCAGGGATATACCCCCCTTATAGAAGTATCCACTTGCTCTTTTGAGCCATATGTAGGAGTAAACACTCATGTTGCTACCAGAGCTGGAGGTTTTCATCATTCAAAGTCCTTACCTCACCATGGGTGTCCTGAAACTGCACCTCTATATATTCTGGTGGCAAGGCAGGAATATTAAGAGCAGACTGAGAGATGGGAGGGACAGAATGAACAAGTGAAGGTTCAGTGTCTCCAGTTAAAGCCACAAAATTGATGTCAACCAGTTTCTGTGTCAGAACATCAGAATTTCTCACTCCACCATCTTCTAGCTTCAAGTTCTGTACTTCTGAGCTTAAGTTTAGTTCATGCACAATGTGGGGGGCCGCAGAGAGAGAGCTGGAAACATCATCAACATCACTGCTCATGACTTCTTTTTCTTTCTGCAATAGAAATGCTTCCTTGAGGGCAAGCCAAAGCCCATCAATCCAAGGATCAACCACTAATTCCAAACTGGAACGGGAGTGAAAAAAAAAAAAGGAGAAAGGAATGGATGAATTATTGTGACTTACTGGACTGTTAATTTACAAATAACGAAAAGACAATAAAAGCTAAAAATACTATTCATTTTCCATTTTCAATATATATCTGTAGCTGTTACCAGGATGACTTTTTTGTTAAAAAAATATTTTCATTTAGTTATTACCACTATGTAAATTTATAGAGTCTAAAACATATAACAGCCTTACTCTTCTTTTAGTTTCTCATTTTTATTTTCTTACGCTGAACTTTATAATCAGAAGTTGAAGGGATGGTAGTAAAATACACAACTTTTCATTGTGCAACAGCAATAGCTTGCACTAATGTTCCATTTTTATTATTTTAGAGCACAAGATAGAAGTTTTATGGTTATGGTAATGTTTGTGTTCAACTGCCTTGTATCATCATGCACAGAAGTGATATTATCTCCAGTTCAAAATAAATAAGCCAAGACTGCAGCCTACTGGCGAGAAAGAGCAACAGGACAGGAAGGGAGTAGTTTTCTTACATAGTTCCTCTACAGAAAAAAAAAAACCAACCCTGCTTACATATATCCCCTCCAGTCACAAAAATAAAGGAAAAAACAGAAAAAAATATGTTTTGTGGAACAGAGAAAAAAAATTAGAAGTGATTGTAGGGTTTGCTTAAAGTAGCTCTACTACAAGTTGTGAGCTTGGATAAAGCCCTGATGCATACGTTGAAACAGACTCCATTAGCCAGTACCACGCATACTGGGAACTGGATTTATTTTTATTTGCTTCAGTAAACTGTCTACATTTTTAAATCCTTCCACTTATTCTGAATTACTTAATTTCTTAACTGCTGCCCTCCATTTTTCCAGGCATTACAGATGTTTGCTCACACTTTACAAATGGAGTTTTATTTAATGGCAATTGAGATTGAAAAAGTATACTGTGTTCAGAAAGGACTCATTCCTATGAGGTGCTGAGTATTCAAATCCTGCTGACTTCAAAGAGTTCACAACGTTTAGCCAAATTCACACATTATTATTGCATGCTGAAAAAATAAAATCCAAACTAATTCAGCTCTTACCCTACGCAATCATCTGCTAATCCTGTGTCGTAGAAGCGCTGGGCACCAAGTTCTTGAAGTCTTCGGTCTACTGTCTTTCCGCCATTACAAAAGAATGTGTACTCTGAATCTCCCAGACCTAGCAAATGTAAGGAAAGAGTAATCATGTCAATCAGCCAGTCACCCAGGCTACACAGCCAAAGATCTGCAAAGGCAACACAGGATTTTCTTGCAGGCAAACAGAAGATCTGATATAGCAAAGCGCATGTTACCAGGACATTTCGGTGACCTTAAAAAAAACCTGTGTTTTTTCCAAAGTAGGGCTGAAAAAGTGGTTCCTCTTTCACAAATGTAAGACACAGAATTTCTCTGACAACGCTTTGCTGTAAATATTTCACACTTCAGAGGAATATTGCTTTAGTTTGAGGCTTTTAAAAAATACAAAAGCACTCAAAGAAAAAATGTAAGGAACTGAAATAATTAGAAAATAGTGAAACTGATAAACTGTAAGTGAATTACCAAAATAAATTACCTCACCTTCAGGTTAAAATTGTTAATATTTGTCAAGGACATAAGGGAGACAGTATTAAAAGTAATTAAAAAATATTGGAACCTTGACAAAAAAAAAAAACAAACACAGGAGTGATTTTAAACAATATGAATTAAGAAATGTATGAAAACATGCATAAACAAATCTGGTCCGACATTCTCCTCTTCAGGAATCAAATTTCTTTGCAGATCTCAATTTCACTGCACTGGGTTTTCTGCCCTTTAACAGTCATGAAGACGTTCTGTTAGAAGATGCTCCTTTTTAAAAAGGCATTGGACTCAGGAGTTATGCTCATGGAGCACCTGAGATTATAACAGATCAGCTAGGCCACTGACCCGCCCTAGTAGTGATTAACAACACAAACCTCATCCTTAACTGAAGTTTATCTAACAATCCCAAAGGTTAGGTAATCTTCACAAACTCTGTAATTTGTTCACACCACTGTTTCACTATCCTATCACATTTTTTCACTACCTGACCCATTCTTGTGTACAATTTCAAACCACTAGACCCTTATTATTCCCACCTAGCAATGGACTATTCCTTTCTCTTTCATGATAGCCTTTCTTTTTTTTTTGTTTTCTTTTCTTTTAAAAAGACTTCTGTGCCCTCTCAAGTGCTTAGAGCAAACACTTCATTGGACAAGCTGAAATAGATACTATGAATGTATTTTAAGACTGATAACTTTTTAGACTAGAATCACAAAACTTATTATAACTTAGATACTATAATAATAACTGGTAGAACAAAAATCAGTATTAACACAATGCTTATCTTCATATATGCATATATGAATTCAGTTAGCTACGAAGAACCTAACTATTTCACAAACCGTAACGTATAACTAGGCAACAGCATATCACCTTCTCAAAATGTTACATGATTAAGATGCATACATTTCAGATTATCACATTATAAATCCACTAGAAATTTCCTTTCCTACTAGAAATCTAGAATTTTCCTCGCTTCTACATATCAACTTAAACCTGTTAGGCAAAAATAACCTAGGTTCAAATAGAAGCTTTTGGAGTTTGTTTAAATACAACCTGAACACTCAACAAACTGACCTTACCATCAGCTCAAGATATATCAGATGTATTTTGCCAAATCTGCATATCAATCTTTAACCTGAAGTTATATTCATTCTATTGACAAGTATGACATTCAGAATTAAAAAAAAATAAATATTGCAAATGTAAACGGAAGCGATGATCTTAAAACCTTATTTTTTAACAACATTTAATGCTGCCTTTCCCTATAGAAAAATGCTTAATAACTCTCAAAGTCAAGTAAACTTGTCCATAGAGACTTGGCATAAGATTAAAACTTCAACAATTATAGATAGCTTACATCATATTTTGTTTATGCAAATAAAATTAAACTATAAAAAATATTAAATTGTTAGCTTACCTTCAGATCATTTCTGTGATACTTTTCCTTTATTGCTCATAGAGGACATTACACAAAAAAGCTGTTCATGTTATAAAAATAAATGTTTTACAAGCACTTTAAAAAAACCCAAACAACCTATTCACAAGTAAGAAATACAAAAATCATTTACTGACAGACAAGTGTTGCAATAATATAGAAAATACTAAATCACCTAGCAATCCATACTGGAGATGTGCGAAATGGTCAGGAGGCAAGGTTGTGTCTCGAATTTTCTTTACAAACTTGCGGGCAGTGTCTGGTGGGTCTCCAGTACCGGTAGTGGAAATAACAATAACTACAGGATCCTTCTCTGTTTCCAGGTTATACTACAAATATAGAACAAGTAAGTTACAAGGTGCCATTTGACACCTATTTGTGGCCTTATATATTATCTTCCACCTCTCCTTTTCCCAAAAGTACAGAGAAAAATGTTTAATTTCATTTTACTTGTATTAAACCACAGAAAGTCTTTCAAGACATCTTGGCGATTCAACTTACAATCGTGGTTAGAGTTTTCAAGATCAGACTGGGTAAAGCTCTGAGGAACCTGCTCTGACCTCAGCTGACCGTGTTGTGAGATGAACTCATGAAGTCCCTTCCAACCTGAATTATCCTATGATCCCATAAACAAATGCTGAAGGGCAGCATTTTGAGCAGGCTGGCACACACGCAAGGAATACTTCACAACTGCATGCAGATAGCTTAAATACACAACTCCTTCAGTATTTGCTTCGTCAAGTGGAAAAGCATCTTTTCTACATGATCACAGTCACACAGTTAGCCATAACCCCAGTAATTTCATACATATAACAGGTTTGGCTGTACAAACTGATGGCATAGTTTCTAAGTTTCATTAGGGATCATGTGGTTCTGTCTGATAACTTCTATGTTACATCTATCTTTGCCACTAAAAAGCACCTATGCTTTGGGGGCACTAAGGTAGCTCTTAACAGAGATAATGAGCTCCTGCTCTACAGTCTGATTCATTTTGGCCCCTTCACTCTACTCTCCAGTCATTTATCTCCCCTTTGCTAATGCGGATCTTTCACATTTCCCACAGTTTTATGGGTGCTACTCCCATTATACCAGCTTGACATGAGCTGCTTACGTTTGGGATTGTGTGTCAGTTCCATAAATTCAGGTCTCATGAAACCATTTATTGCTTCTCAAGTGAAAAGCATTCTGTTTCTGTAATTATTCAAGCTTTCCACTGATAGCGGGCTGCAGCACTGTGCTAGAGTGCTGTTGGTCAGGTAATTCACACAATACGCCCTTTCACAGCACCCTGATGGACTATGGGTTTTGAATCACAGACAGTGAGCAACCTATGTGAAACACAGCTCCACAGAATCACAGACAACCTGTTTGTGAGTGACCTCTGGAGGTCATCCAGTCCCACGCCATGCTCTAAGTGGGACTAACTGCCAGGTCACTTAGTCAGGTCAGCTATGACTCTAGCTGGATTTTGATAACTTCTAAGGGTAGAGATTGAAGTCTTCTGGGCAGCCTCTTCCACCCAGAAGAACTTCTTCTATTAGTGTCAAGTCTGAGTTTATCAGGCCACGCTCAGCGGGTTTCCCTTCTGTTGTAGTCTTCTGCTGCCAAAATGACTTTGGCTCAAGGAGGCTGTTCATTAGGTCAGTCCTTAGCCTCCCCTTTGCCACAGTAAGCAACCCGAGCTTCTTTTACCGCTCTCTGTGGGCTTCAGTTTAAACTCTCTCCCAGAATTCCAAGTTTAATAAAATAGTAGGGTTGTGAGAAAATACAAATAAAGTTTGCAAGAGTTTGAAATGTTTCATTTCAAGCAGTTTCAGGACTGTAATTCAAAACTTCAGAGTTTGAGCAGTTATCTTCTAAACACTCAATAAATCACTCAAACCTTACCCTCTCCTCAAGGCATATAAAAAGTTACCCCTTATATCCACAATCCAAAAAAGTTAGGAACACAAAGAAACAGAGTATCAAGGGGTTTCCCTTTGTCATTTTTTTCCAAAACCTTTCAGAAGGACCAAAAGCAGTTACATGGATGAATTTAAATTACCATCTGGAACGGTGTCCTGCTACTGACCGTGGCCAACTCCAGGTGTCTAGAGAAATATAAGAGAAGAGAGCAAGCATGCAAGGATATTGCCCAAGTACTTTGACAGATTCACTGAGTTATCATCCAGGGATGTTCCAAACAGAGGTTTTGTCTTTTACAAGTTCAGGTGAACTCCAAGTAGCCACAAATTCCTGAGACTTCCAAAACTGAATCGTAGCTTGTGCAAAAAAAGGCCTTAAGGGTCCTGTTGCAGTAATCCAGATTTTCAAAACTTTCACAGCTGTTTTTTTAACTACAAATACAAGAGCTTTTGCAGCGTACTGTCACAGATGACTATTGCTTTTACAAAGAAAAGCAAACCCTTCAGGTACAAAATGAGATGGTATATTGGTATCACATAAAAAGTTACACTAGATTATGTTCCATTTAAAACAAAAAGAAAAAAAGATACAAGCATAGAAAGTAAAAGGTAGCATATTAGAACAGAGGTATTAGTTCATTAAATTCTTGCTTGCTCTACTACACGTTCCCCTGTGCAAACTTAAAGACCTTTTGGAAGCCAAATGCTTGTGGACAAACTCCTTAAGAAGAAAAGTCAAGGCCACCTGGCCTCTGGAAGGACAGAGTTCCTGCACTGATTTGTATCAATTATCAAGAAGACTAATGTACCATCAGACCAACAAGAACCTTACACAATTACATGTTTTTTCACTCTACCTTCCACTTCTTCCTATGCCCTTGGTGTTAGATCTTTGTCCCATTCTTTCTCTTTCCTTCAAAAGTACTCCTCAGCTGAGCACAGCAAGGGCACACAACAGCAGTGAGCCGCCTGCTCAAGCTGTGAACCATTGCTGAAGGAAGAAGATGGGATCAGACACCCAGATGATGTCTTACACAGAATAATACATATCATGGCTAACGTGCTTATTCAAACAACTCACCCAAGGCTGACTATATGCACTATGACCCAAGATGATCTCCATTTAGCCTCGTATTTTACTGCTCCTATCTCACTTCCACTTCATTTCAGTCTTTCATCAAGCATAAAAAGCAATCACAGTAACCAAACAAAGATTAATGACCTTTTCTCACCTATGAGAGTGTATGTGAGAGACAGTACTTGGAAACAGCCAGTGTTTCTGAGACTTGAGCAGTATTTGATCATTCATTTCTGTACGGCAACAGGATCACATTATGATTATTGACTCTGTAGCCAGCTATTCCATCCATAGACCTTCACAGCAATCCCTTTAAGTGATGACAAGGTCTGAGAAATACCCAACCATCACGTAAAGATGGGCCGTCTAACTGACAAATATGGACAAAACAGAAACTTCTTACTTCCTCACCTAACATAGACATACACTCCTCTCCAAAACACGCATGTTGTAGAATAAACTCTCATACCTAGTATGTCCCAAGGACTTCACAAGAGGCACCACCGAATTCAAGCAAGCTCTTGCACCAGTATGTTATGCCGACCTGCCTCCCC
>JAOXJM010000012.1:84135333-84158729 GCA_026413425.1 Tringa solitaria
CTTAAGTGATAAAATCTACAAAGCTGCAGAAATTACTTTCTTCTTCAGTGCCCAATACTCAGATTCTCAATTCAGTACATCTTTCTACCTCATCAATAGCTTGCAGTTCTGAGTTGTCTTGCCAAGTTTGACAAAATAAATTTATTGAAGTGGCAGGCTAGAAACATCCTGCCTACCGCCTTCCTGAAACTAATCTCCAAACTTGTCAAATGCAGAAGAAATTAAATGGAAGAATATAAAGAGAACCTTCACAGTTCCTGCTGGCTGCGTAGAAGTCTGTTAACACTTTGCTACATACTCAGTGAATATTCATCCTAATGCAGATGTCCAGCTATGCAACATGCAGTGTTATCCCCAAGAAAGCAACTTGCTAAAAGGGAACCAAATTATTTATATAAGTTTTTCACATTTTCAAGTGCATGAAAAAAACCTCTTTTAGGTGATACTTTCTGCTCATCTCATATAGAAATACCAGGCTATCAAGTTTGGTTTGTTTGGTTTTTTTTGTTTGAAGACATACAGCTGAAAGTACTTTGTAAAGGAAATTACAGTCCATATTGCTTTTAGTCACAGACACTAACAGTTTTCACGTCATTACCCTTGTATAACAGCAAACAATAAAAAGCCACTTCCTTGCTCCAGCCAAGCTTTGTATTTCTTTCTAGAATATATCTTGAGTGCACCCAGTGTGAACTGTAGTGAGTGCATACGCTAAGTAACTGAAGAAGACATCACAAAAGCTCAGGGTCACATTGAAGCCCATACTTAAGAGAACACAGGACCTCAATGTCACAGAAAAACAACAGAAAAAATAGTCATTTCTATCAACAGGAAAGCTGACCAGCAAATACAGAATTCATTCACCACTGCATACATAAATAGTTTTCTAGAAGTCACTGCACTGTTAGAAGAGAGATCAAAGATACATTAAATTACTGTTCTAATAAGAAAAATCACAAGAAAGATATACCTTTGGCAGAAGACTACTAAGCATCTGTGAGTATTGGTCCAAATTACAGATTCGTAAGAAATGAAAATTTAAAACTAGATGGTATATTTTAGGTGGCTGAATGTGCTCAGCCTTCATGATTATTAACAGCACATGAATAAAAATGCAGCCCTTAAATACCTATTTTTCAAAATAGCATGGAGTACCTCACCTTGTCCATTTCACTTATACAGTGCATATCAGCTTCAAGTCCATGGGCACCTGCTTGCTGCCATATTTCCTCAGCTATGGCTTTTGCTTGCCCCTTTTGTGTTGCATATAGGAGCAAAAACCTCCTTTTTAAATCACAGCACATTTCTCAAAACACAGCACTTTTTTTTCCCTTAAAGACACTGCAGGGGAAAAAAAAGAAGAAAAAAAAAAGGGAATTTATTGCATTCAGAACAGCAAGATTTTGCTTTGTTTATTAGATTAAAAAGAGATACTTTAGAGGACAGAAGTACTGGTGTTTAACTTGGAAATGAGGCATCTACTCTGAAGAGAATCCATTTCTCACAACCAAGCTTTGCAGGCCAGTTTGCAAAGGACTCATATGTGCTGTACTGCCTTGATATTGCAGTATGCCCAGTATCAAGAATCTAGTTTTTAAATAATACAATAGAGAAACTAGTCTCCTAAAAATGAATACTACTTGTATTATATAAGTTGTATTTTCCGGTTTAAGTCAGTGACTGCTTTGGTAACTTTTCTGAGATGTATTTGAAAATAAAACAAAACATAGACATGGTGAAGTCAAATTACAACATCTGAGAAAAAAAAAAAAAATAAAATCCTTGTGGGTTTTTTTTTTTTTTAATCAGCATTTTTGCCTGAATGCCTTTACACTTTACTATCCACTATGTCTATATTTTAAAACACCAACCTTGTTTTTCATTTCATATTTTAAAAAGGAGCTTCTTATAGAAGTATAACTTCAGAATTGAAACTTTGGGGGCTTTCTCCTAAAAATAAGAAGCCACCTTCGAGAAATCTGCTATAGTGTAATATGCCACTCCTTCACAAAGTCTTGCAAGCAGCAGGATGAATGAGATTCATATCCTTATCCATTCAGCTGTCCCATGAAAGTTTGAATGCGAAAAGTTTTCCTTCATGATTTTGACACAGGCAGAACACAACAGATATAAGGACAACTTCAAGAAGCACTGAAGAAGAGACAAGCAGAATGTCTCTTGTGCGTGTATTACAAATTAATTTTCTGTCAATATTTTGTCACTGCTAGGGAGCTGCAGTAGAACTCAAACACCTAGAATTACAACTGAGTAATTTTCAGTTCCCAGTTTGAGATTTTTTTCACATGCCTGGGCCCAGTTTGCTGCACTTTACCTATTGCCCCCACACAGATTCAACTATGCAAAGCATTCAGCATACTAGCCACATACACTGATTTACGGAAACCTGTGGCTAAGCAATTTGAAGCATATCTTTTTCCTGTTTCTCTCAAGGGAAAACCAACAGAGCTCAACTGCAGAAGATGACTACAGCATTCTACTGGTATGATACTCCCACAGTATTGTGGAAGGTTTCTCCAATAAGAATTTTTTTTTTTTAAAGCATACTTGTAAATCAAGAGTGGTAAAACTAAGTGATAGCTTCCTAAGAGTACAGTGCCTGTACCATACACAAATTCCACGAAAAATGTAATTATGAGATAATTTTAAGGCTTTCTTTGTATTTTGTTCTACTCTGTTTTCTATTATAGTTTTCACTTTAAATTGATTACATTATATTACCTAAAAACATTAGTAATTATCTTAACAGTCACTTTAAATAAATTACTTTAAATAACTGGCTTCATGTGCATGTGCACAGAAGAGGCATACACTGAAACAATCCACAAAATGATTTTTCACCCTCTTTTTCGAAAAGGAGGGTGACAATTCATATGAAATACAGTTTAAATACCCTCTAATCCCTGTAGAAATACAGATTCATCCTAGTCACATGCTATATTTTCACCCTAATGGTTCTCTTGTCAGCAGGTGGCAATGCCTGACTACAAAAGGAGAAAAACAATAAAGATAAATCAGCGTTTCATTACTGAATTCTTTCTCATACCTCAGAAAGGGAGAAAGATAATCAGTTTTCCACTGGGACCACACCATAGCATAGCACAGAAGCCTTCTATACACAAAAAAACTGAGGGGTAAGCTGCACTGCCAACATAATAGCCAGGAGCTTACCAACAGACTTCAAAGTAAAGAGTCAGCTTAGGAAGATGTATAAGAGAAGCATGAAAATCTGCAATAGCAAGGGGAGAGGAGAGGGCAACAGAAAGGAGAGCAGTCGCAATGTGGTTTGACATGGCCAGATGTTACCCTAACAGCACTGTGATCTCTGCCTCGGTCAGGTAGAGCAGCCTCCCCATAAGACACTGTGAGCTGCTTCCACTCCAGTTAGTACAGTAAGAACATAGGGTGCAAAAAGTAGCTACCCACATCTCAGGTGCATGCATGTGAACTGGCAGGGAGCTTTCTCAGTGGTCTGCAGACTAGTAGATAGCATAGAGACACAAAAGGTGGAGGAATCACATCTCCCATAGAAGGTGTGTGTAAACGAGAACGAACACAGCCACAAGAGGGGACTGTGCTTGAGATACATACCTCCTGAGAGGGGACTGTGCATACGTAACAGTGTGAATGTGTGCTTGTGGGGAGGGGGGAGGCCGCAATTAGATAATTCCTTGGAATTAGATACAGAAGGCTGTTTAAATATTTGTAGGCACTTATTAGCATTTTCTAAACGCCTAATATTGTATCTGTTGCATTGCTGCTATTGATTTTGAATATATAGTTCAATTAACTGATTAAACAGTAGTTTAATTAACCACCTGACAGTTAAGTATGTCATTAATAGATCAATAACATCCCTTGATCTTGCTTTGATCTAAACTACACAAGTTGAAGAGTTTCCACCTGTGAGAGCACCTTTGCTCTGTCATCAGAAGAGCCTCACGTACAAACTGATCAAGTGATGCCTGTTAAAAGGAAGGAAAATCAGTCATGCCTACCTGCAGATGAACACAGTCATAAACCAGGAACACGCCTGCACTCAGATGAACATACTGCCTGCCTTACTCTTGCTTTGCTGCACTATACGCTCTTCAAAGATGATATACCACTTCCACTTATGTGATGTGAGTTCAACTGAAATAAAGAGGGGGAGGAAATGGTAACTCTTGACTATCCGAGCTTTCTAGAGAATCCATCTAACTTTAACACTGTTATCACAACAGCAGCCTTTAACATGCTGATGTTTTGGTAGTTGCACGCCAAAAAATACCACAAAGTTTAAGCTGGAAAAACAAGCCAGGATATCCTGGCTCAAACCAGGTCTTACAATGAAACTAAACACGAAATTCCAAATTAAAGCTCATCCGATCAGGTACTCAAAAAATTCAGAAAACTACCAGTTCACAAATGATTAATAGGGAGCCCATTGGCTCCAAACAACAATACACCATAGGAGCAAACAAGCCATCTGTGAACACCAGCCAGAGTTTCACTGAACCAGATGTGCTGGACCTGGTAATTACGTAGCTGTACTGTAAGGCCAGACTTCCTACTTCATGTAGCTGGTCTATCAAAAAATGTCAAACTGCATGGCAGGATAAAAACACATGAAAAACAGGATAAAAACTGCAGTAGCTTTTACACACTTCTGTGTGGTTTTAAACTGGGTTGCAGGACTGTGCCTTCAGAGCCATGCCCATTCCCATACCATTTTTTTAACTGTTACAGGCTTGCTCAGAATCACTTTCACTCTACGACCAAGATAAATATAAAAAAAAAGTTAAAACTTCAATGAAAGCAGCGGGACAGCAGCATGCGGAACTTTCCAGGGCCTAAGGTTGACCTCCCACTCAGAAAAAATTTGGGTGGACCAACGGACACCTGGCCGGGAAGGAGAAGACCCGTCCCTCAGGAAGGCCGGCGGCTGCAGGGAGCTAAAGCCAGGTCTGCACCGGAGGCTTCAACGCCGCTGCAGCAACCGAAGCCTCCCAGAGCGCCGGGCCCCTCGCCTCCCGCCCGGCTCCCCCTCAGAGCGCCCACCCACCGCTACCCTGTGGCCGAGGGGAGTTGAAGGATACACTTTTGATCCATACGTACACGGGAATAAATCCGGCTCCCAAAGCCCCCGCGTTCACGCCACGCAAGACCTACAGGGCCGGGCCGGGGTGAGGCGGCCCCAGAGAGGGAAGGCGGCGGCCTGAGGTACGCGCCGGAAGAGCGGCGGAAGCTCCCGGCAGTCCCCGCGCTGCCCGTCATGGCGGCGGAGGTGAGGCTCCCCCGGCACCGCCGGTACTCCTCAGCGGTGGAGGGAGGCCGGAGGGAGGGGGACTGGCGCCCCGGCCGGCGGTAGGCGCTGGGGCGGGAGGGAAAGACGCCCCTCGGCCTGCCCGTCCTTCGCCGCTCTCGGCGGGGGAGGCGTGGGGCTTGCGAGGCGGGGCGGGTGGAGAGGCCCAGGCCCACCCGTGTCGGAATCACCCATCGACCTCCCGGCTGCCGGAACACACGCACCCTACACACCCCTCTCCTCCGGCCCGCCCCGCCGCCGGTAACGGCGGTGAGCCCCTCTGCTGCCCGGCGGCCCCGGCCCGCTGCGGTAAAGAGGCAAGCGGCGCCGCGCAGTTCCTGCTTGAGGAAGCGTCCCCATTGCCTCCACTCCCCCCCCGTGGTGTCCTTAGGGGGACACTGGGCAGGGACAGGCTGCGGCCTGGCACACGGGTCTCCCTGCTCCCATCACCGGTGGCCGTGGGAGAGTGGTCAGCCCTGTCCTGTCCAGCCGCCAAAAGGTTTTTTTATCGCCTGTGTTTCAATGATTCGCTTTTCCAAACTATATATGTATTTTTCTTCCTCCAGGTATCTTAAGAACACGCTTGATCCAGTATGGCTTTGATTAGCCAAAAAAGTTTCCAGTTTTATTCATCCAGCGCACCAGCGAGCAGGTCCGTTTTGACGACCCTAAGCAAAAGGTTGAGCTTCATCGGTGGGCAGCGAAAGCCCCAAAACTGTAGCTCTGTAGCCATGAGGATGCTGTGTTTCAAAGATAAATCTCAGTATATGTTTTGTAGGAAAAACCATGTACAACTGCGGATACAGGCTCTTTCTGTTAATGAAACTGTGCATCTTTGTGGAGATCCTGTGAGCAGTACTAAATCTAATACCATGTGGATGGATGAGCAGCTGTTTTTGAAGAAGTTGAACAGCCTTTGTACATCGAAAGAGATTTTTGACTTTCTTAGCTCTCTGGAAGTCATGTCTGATACTATGGCATCAGGAGCCCTGCAGAGGATTTCTGAAGTTGAGGTGGATGACAGTGGTCTGAAAAACCCTGAAGGAGTGTTAGAGAATGAAGTTTTCAGGGCATTATGCTTCCAGTTTGAATTTGAATCCCCAAAACTGTCAAACACCGGCCTGCTGAGTGCATTGCAAGCTTTGATAAAACTACGTATAGATCCCCAGAGCACACTGATGGCAAGCTTGCTTTCAGAGGGTAAGGAGCAGCTTGGTAAAGGACAGTTGACTGTTAGAAATCTGTGTGCTCTTGGAGAGAGTTTGCTTGAGTTGGAAGGCCCAGGTTGTGCGATGCTGGAACAAATTGTGAACCACATGCAAGCAAAGGACATTGAGCAGTGGAGTCCTAGGGAAATGGTGATGGCTTATAAGATGCTGCAGGTGACTGCCAGGGATGGGGAACAATACCAAGACTTGCTAAACAGACTGAATGGTGTCACTTTAAACATAGTTTCCCAGCTAAGCCCAGCATTCACAAGTATAATACTGAATTCGCTGGTTGTTCTTCATCAGACTCAGGCAGTTCCCTTGGTCACAGCACTGTGTAAACATTCTGTGAAGCATATTCCATATTTCACGGGTGATGAACTGGTAAATGTACTGGAAGCCTTCCTGTACTTTGGACATCGTGAAGAAATATTTACAGAGGCACTGGAAACACATGTTCCCAAGTCCATCTTTACCATGCATCCTCAGACAGTCAGCAAAATCATGCAGTATTGCTGCCAAAAGATGATCCTTTCTAAGCCCATCTTTGATGCAGCAGCAGAAGGTTTCATTTCTGATGCTGACACATTTACCACTGACCAGATTGCTGGGTACATTATACCATTTGGGACTCTTAACTATCAGCCTCCAAGTGCTTCTTCCTTGTTTAGGAAGCTTGAAACTGTACTGCATTCTCGTTTTAGTCACTTTCAGCCTCGCACCTTACTGAACCTGCTGCACTCCTGTGTCCTTATTCAACGTTACCCAATAAATTTTCTGCCAAAGATATTTAGTCCTTATTTTCTGCAACAGCTTCAAGGTAAGGAGCAGTGTTTCTCTTGTGATGTTCCACATTTCTTTCTATTACGTGATATGTCTCTTGTCAAGCACCCATTTCTTATCACTTTCATATATTGAATGAGCACTGACTTGATTAGAGTGACTGGAGAATAGTGATCAGGAGGCCAAAGACCGTTTCTTCCTTGCACAGTTCCAATTGTCTTCCAGTTTATATCATTTAGAGGAGTTTGAAAATTGCACCATACAATCTCAATCAGAGATTTGAATTCCCTTTAAAAATTTTACTTCAGTTAATCCTTCCCCTTTTCTAAAAAATACTAACCTTCTGTTTTACCCATGTTTGTCCTTCATCTCATACAGGTTTTGGACGCTAAGTTATTCTGTGGGGGAAATGTGTTAGTTTTAACTCCGGCTCTTTAAACTTTTTTGCCTATGCATCGACTGATGTGAATACTCACAATGAAGTGAGGCTATGTTACTATGAGACTGGTAACACTAGGAAGGCTTGTGAGACCAGTTATTATGGAACTAACAAGACTTGAGACCAAAAGTGGTAGATCTTTTTAATGGCAATGATACTTGGAATGATGCAGGACTAACATCATATATAGTTCAGTGATTCTGGGTTCATTTTTCTGTAAATCATTGCATTGTAATGATTGCCAAACGAAGGATGTGGCATAAAGAAACACTGGATAGTGAGTCCTAAGACTTGACTTTTATTCTGTGTATAGTCCTCCATTTGCTTTGTGGCTTTGGGCAAGTCTCTTCACTTTTCTGTATCTTTTTCTTCCCCCGCAACTGTTTGCTTTGCTGTGTTGGATCTCATACTCCTTAGGGTTGAGACTGACTCTTGGGCCTTTTACTCAGGGGCTTGCACAAGGGAGGACATATTTCAAAAAGCAATAGAAATACTAGTAGTACTGATTGTGAAGCTAAAATAATTACCTTCTGCTTGTGGCCTGCTGATTAGATTTAAGATTTCACTGCCTGTCTTTTTAAGGTTAGGTCCTCTGTGACTTCACATAATCCTTATTTCTGGCTATTTTCCTAAGCATGGAAGCCACTCTCTTACTGAGGCTCTGAGGGCAAGGTACATCATCACAGTTGTCAGAAAACCCATTCACAGTGTTTAAAATTGGGACCAAATTATAATATACAAGAAAAGTTACAATAACTGTTCCACAGCTTAGTTACATAGTAAGTTCACCTACTACTATTACAGAAATAATGCTCAAGATTAGTACAAATTCTAGAGACAAATGAGTTGAAGTGTAATATTTGGACAAAAAGAATTTACTATTACTGATAAGAACGTGTCAACAGTTATATACACGGAATTTGTAAATCTCAGGCAGTACAGAATGTGTTTTTCAAATGCTGTTTTGCCTTATAATTCCATTGCATGTAAGTGATTCTAGTGCTTTATTCCTTACCTTCTGCCAGTCTGCTTCATGTCCAGCTTTGCAGGGTGGGGGGTAAGGTAGTCTTCTGCTGTCATTGCTAGTTTTCTGTTCTTTCAGGATAACTATTATTGCGTTGTATTCGTGCTTCCAACTTGACTGTATTTCTCTTTCATATTGTATTATGATCAGCTTGTGAAAGCTAAAAGGGTAAATTGGTAAAGCTGAAAAAATTAATTTGCAGTGTACAATTGTTGGCTTAATTAAAGTAGAAGTGAGAGCTGAACCAGTAAAACATTAACAGCATCATAAATGTGAGCAGTTAAGGATAGGCTGGTATGGGTTTTTTAATTATCTAGGTAAAAATGGAAATTGAATTTCAAGGCTCCCATATATTTTAACAAGGCATAAAGATTGGTCCTTCATCCTGGTTTTTAAATTACTTTTAATCTAGAATCTGATATGGTTATGTGAGGCTTCTTCCCTTTGGCATCCTTTCTGCTGACTGCACTCCTCTGGGTGGACACTGTCTCTGCCCATCTTTGTTCTTTGCTCTGAGCTCCTTTCCTTTCTAACTCTGAGCAAGCACAACAGCCCTGTACTTGGCCCCATGTCTTACCGTACTGAGGAAAACATTGCAAAATTTAAAAATCTACCTCATGGTTTATCCCATCTTGCTTAAGAGGTCTCAGAGTCGGCTCACCTGCTGCTTCTGAGACTGTCTTGTCTGCAAGGCCTGCCTTCACCTAATTGTTTTTTTTTCTTCTGGTCTAGTAAGCTTCTAGAACATCCCCCTTACGGTAGCTTGTCCTTGCCTCTAACAAACTGCTGCATAATCCAGTGTTTTTGGACACAAACCTATTATGAACAACACAGTTGTAAGCTATAGATTTTAAGTAATTCTGTGTTAGATAGTAAAGCATATTTAGTGGCATTAAAGGTGTATGTAACTTATGCCAGAAAGATGAGTGACTTCTCAAGATCTCAGCTAAGATTGCTTTGTTAATAAAACTCTATATAAGATCGAGTTTTCAAAGTGATTAGAGACTTTGGTCACTCAGTTTTTAGCTGTTCAACATGAAATACCTTAAGGGGTTGATTTTTAGGGTGCAGACACCATGTCCTAAAAAACAGAATGTCTTTTAAAGTTCTCAAGCTGATAATTAGAAAATGAGAAACCTCATACTACCAGTTATTTTGAATACGTTCTTTTAAATCAAAATAGGTATTCTACCATAGTGGTCAAAGTTCAGAACAGGAACTTGAGAAGATGACCTGCATGATTAGCATCTTACACTACATATGGTTTTTACCATTCTGTAATTAATACTTTGCATGCAACATGAAAGATGCTTCAAGTATACACTTGTAAACAAATCTCCAGAAGTTATTCAGTATTATCCACTACTTTCACATAAAAAAAAAAAGCCCAGCTGAGTGAAACAATGAGATCCTGGGATTATAACTTGGAGAGAAGGGGTTGTAGGAAGAAGGAAATAAGATACTTCTCCAGGACTTCAACTCAAACTTATTCCTCCCTGTAGAATGTCCCGCAGCTCTCAGATTTTTATTTTTTTTCCTGAAAGAATAACGTAGTCTTAGCTAAGATCTTGCTAGTTGTATATTTATTTTTTTTTTATATTTCTGTAAATAATTTTCTCATTTTTCTATGTCACTTCACAATTGGTCTTTCTGTTCGTTCCAACAATGACCAAGAGTGGTAATGATCACGTAGCTTCTCTACACATTTTTCCTCGCTTGTGCATGATGGTTTGTGTAAAGATACTCTGTTGAAGATCTACCTGAAAGCCTCAATATTGTTGTTTCAGCTCAGCCACCTGGTTTGGACAGAATTGTTACCTCCCAGTTGACCCAGCTTTTTCTGACTGTTACCCTGGAGTGCCCATCTTACGAGGTATGGTACATATGAAACCAGACTGATGTTAACAAGAGGCGATAAGGTCATTAGGGCCCCGTTGATAGTTGAGAATTGTCTTCCCTGTAAAAACATTGGAATTGGGCCGAAACAGCTTCTTTTTTTTTTCCCTTGATGAAAATACGAAGCTTTTCTACCTGCTTGATTGACTTGGTGTATTTGTATGTTTGATGGAACTGACTAGCTCTAAGTTAAAGTGCTTTTTGTGTATGTCCAAGTACTTTTCAAACAACTACTCCTTTTCTTTAATGTTTGGTTTCTGAAGTCTTGGAGCATGAAAGAGATCAGGCACTTAGATGTTGGCCTGACTGCAGAGGAATAAAGCAGTTGTGCATTTCTTATGAGTGGTATGTTCAGCATGATAGCATGGAAGCTTGCTGAGGGTGTTCCAGTGATTCTTTTGGGGTCATTTTTTTAAGTTTTCAGCAGATCACACCTCAGACTGTCCCTCAATAGACATGGCTTTGAAATCACAGAATACATTTTGCTACATTAATATGAGATAATTACAAAAATGTTATCTTGCTTTTTCTTTTGTTTGATTTGGTTTTCTGTCATTACGTAGGGTCCCAGACTCCTTCCAAAGTATCAAATAAAGGCCTTTCTTATGCCTCGCAGTTCTCTGGATGTTTACTTCCTTAAAAGGGTGAAGACTGGATTACTTTATTTACTGAAAAAAAGAATATATTTTGCATCAGAGGTATCAACACCATATTTCTATACAGTTGGTAAGTAACATTTCTTTAATAATAAAATGTGTGCTTATGCTGTCAAAACTTCAGGCTCAGTTATTTTCTCGAAATAAAAATGATTAATTTTTTTCCCTTTATGGGCATTCTGAATTGTGCAAATGCAGAAAAAGTAAACTGGAATACAGGACTCTGTAGAGGGTCTGAAATGAGGAAACATTGTGAGAACTTTAAGGAAATGTATTTTCAAAGACAGAAAGAACAGGGAGAGAAAAGAACTGCGATGTTACTTGGAATTTATACAGCCAGTCTGTACTGAAAATAGCTGCCAACTCTTGTATACTGTGTTTTTACTATTGGCTCCTTTTTTACTTATCCTGCAAACAATTTGTATAACATAAAGCAAAATGAGGCAATGGCACTTGCCTGATCTCTCTGTGTTGGTGATGAGTAGAGAAAGGCAGAGCTGGAAGGTTTCTGGCCTTCTGCCCTGCTCAGCTGGGCTCCCCCTCCCCTTAGCCAGAGCTGTTGACCACCTGTAGTCAGAGGGGGTTTCTGGACTGAAGGAGTATGAAAAACAGTGTTTCATTTGCCAGGAATGTGTGCCCAGGAGAGGTGGATCATAAAAAAGATGTTGAGGGAAGGGTCTCTTGGATCCTGTGGACATTGGAGGGATAAAAAAAAAAAAAAAAGGAGAGAGAGAGAGGAATGATTCCAGAATTATTCTGCATTTCAGGTTCCACATGGGGTTAAAGTTGGTGGGGTTTAGGTCCAGCGAGAGAGTGTCTTCCCCAAAACCCTCATAAATCCAGAGGCCCTAGCCAGCCTAGCAAAGTGCCATTTAACTACAATATGGTTATTAGTGGCCTTGGAATACTATTTTGCTGTTAGCATTATTAAAGGCTGAAGTGTTACTAATTATCACTCATTTGTCTTAAATAGCCTATGCATATCTTTTGCAGGCCTCTGTGATTCAGAGAAAGGTACTGTGATACTATTTTAGTTATTGTATAAAACAATGAACTGTAAGCGGATGAGAATTACAGCAAACAGTTTGTTATATGAACTGAGTATTAATGTCACTTCTCTTTTCATCTATACTAGATATTGAGATTAAATTAGATGAAGAAGGTTTTGTATTGCCTGCTGCCCAATGTGAAGAGGTACACAGACGGTAAGAGAATAAAAGTAACCACTGGTAAAATGTCAACATTGACAAAGAGTATCCAGGGTGAAACCCTGGCAAAATTTAAGCTAATTGGAGTTTTGCCATTGACCTCAACAAAGCTAATGTTTCACATTGAAACCCCTGGCAAATGGATGAAGTTGGCAAAATTAATGATCTGTACTTTTTCCTCATTGTTTTGCCTCCTGACTATACAGTGTCAGACAATTTGTCTCTCTACCCAGTGGCAGTCAGGATCAAAGTGATCTTGATTTGGCTTATAGTAATGTATTTTAATCTTTAGTAATTAATTTTCAAATTAAAACCAAATTCTAATTGAGTCCGTCCACGTAGATTTAACACAGTTTAAGCCAGCCTGAGTTTACAAATTTACTGCTGTAAAGAATCCTGTCTAATGAGAGTATTGCTACAGATGCTGTTTTTATTGAAAAATTCATAGATGTTTATGAAATACGTTAAACAAGGGTTATTTTGTGAAACCGTGGATATAAAGTTAAGCAACCTACCTTTGTGCTATTTGCAACTGCACTTCTGTGGATAAAGCAAAAGTCTTTGAAAAGGTTATGTTGTCTCCAGCTTAACCTTCACAAGACTCACAGAGTAATATAGGTTCTTTCAAAAATCCCATCCTTTAATATTTAAGAATGGGCTTTGATTATTTTTTTAAAAAATTACAGCTTTCATGTGTAAATAAGGTCACAATATACTTAACATACTGAAAATTTAAGTAATTTTTTTACAGTGGCTATACTATTTTTTCTTTAAGTTGATGTGGTATTTATCACCAAGTAAAAAAAATATAATCTGGAAGCTGCCAACCGTAGATAGAGGTTTAACTTAGACAAATTTAGCTTAAAGTTAACTTTAACAGGTTTAACAGGTACACTAGTAAGTTGAATAAATTTAGCTGCTGAAATGTTTTCAAGTATTTTGTATGTTTTTCCTTCTGGAAGAATTCAAACAGCTTACCAACAGTAGCATTAAAATTATCAAATATCATATTAACTTCTATGGTAATTTTTGTTCAGAGCATATAAATAAGCTTTTCAGGTTTAGTTTCACTAAGCTTCAGGCTTTCCCCCTCCCACCTGTAAGTTGAGTGATTTAAATTGAGTGAGGTAGGTAACTCCCACCCTACAACATCTAATTCTAGGAGGTATTAGGAAGTAAGAGGTCTTAGGAACTGCAGTAGTTGTGGTGACTAAAGTAACTTGGGTTTTTTTGATGCTATATTTGTGCTTGATTTCAGAATTGCTGTCTGTGTTGATGGTCGAAATAGATTTTGCGTTAACAGCCGCAATCTGCTGGGAGAAGAAGCTATTAAACAGAGACATCTTCGGTTACTTGGTTATGAAGTTGTGCAGGTAAAGTCCAAAGACAGCAGTTTGCTTTGGCTCTGGCTTACAAAACAAGGGAAAAATTATTATTTTATAATGCCTAAAACTGTAGTTGCAATTACTTCCCAATTGCAGATGTGGTCTTGTCCTTTCTGCACTATGTTCACTCTGCCTCACTTTTGCCTTTTTGAGGGTGTTACAGAAATTCCTTTTTTTTTTCCTTGGATCAATTAGTGTTTTCTGCCAAATAGTGGCTGCTTGAAAGAGTACTTCTCTGCAGTGATTAAGGTTCAGATCTTGACTAAGAGCTCAGTAGACCTGGAATTTTAATTTAATACTTTTTGAGTATTTAATTATTTAATACTAAGATCTGAATTTGGAGTTTAAAAACAGGGGTTAAAAAAAAAAAAAGGAACTGCTTTGTATTGTAAATAATATTTTCACAACAGAGTATATCCTTTATTTTGCCTGTAGAATTAATAGGATTACTTTTATCTTTAAATAGGATTACTTTTATCTTTAAAAATACTTTGGACCAAACCAGTTACTTTGAAATTTTTAAGATTTTCTTTTCCATTTATAATCACTTCTCACATAAGCCTATGCCGGTTATATTTAACTTAAACTGTTATGGATATCACTTTTTGGTTTACAATAATCTCTGTTCAGGTGATTTACAGATCAATAATATGTTTAGGATTAAATGCTTAATTTTAAAAAAAGAGAAATCTTTGATGTGTAATTTTAGATCTGCTTAATGAACATCAGTCTTACTGAGTTGTTTATTAGAAGGCATTTCCAGCAATCGTTGTTGTTTTGTTTCCAGATTCCGTTTTTTGAGATAGAGAGTCTACAAAATTGCAGAAAAATGGCAGAATATCTACACAAAAAAATCTTTCCTCATACATACCGACTTGGCTGCTGACACTGGAGAATAATACTAAATCACTTGTTGACCTCCTGTACTATAAAGTGTAAATATTGTGCGTGTAAGAACAATTCTGTTTTCTAAATAACTCCACCTAAGATGATTTAAGCTTCTGAATGTGACACCTTCCAATATTTGGAACAATTGACATGTAAAGAGTAATAAAGAGCAACATATTTTCTTAAGTTTTGTGTCAATATTTATTATAAGTTAGCAGATGTGAGTGCCAGACAGCCAATGCTGTGTTTCCTTTGTATTTTCACTGGTTTTAACTCACAACTGTAAATGGACAGATGTGACTATTCAAGGATACTGGCTGGTGCTGAATGTACAGGAAGTGCCATGCTACCTAGCAATCAGGGCTTTTCTTGACAGTATAAAAAGAAATCGTGAAATTTACTCATAGCTGTTCGTGTGATTTCCCAAGTGTTCCAGAAAACTAAAATTTGCAGTTTGCACAAGCGCTATTTGCTTATTTCTCAAAGAGATGCATAGTGCTGTTCACTAAATAGCAATGCCTTACAAAAAATTAGAGAGCTTTTAATAAAAAGATGCACTTTTCTTTGTAAAAGAACAGCTGCCACAGGGTAGTGGACTTACACAGCTGTCTCTGTGGGGGCCACCCGATGTTCAGGATATGTATTATTTGTAGTATTGTCTTTGGTGGCAGTTTCCTCTAAACTGGCTAAACGGGGTCATGTATGCACTCTGGAGTTCCTTCAGTTCACAGCCTGCCGTTCTGGCCTAAATAATGATGACATTCTGAAGGTCTAACACAGAATTATGTCCTGCCCTGTCCTTTTTTTTATGCAGGAGTATGAGTTCTACCTTTCTGCCAGAATTAAGAAATGGAACCAGTAACCACTTCAGCAGTAATAAGCATGCCCAAACTTGAATCAACAACATGTTGCTTTACAGATGGATGAAGGGAAAATAACATAGGCCTTAGTTCTGATCACATAACTGCTGCATAGAACACCTTTTCAGGTTAGCTTGTGTATCCTGTCCTGTGTGGAATTATTATTTATGAGTAGCAAAGCAGAATTCTCAGCATCACCTGGTTTGATTTTAAATATTATGATTTGATACAAAAAAGGTGAAACTTTTACATCCTTGAAGCCTATACATCATTTGTCACCAGTAGATACGGAACGTGGCAATTTTCCTTCCAAGGCTACTGTTAGTAATTTGTGAGTTGCGGGTGTCTGTTGGTTGTCCCAACAATTCCTGGAGATTTTTGGCTGCAAAATCCGGATCCAAAATATGATTTACATTGTGTCATGCTGTGTGTTGTTTATGGTAGTTTGTTGCAGGTGTAAAACCCTTACTCAGTACAGTATGTCAGCACTGACAGGTGAGGGAGCACCAAGAGGTAAGGAGATAGTTTCCAACAGTGTACTAGGAAGCTCACAACACATCACTGACCTAACAGTCGTCATCCTAGTATAACATGAAGGCAAAATGACTGAAATGTCTTTGCAGACCATCCATAGGGAACTCCTCCCCAATACAGAAGAAATCCTCACTAACTGAGCACTGACGGGAGAAGTCAACCACTCAGAACTGAATGAGAAACAAGCAGGAGGAGGAATAGTCTGTGAAAAACCTTCAAAAGTGAGGAGGGGTGAGAAGGGACTCAAAAGAGAAAGGGTTGAAACAAGCAATGAAATGAGAGAGGGAAACCGATCCTGGTGTTGATGACTCATGCCTTTCTCTAAGGTGGAAGCGAACTGGTGATGCTTATTTCTCACACAGGCCAGAAGGTGGTGGTGTTCCCAAACAGATTTCGATTTCCCATAGTTTTTTTAAACACAGATGGTTTGCAAATACAGTAAGACAACTTAAAAGAAGAAATTTGTACTGACTGTCCCGAACTAAAAATAACCTGTCTACAATATGGCCATATTCCAGCTCATTCTTCACTGGTTATACACTCGATACTGATTTTTGAAAAAGCATTTTAGTATTGTTAGAAAACATTTCCTTCTCACTTTGTTCAGTGATTTCTTTCATTTAATGCTGCTGCATTTGTTTAACAAAGTATTTCTTGTTGAAAAGGAATATAACAGTTGCTGCTCTGTTGTCCCTAGCTCACTGAATATAGAGGAACTTGCAGGTCATGAATATATGAAAGTAACAAACGCCCCCCAGAGTGGGCTGCTCTGTGTGCTCTGCTTCTCACATCATGCCAAACAAGTGCTATTGATTGCCTAATTTACTAATTATCTGTGCCATAAATTAATAAGTTCTTTGTTTTCATTATTTTTCACTAGGAGACTCACTGTGTTCACAAATGAGACAGGTTTCCTTTGTGTAAGTCACCTGACAGAATTCCAGTGTCAGTCAAACTGTGGAGTTACAGTCCTTGTTCTGCTGTGATCAGTCCAGCTGTTGTCCCTTTCTGAACAATACTGTCTCAGCTTTAAGCACAGCAGGATCAATGGCTCTCAAGAACCAAACTGATGCGTATCCTGTAGGAGATATTCCTTCTCCTGAAATGGCCTTAAAACTTTAGTTCTGGATTCAGTGAGAATACAAGGCACTAAATGTTTAAGCAGTTGAGCAGGTTTAGACATTGACTCTAAATATGATTTTTAAGTGACTCCTGCTCAAATCCTTGTGCTTTTCCATCCTTTCTACCACACCATTTAGTGCTTGTTCTGCTAGTATTACCTTTTTTTTTTCTTCTTTCCTCCTTCTTTTTTTCAGCATTGTATACAGAACCAGAGATGATTTTTCTTGTGACACTCCTGAACAGATCAATCCCTCAGACACCATTCATATAGCAAAAGCCAGCAAAATGGATGTCTGAAATCAGTTAAGCCCAGATCTTGTCTGTTTAAATGCTGAACACTCCGAAGTTCCTGTTAACTTGACTTCCACTTGAAATCTACCAAAACTGCTAAGCACTCCTCTAAGTCAACTCATTTCTTTACTTGCCCATTTTGGAAAATCTGTGTTGAATCCCTGTTTCAGCTGTTGTGCAAATAAAATGACATCTCGCAATTCTGTAGCAACACTGTCTGAACTAAGAAGTCAGTGACCACTGATACCTTGAGAAGCAGCTTGCTTAAATGTTAAGTTGGTGAAGAGTTATGCAGAAGCACTGCCTAAAATTGCAGAGAGACAGCTGTTGACCAAACAGGTCTCACTTCCAGTGTGTTGCTGCCTAAAATAATAGAATCATAGAATGGTGGATGCTGCTTTTCATTAGATTTTTGAGACTGTAAGGAGAAGACATGCATTTGAACTAGCATGAGGAAAAATTGCTGCTATTTCATCCTAGTTTTAATCCAAATCAGTCTCATTAACTAAAATGTAGAGGAAAAAGCAAAAACACCGTATTGCTTTTTGATGTGAGGTGGATTTTTTTCCACATAGATGCTTCTGGCAATGACATGTACAAGAGTTTTAACATGGATCCAGGCTTGGAGAAGGTTCTTCCAATAAGCAGGTGATGCCATTTTTCCTGTAGAATTCTGCCTCCAGCAGATTTATTCTTGCATGCTCTCTGATCACCCGCTCTACGGGCTTATTTATGCGTCTCCCATACTCTGAAGATGACAAAACAGCGACAGGTCTTGCCATTTCCTGTGAAAATATAAAAGTCTCCTTATAAGAAAATCAGAGAGTGAATACTTGGCAGTTATCTGTTGCTAAATGTGCTGTGGCCAGGGGCAAAAAACCAGACAGAACTGTACAGCATCTGCTATATGGCTGGGTATTTATTTAGTAGTGATCTGCACTCTTACTGTTCCAACCCTGACCTAGTTTTTTATGTATATTAATAAACTGTGAATGTATGACTAGATGACAAGATGGTAAGATACAGAGCTGTGCCATGAGCTACCATGGACTGATAATTTTTTACATGCACACGCATGCACCTGTGTGCATACACACACACAGGCGATTACCATGGGATTACTGGAAAGCTAAATGCTATTTTACTGGAAAGTGGCACAGATTTTATTTTCATTCTTATTTTTTCTGTGCGCTGGCTTGCATGATTCATTTGAAAAATAGGAGAGATTTAATTTGTGCCCCCTGTTACAGGAACACCTACCCTACTTGCATAATTCAGTGAAAGCACCACATGAAGAAAAGCAAAGCCTGAAGAAAAACCCCGAGCAGCCACTAATCCATGCAAGCTTTCTCTGAATGGCACAAAGCATATACTATATTTTTGCACAATGAAAGGTTTTACTTAAAATGCTTACAGCTGTAAGAATACAGAAATAACTGCTCTGCAATGATGGGAAGTGGACTTGGTGAAATATAACCTGACCAATAAAAGATTACTTTAAGCTTGTTCTTAGTAAGCTGCTCTTTACGTGACTGTGCAATCACTATTTGCAATCTGCAGTTCCTTCCTGTGCTACAGCAACGGGGAGCTCTGGAGTCAGAAGGGAAAGGCAGGATTTGTTTGTTTTTCTTTCCCTAGCCAAAGGTCTCTGATTTATCAGGCTGCTTGTATGCTTACACACTGGCCAACACAGTAAGCCTTGGTCACCAGTGTGTTTCCCTAATCTTATAATACCTACAAGGAAAATCAAAATGTGGATGCCACACCACAGTTCAGGTGCAAAAAAATTACTTATTTGCTGCAACAGACAAGAGTCTGAGCCATGTTAGCACTTATGATAGAACCCATAAAGCACACAAGCCCTTGCATTTCCTGCGAAGATGCAGGTGGGACCACTGACCTGAGGGGTCTCATAGGAGGGCAGGTAGCTGTGAGACATTTGCAGACTCATGGAAAGAAGTAGATGTGAGATTCTTGGGAAGAGGCTGTAAACTCTTTTTTTTCAAAAAAAACCAAACCAAACCAAACAAACCCAAAAAACAAACCAAACCAAACCAAAAATAAACCCAACAGAAAAGCTCATTCCAAAACAACCATTCATCTCCCAACTCTCCCCTTACCTTTCCTGCCTACCCTGCTCCACCCCATTAAAAGCTATTCAGTACACCAAGTTTTAACCACACCGGAACAAAAATCAAGTCAAGAAGAGTAGCAGGCAAAAAAAAAGACCATTTCCTACCCCCTCCAGTTGTGGGTAAATGCTGAAAAGGAGAAATGACTCAATCTTTGTACCATCAAGAAAGGCTTTGCTAGTGATACAGGGTTTACAATGCTAACGATAGGCAGTGGTATGTAATTCCATTATTTTGTGTTCCTTTTAAATAAATAAGATTCAGTTTTCAGCATCCTTGGTAGCACGGTGCTGACTGTGCACAGTGGCATTTCATCTTTGCGGCTTCGGCATTCAGCAGATTTCCGATTTTCCAACAGTTGGCTGGGAGGCATCCCACTACACGCCTTCACAGCGTGTAATTCTAGAGCTGTTAACACTCGAAATCAGCAATGGCAGCCTTGTGCAAACGCTCTGCTGCAGCCACCGTGCTGCCTGCAGCTGAACCGGGTCCCTGGCACTCTACTCTTGGATTCCCTGGGTGCAGCCAGGCTCTCTGCAGAAGTGAAGGGCTTACGTCTAGTGGTTTGGTTTTTCCCCACTTCAAGGAAGGGAGTGTACTGTGGTGGATTCAGCCTGTCTCCTTTCAGTGTTGTACTAGAGAGATGTTGATTTTTTATGTTTTATTATATAAAGTTCTGCTGAGGTAATTAAAGAGCAGGAGTTGACTATGCGACTTGTACTTAATTATGGGCAAGGTCAGTGTTGGATGTCGTCACGTGCAGGAAGATCATGTTGTAACCTTTAACAGCTGTGGGTCCGATGCGCCTCCATGCTAATTAAAGAGCTGGATTAAGGGACACCTGTTCAGGCAGAGTCCCTTCTGTGCACTGCCCAGCAGAGCTGGTATGAATCCTGGCCCATACACTTTTGCTTTAGAAAGCAAACTGATAGGAAAGTTGGTTTTGTTGATATGGAAGGGACACAAGAGCTCAGTAAGAAACCTTAACTCTGCATTGATAAAACTGTTTTGACACAAATTTCCCAACTGGAGGTTGGGCTTGCTATTGGGGGAGGGGGGTTGGCCGTGTTTTGTTTAGATAAAAAGGCTCATTTTTAATTGGAGTGGTCATTTACATAGCTTTTGGCCTCATGCAGATTTCCAGCTGAGTTACTAGGCACGAGCAGGTGATGGTAAGGGGCGCTCCTGGGATTCCTCTGGGAGCACCTAATACTCCCTTGCCCTGTCTATTAGAGCTGAAGGGCATTACAGCTGTGCACTGAGCTGCCTGGCATATATAGCTGCTACTGAGACAAATCACAAGCAGTGGCCTTTGTCACAAGATAGCAGCAGTTTTATTACATAGCAATTACAGTAATTTTAACTTTTGTCTCCCTCTTCCTTCTTCCATCTCTGTCATATATAATCACCAATACAGGCAGCCATTCCTAGCCTATCCATCTTTTTATATGCCATGAACCCACTGGGGTTTTAAGGCCATTAACACACAGAGGTTGTACTTCATTTGGTTTTTGACAGCCTCAGACTATGTGTATATGTAGATATATAAATATATATATGTACACACACTTGTGTATGTATGTGTATTATTCAGATGCTGCATGGAAAAATACTTATTTCTATATATGTATATATATTATAGTATTTCTGTTTTCAAGGCAGATGTTTAAAAACATAGCTTTGTACTTCCTTAGCTATCAGGTTGCTCACCAAACCCAGATTCTGCTGACCTTGAATGCTTTGCCCAGCCTTTTCCAGGCATGGCTGTGGTTTTCTAATTGACCCCTCCTTTGCACAATCTCCCACTAATTTCCTTCCTGCAGGGCAATCTCGTATAAGTCTGCGTAACAAACTCACCAGCTTCAGAGACTTGGGCTCTCTCAGCGAATGGTGGCATAGGGAGGGTGGGTGTCAGAGGGCAGGGGTTGAGTCAGCACCCTCTCAGGGAGAAGAGCTTTCAAGCATCACAGAAACAGCTGCAGGACCACCTGAACTGCAACTCTTGAGGGGCACAGACAGCTCAGAAGTCACTCTCAGTGACCCCCTGAAGGTCTGTAACAGAGGGTATGCTTTGCTGCCTGCATTTCATTCCCCACGCTTTAACTTGCATATGGCTTGTCACCTGGAAATCTACAGGATGCCAAAGAGCAGGAGCTAACTCAGGGGTCTTCAATGGCTAATGATTTTTCTTAAACCTCCAGGCTGAGGACAATGATGTCCCCCTTCCGATTCCTTTGATACCATATAGACTGGATAACAAAGGGTAAAACAACGCCTATAGTCTCCACCCATGTCAAAAAGTATAAAATACCTTTAACAGAGATAATTATGAAATTATCAAAGGGTTACCTCCTCATTAATGTGAAGACCACGACCCTTTGCATGTTCTCTATCACATCGGTGAAGTTTTTTGTTGTAACCCTCTGGTCTATTAAAAATGGAATCGTAAGTGGAAACATCTCCTGTCTTGAGAAAAGGAAAAAAATGGCTAATTTGCAGTATTGCTTAACTTTAAAGGTTACAGAATACATGTAGTTGAATCAATACTTAATAACTCAAAACTTAATAATTAATAAGAGTGCATACATAGCATTAGATGAATGGCAACTGTAATATTACTGAGCTACCATTAGCAAGGTTGGGTCACTCCTTTGGAATAGTCTGCAATAAAAACATCTAATGGCATGTGGTATCTTTTTAAAGTCTGTTCAGCTCCGGAATTTCCTTTGTGGCAATCAACCTCAATTTTTCCCTGAAATCTGCTGTAACTTTTGGAAATTTAACTGCTTTGTTTGGTTTTTTTGTTCGTTTTACTCTTCTGAACTTTATATTCTCTTTCTTAAGTTCATAAATTTGTCAAGTGATCTGGCACTGTAATGTAAAAGGAAAGCAGGCAGTTTCAGAATTCATTTGGAATTAAAAAGACAAAGGTATCCTGCAATGGAATCATCACTTCTGATTAAAGCAGAATTGAGAAGAGTTCAGAAACATGCCACAGTGATAATCCTGTGATACAGCAGTATGCATGTATGTAAATACAGCACACCCAAGCCAGAATATTATTCTATTTATGATACCTGTTGACATAGTTGCATCCAAGTAAGCAACATTTAAAATCTGATCTGCTAACAAATGCACATGCGAAATCGAATCAAGAAGTCCTCACCAGTGGAATCAAAGGAATTTCAAAACCAAAAATATAATTTCAAGGGAAGAAAAGCAAAATTCTTGTTGAAATATGCTGCCAGTTGTCTTCACTAAAAGGTCCATATTCTGGTAAACATGTTGATCAATCACTGGTTTTGTGCACAGCTGACTACAAATTTGAAAAATTGTGCATTTTGTTGGGATTGTTTTTACCTCTAATTTTACAGTGTGCCCAATTTAGCCTTTGAAAAACTGTTGTATTTAGAGTCTTACAATTTACAATGCTATACTCCAAAAATAGTGAAGTCAGGGCAGGTCAAGGCGGCTATAATGGTTCCATTAAAAGTAAACCACAGGTAAGAGCACTAGTGAGGCACAACTGTAATCACAGGCTTCATTTGGAAGAGTATCTCCATTATTTGGTTCTGCCAAGAGGAGAGGTGGTTTGGTATTTAACCTATCCATCCCTTCATTTCTCAGAAACCATCAAGCCTCACAGAATTTCAGGCACATTCAAGAGC